>JAKZZE010000024.1:600000-918924 GCA_024220505.1 Rhizopus arrhizus
TAATGCAACTCTATCCATATTTAGGAAATTAAGAAAACAAGACTGTTTTTTTTCTTCTTTTTCTTCTGGTTTCCTGCTTTTTTGCTGAAAAATGTCAAATTACAAGTACATCTTTCCCAGTATATTTGAAAGACTTCACAATGCAAAATCAGTAAAATCAAAACATTTGATCGCTTTGAGGGAATCAAAACATTACAGATTAGAAAAGCAAGCAGTTCTTATTCAAGGATTTAAGGCCCTTAAAGAATTACGCGATCAGGGCTTTGAATTCAAATCACTGATTGCCACTGCCAAGAATAAACCATTTGAAGATAAAGAAGTCAAGTTTCCAGCAAAACAAGTCATACAGCACCCGGATAGCTTTCCAGCCAAAAGTTATTATCTAGCCAACATTGATCTGACTCGAAAGATATTGGGAACAGCTTCTCGACCAGGATTACATGAAATACTTGCAGAAATTGCACTTCCACAACACAAAATTACTACTCCAGGTGATCGAATAGTTGTTTTCGACAAAGTGAATGATTATGAAAGTCTAGGTACACTTATTAGAACAGCTAAGGGTCTCGGTTGGGATTCAGGGATTGCAACGTCTAACATCAGTGACTTATATAACGATAGAACGATTCGAGCCTCTAATTGCTCTTCACTCACTTGGCCACATGAAATTATTGGGTTTAATCACCTGTTAAATTTCTTTAAGAAGCATGAGATAACACCCGTTGTAGCTGAGGTCTTACCAAAGGATGTACAAGAAGCTTGGTCACCGGATTATGGCCACTTTAATACAAAAAAAATAAAGCCAGACTCGGGTGTCTGGTTTTGGAATTTTAAGGATAAAAAAGTACAATTACCAAATAAGGTCGCATTAGTTCTAAGTTGTGAATATCATGGAGTGCATGAATCACTAGATAATGAAATTAGAGTTTCTGTGCCTTTAGATCCTGGAGTAAATTCATTGAATATTGCAAGTGCTGGAAGTATCATCATGGCAGAATTAAATAGGTTGTTTCGGCAACGTGCTATTAATAAATACCAAAAATAATATCTAAAAATAGACTTGTCATTTTTTTTTCTAAAAATAAAAAATTAAATAAATAACAGTGTACATAATACGCCCTTTTTTTTATATTTCTCTCTTTTTCCTTTACTTTATTATTAAACCATGGGACGCAGAAAGATTAGAATTGAACCTATTAAAGATGATCGTAACAGACAGGTTACTTTTCTCAAGAGAAAACAAGGATTGATGAAGAAGGCTTATGAGCTTAGCGTGCTTTGTAATTGTGAAGTGGCACTCATTATATTCAATAATCAAAACAATAAGCTTGTTCAATATGCAAGTACTGACATGGATAAAGTATTAATGAGATACACAGAGGTATGTGTAATGGATGATAAAGACGGTTATAAAATAGCTAACGTTTTTTTTGGTAGTATGATGAACCTTATGAAAGTAAGAACAATGATGATGTATGTGTACCTTTTAATGATACTATTACTGTAAGTCATATATTAACATCATTTCTTCATAGTTCAAAGACAAAGAAGGGGACGATGAAGAGGAAGATGTCTTTGTTCATGAACAAGAAAACAATAAGCATATACCAAGCCCTGTACAAACCGAGGATGATGACCTGGAATTGCCAAACAATTTAAAAATAAACCAAAGGCAAATATCAAGAAATGGTTTACAGGGTGAAATATATACAGTAAATATTATTAATATAAGAAAAACGAATATCTATTCTAAACTTTCCTTAGCCTTCCACTCAATCTCAATTTGCTTCATCTCTTCTTCAGCATTCTTATCCTTCGCCACCACCGCCCACTCAACCTATATATGATTATCCACTTTTATCAAATAACAGAATAACTACTACATCACACCTCTTGACCGAGCAATACGACACATCCAATCTTAATGAAAAAAGGCCACATCTTCGAGTACAAATACCAAGCGAGGCACCTCAACCACTTGACATAGAAAGACAAGCACTTCCAGTAAGTTGTTCATGTATATTTATAATACCTATTTGAAATAAGACTAAAATGCTATGTAGGCTTTAAATAAAAATAGTACAACTCAATTTGCACAGAATCTTCCCTCTCCTTCTACATTTTATCCAGAATTTTATAGACAAGGCGAATTGCCAAGTCCACTCAACTTTTCAAACACACCTGCTACACTTAATACATTTCACTGGCCATCAAGTGCTAAAGAATATAGGCCATCTCCATTAAGCAGTTATAGCCATGGAGAGAAAAGACAGTTGCCAACGTACGAAGATCCTTTATCAAAAAGACAAAGGCTAGAAGCATAGGCTACAGTTACATAAAAGCATACAATCATAATTTTTCTTCCTTCCTTTTTGTACATTCAATATTAAATCATATTTGGGCAAATTAGATAATAAATGATATTTCTCTTTTCATAAATGAAATGTTAATAGCGTATATGAATTGGATGGTTGTGGGAAAAAAAAAAAAAAAAAAAAAAAAAAAAAAAAAAAAAAAAAAAAAAAAAAAAAAAAAAAAAAACTGTAAACTTATGGTAATATAAATTATAATACTTGTAAAGATTAAAAGTAGATAGATTTTGAAATATTGGGTTGCAATTAAGATTTTTAGAATTTGACAAGCAATTTTTAAAGTCTGCTTTCTACAAACTTTGCTTTTGAATATAGAAGATAGCACGTACTGTCCTGTTTCAGGTTGTTTGCATAATTGACAGGGGTAATCTTCTACATGCACTGAATTTGTTCAGTATAAGCTGGTCTAAAGAGATAAATTTCATGAAAAAATCTGTGCCATGCATTTCTGGGAGCATAGTTCATAATAAAGACTTTTGGTTACTAGTATCTGTACTTGTAATTAATGGTTTTGTGTCAAAACTAAACGTTGTCTTTAACCGTCACGCTTTATTGTTGTTATATTGATATCGTCATAGTTTACTTGTTCAATGGATAAGCAAAGATTGATGCTTGAACCAGCTGGTAGATCCAAATTGTCAAAATTAAAATCGTTGGGATGATTTCCATTAAGATCGACGATTTTGATTTTTCAAAGAGCATTTAGAGAGCCACAATCTTGCTTATTTTTGAATTTGACATTATTTGAAGAAAGTTTTATTCATAAAAGCAACGTGTTTTTTATGCTTTGAAAAAATTGTTAGAGTTGATCTGTTATCGTGAGTCTTCTTCGCATATATGTTTGAAATTAATACGTAAACTAATCTAGTACTGTTATATCATTATTGATAGGCGAATGAGGACAAGCATCTAGAATACCAAGTATATTTCTATATTTGTTTGACATCCAATCGTGTATGAATAGAGTCCAAGCTCAGAAAATGATCATTTGGATACCTTTTTGTTCCTTGCTTTCAAGGTATCATTATAGTCCAAAGTGTATAAAATCAATCTTGAAAGAAAAAGAGAAAAGCTTATAAACAATCTCATTTGTTGGTTTATTTTTTTCTTCTTGGCACTAAAGAAATAAGATCCAGTGGGGAATAATAATATTTTGTTTGAGCAAACCAGTCAGATCTTATGAATTTGCGGTAGATTCTCTATTTAAAAGAAGAAAAGGGAGGAAAATAGTGATTGGATAGAAAACCATAGGCTTATTTTGAAAGGCTTTGAAAAAGTTTAGCAAACATATCGATTCATATTCCTCAGTCCTAGAATAAGCATCTTTTGTGAGACAGCTATTTGACAAGTTCATAAGAAATAATAAGGATCAAAACAAAATAGTCCCTTAATGCTTGCAAACATATCATTTTTATTTTAGCTTCATGGACACATCATTACTTGATCTCTCCCTTTTTTTATTTTATAGATCAAACTTATCAAAGGACATCAAAGCAAATGGCCAAAATAGCAGTCAATAATATCTCTAAATACAACAAAAGCAAGAGAGAGAGAGAGAGAGAGAGAGAGAGAGGAGAGAGAGAGAGAGAGAGAGAGAGAGAGAGAGAGAGAGAAGCACCCATTGTTTTTAATCACTGATACGAACCACTCTTTTCAAGAATGACTTTTGTTAATCATTTAAACCTCTGATTCGTTTAAATTGATTATTTCTTGCTTGTATTTCATTTTTAAAATTTTTAAAATAGTCTAAAAATACTGTTGTCAACGAAACACATTGATTTGATACCATTTTCTGAGCTTAAGCGTGACGTTTCTTCCAGTGAACAGTCCTATCATCTCAATATGGTAATTATAAAAGAAGTTGCCCATTTTTTTGTTCTCGATCAACCGACATCATGCCCAAAGAAGTGAAATCCCTCGTCACTATTTCTCAAGAAACAATAGCTAAATGCTTGGAATGTAATTTAGTGTTTAATTTGTGATCATTTCCAGAATTAACAAGCTTTCTCTGTAGTTATAACAGATGTAGGCTGTGTTCCATATAGCCTTCTCAAAGATTCCTTTAAACATGCAACACCACAACAACTTTATCGTATAGAAAAAATGAATCCTGTAAGAATCATGTTACTTTATTATTTTATAGCTATTTATCTTTTTTCTAAAAAAAACCCCCCTCAATGAAACATTTTATTAAAGAACTAAACTGTATTTTTATTTCGTTACTTAGGAAATAATGGCTGAATCTGATGGTATGTTATTATATTTGCTCACATTTTCCGATATTTATTTCATTCATTAGAACTTTGGTTACCACACTGTCTCATGTTTAAAGACATAAGAGATGAATATGAGTATAACGGTTTGCATAAAGATCCAAAGCAATGGAGAGATACCTATTTGGTAGGATATCCAACTCATAGCAATGATTTGTTTTAATATTTTGTGTGTAGCGCAAATATCAAGAAAATGAAAGGAAAAGGCAACTTGTAAAAGAAAAAGTCAAGAGCCAATATAGTAAAATACAAACAGAGAAAGCAGCCCGATCCATCAAAGTACTACAAAGTGTTGTACCTACAAAAAAACGTACTTACGAAGCAGCAAGAAGATCAACAATGAGTAAACTATTTCAGCAGTCAAAGAGAGAGGCGGATAAAGTGTAAGTTTCAAATAAAAACAATGCGAACAACTGAAAATTAAATTTATGAATTTGTAGAGCATCTATTTATCAATCAACAAAAAAGCCAAATACTTTCTCTCAAAATATACGAGCTCCATCACAATTCAATGAATCCTATCGACCTAAAATTATACCTGTTGTACCAACAATCCCACCAAGACCTGTTGTTGCTGCTCCACCTGCAACAAAAAAATTAAAAAAGCAGCAAGCTGTTGAGGATAAGACAAAACCGAGGACTGAACCCAAAAAGCCGGTTGCTATGGTCAATTTTAACATATTCAAGGAGGTAATAATGAAAAAATCAAAAGTATGCTGAAAGGTCTGATTTCTTTTATTCTCTTTTGTAGCTGTCGTGACACTGTTATTATAATATTTATTATAAAATTAACAAAATTTTTTCTTTAAAGCTTCTTTCCGATCTTTGTGTTTCCAATAAGAGATTTGTGAATGTGAGGAAGAACACCACCACCAGCAATTGTGGCTTTAATAAGTGCATCAAGTTCTTCATCACCACGAATAGCCAATTGTAAATGTCTTGGTGTAATACGCTTTACTTTAAGATCCTTTGTGGCATTGCCTGCTAATTCAAGTACTTCGGCTGTAAGATATTCAAGAATAGCTGCTGTGTAGACTGCGGCTTTAGCTCCAACACGTGAATGTTGTCCTTTTGATTTCAAATAACGGTGAATACGACCTACAGGGAACTTGTAACAAATGTTTAGTATATTCATATGGCTACAGAATATTTTATATATATTTTACTTGAAGACCAGAACGGGCAGACTGTGAGAGAGCAGGAACTCTGTTTTCTTTACGTTCACCTTTATTTGAAGTGTTATCCGATATGCTATCAGCCTAAATTATTGTTCAATTCAAATATATCAGGATTTGATTTCTTGTGTTTACCATATTTTGTTATTACTTGTATACAAAAGAAAAAAAAAAAAAATACAGTGACCGCAACGCCAATGGGCGGTTTTTGAAAGCGTTAGGCGGAAAAGCAATTTTGTATGGACGGCTTTTGCTTTATTAAATGGCGTGTTTGTGATTGTCAATAGGCGGTTTTTAATTTTTCAAAAGATGGTTTGTATGCTCCCAAAAGGCGGGGTTTTTTTATTGTCTACTTTTTCTTGCATAATGGCTTATAGTAAATAAATTTGCTGTATAGACTCACCATTTAAACACATCTCAATGTACTTACTGAGTGTTAAACAAAATGTTTTAAGGTAACGGGAGGGAAAAGCATTACAAGCTCTCAAATTCTAACGATCTTACGCTTAGCTACGGACTAAAATTATTCAAATTGAATTAAGTTTAGGAGAGTAGGGTAAAAAATAAACGATCCTACACTCTCTGTTTGCTACTATCCCATCTACTTCGTCAGTGGTATGATTAGGCACACTATCCACATGATCACCTTTCGTTTCTGGACACCTAGTTATCTTTCCAAAAATTTTTAGAAGAATGCATACAAAATATGGTACGACGAAGCTGTCTTTTGGGAAACTAAAGTCAGTCTATCGGGAAAAAATACAAACCGCTCATATATATTTCCTCCTTTAATTGCTTGTAATAAAACACAAAGCACAAAACATAATACTCTCTACGCGCGAACGGAATTTCAGAAGGAAGTGACTTCTTTGGCTTAAAGCTCTCTCATTTGAAAAAGTGGTTAATGATAATTTAGGGTATCCAATGCGACAGTTGACTGTACATCCACCTACAGAATAAAATTGACAGATGAAGGTGATGCAGCATATAATTTTTCTTTCAATTATTTCTGTGTATAATTGAAGCGATTACAGTCGTAGTTACATCTATACTAGTGTAATATGAAGAAACAATGGGTTAACTCAAATAATAAAGTAGGATTGTAAAGTAACAGTGGATGCTTGAGCTTGTTAAATTCGGAAGCTGTTATAATGAACTAAAATTGTACACAGTTAAATAACTCAGTCATATACTTGTATTATAGAATAGACAAGAGTTATGATTAGAAGTGATGAAGATGTTTTACTTAATTTAAGTTCAGATAATATATTTATAAGACATACTAAGGGTGCCTCCTCTCATCTGATTTCCAGTTACGCCGAGATATCCATAATCGTATCATTAAGATAAATCAGCTTACCTGGCCTCATATATTGAATCAAAATCAACCATTTGGTGAAGTGGATGATTCAGCATTCATCGATACCTTCTGTTCGCAGCCTTAATGGACCAATTACAAACCTAAACCATTTCAGTTGTCTCTAATACGGCGATTTCTACCGTCATTGACAATGACACCAATACTAGCTTCTAAGCGATCACTTTTTTGAAAAATGCCTGTTTCGCCTGAAAGCCGATCTTTATGGTATCGTCTATTTCACCGTAAACTCTATAATAAATCACTTCTCTCAAAATTTTGTAACAGCTTGACCTCTTCACAACGTAAATTTTGTTCTGTTGATATTGAGGACTTACAACGTCCCTTCATGCGCTGTTCTAAGAAATGGAGAGTATGGATAGATGCTTTCAATTTTTTTAGTCCACACCTCACTTTCACTCAAGACGATGTATGCTCAATCTTTTAGTCTTTTCAGCGGTTTTCTTTTGTTGACAATACTAATCTCTGGACTCTCAGCTGCTGTGTGCTTTCCATTATCTGGCGTGCCTATTGGAGATTTACTATTGACGACTATCTTTTTATTGATAAACAGCTGGTCATTCGTGCTATGTCGCAGTTTATCATCCTCAAAAAGGGCAGAATCGACCTTGAATAGCATGTTTAATCGCTTACACTCTATTTCTTCTGGTTCACAACGCTCTTAGATGTGTGATCCTTATTATATTTTATAAATTAAAATAAAAATAAAAAAATACGCGATTAGAAAATATGGAGTTTAAAGTGTATGAAAATTCTATTGGATAAGATTTACTTCTCATTATTTCTGATGATGATTTCATTTTAATTTTGGGTCCTTTTCTCTTGTATTTTTTTTCTCTATTTTTTTCCCTTTATTATATTATAGACAATATGGCGAAAGTAAAATTATATAAATGGACTTTATACAATTAGTGCGTAAAATTCATTATTTTCGCTAGAAATTATTAGGAAAGAAAACTGGAGAAAAAATTAAAGCTAACCGTCCTGTAAGGGCAGACTGGAAAGAAGGTGTTAAGAAGAAGCAAGTTGGTGTTTCCGACATGACACTTCTTACAAAGATCACAAACGAAGCGATTAACGAGAACTTGCAAAAGAGATGGTCCAATGCTGAGATTTATGTAAGAAAGTTCTTTTACCCCCCTTTTTTTATCAACTTTTAACATCTTGCCAAGACCTATATTGGTCATGTACTGATTAGTGTTAATCCGTTTCGAGATTTGGGTATCTACACAGATGACATATTGAATAGCTATAAAGGAAAGAATCTGTTAGAAGTAAGCATACAAAAACTCGTGTTTGGACCTGATTATTTACTATTTTTAGATGCCTCCTCATGTTTTCGCTATTGCTGAATCTGCCTATCACCATATGAATAGCTATAAAGAGAATCAATGTATTATCATCAGGTAGCTTTACACATGTTTAAAATAGGAACTATGCTCATCTTTTTCTATTAGTGGTGAATCAGGAGCGGGAAAAACTGAAGCTGCCAAGAGAATCATGCAGTATATCGCCGCTGTTTCTGGTGACGGTCAAAACTCCTCCATCAAGGAAATTAAAGAAATGGTTTTAGCTACAAATCCACTACTAGAAAGCTTTGGTTGCGCAAAAACACTTAGAAATGACAATTCAAGTCGACACGTAAATAATAAAATATGGGACATAAAAAAGAGATGATTGACAATTAGATTAGGGAAAGTACTTGGAAATTCAATTCAACGCTCAAGGAGAGCCAGTTGGTGCCATTATTACAAATTATTTATTAGAAAAGGTATGCACACAGCATTATTACGCTACTTTTTTCTCTAAATCACAATAGAATCGTGTTGTGGGCCAAATAGACAATGAAAGAAATTTCCATATATTTTATCAATTAACAAAAGCAGCACCACCTGAATATCAGCAAACGTTTGGTTTACAAGGACCTGAAAGCTTTCTTTACACAAGCAGAAGTAACTGTTTAGATGTTCCTGGTATAAATGACATTCAAGATTTTGAAGCAACTTTGGTAAAGCAAAATGTATTTCTTATTTTTTTTTGCAGAAACTTACGCATATTTTATTTAGACCGCTATGGGTATTATTGGCTTACAAAAGCACGAACAAGACGAGATATTTAAAATATTGTCTGTCATTCTCTGGCTCGGTAACATTGTTTTTTCAGAAGACGAGAGTGGAAATGCTGCCATATCTGATATGGATGTTGCAAATTTTATCGCCTACTTGATGG
The DNA here is from genome assembly GCA_024220505.1 of Rhizopus arrhizus. Lineage (NCBI taxonomy): Eukaryota > Fungi > Mucoromycota > Mucoromycetes > Mucorales > Rhizopodaceae > Rhizopus > Rhizopus arrhizus. Next base: position 609,428 of record JAKZZE010000024.1, read on the forward strand.
AGGTGGATTGCGAGGCATTGGCAAAGGCATTAACAAGTCGTATTATGGAAACACAAAGAGGTGGCAAAAGAGGAAGTGTGTATGAAGTGCCCTTGAATGTTGTGCAGGCAACATCCGTTCGAGATGCACTTTCTAAAGCATTATATGAAAGGCTGTTTGAATGGATCGTTGACCGCGTCAATATATCTCTTCAGGCAAGAAGTGCTCATCAGTACACAATTGGTGTACTTGATATTTATGGTTTTGAGATTTTTGAGGAAAATAGCTTTGAACAGATGTGTATCAATTATGTCAACGAAAAATTGCAACAGATCTTTATTGAATTGACCTTGAAGGCTGAACAGGAAGAATATGTACGCGAACAAATTCAATGGACGCCAATCAAATTCTTTAACAATAAGATTGTATGTGATTTGATTGAAGAAAAGAGACCACCTGGTGTTTTTGCTGCTTTGAATGATGCCTGTGCAACTGCTCACGCGGATTCCAATGCAGCTGATAATTCATTTGTTCAACGACTTGGATTCTTATCTTCAAATCCACACTTTGAATCCAGAGGTTCCAAATTTTTGATTCGTCATTATGCTGGTGACGTGCTATATAACATTGAAGGTATGACGGACAAAAACAAGGACTCTCTCTTGAAGGATCTCTTGAACTTGGCTACGGGATCTTCAAATCAGTTTATTTCAAACACATTATTCCCCGAGCGCATTGATCCTAATTCAAAGAAAAGACCACCTACAGCTGGTGATAAGATCAAAGTTTCATGCAATACGTTAGTCACAAAATTAATGCAATGTCACCCAAGTTATATTCGTACAATCAAATCAAACGATAACCGAAGTCCATCAGAATTTGACGATAAACGTGTTCTCCATCAAATTCAGTATCTTGGTTTATGTGAAAACATTCGTGTTAGAAGAGCCGGTTTCGCTTATAGAACTGTAAATAGGATGTTTTTATAATAAGAAAATATCTAACTTTTCTTTGTATTAGACATTCGAGAAATTTGTTGAACGTTTTTACTTGTTGTGTCCTAGTACAGGATATGCTGGTGAATATATATGGAATAGGGATGCTAGAAGTGGCGCATTGGAAATTCTGAAGCATAACAATATTCCTGCTGATGAATGGCAAATGGGTACTACCAAAGTTTTTATTAGACATCCAGAAACTGTAAGTGATTGAAATTATAACAAAATCAAATGGCTCATGAAGTAATCTTGATAGATATTTGCACTTGAAAATCTACGTGACAAATACTGGCATAACATGGCCACCCGTATTCAACGGGCCTGGAGGGCTTATCTGAGATATAGATTTGAATGTGCTAGAAAGATTCAACGCTTCTGGAGACAGAACAAGTACAACATTGGGTATCTTCAAATGAGGGAATACGGTCACCAAATATTGGCTGGGCAGAAAGAAAGACGTCGATATTCTCTTGTGAGTATGAGACGATTTACTGGAGACTATCTTGATGTTGAATCGGGATCAGGATTAGCAACAATGATTAGAAATGCTATTAGCCTCAAAGGAGGTGAAACTGTTGTTTTTAGTATGAGAGGAAATACACTTGTACCAAGAGCCATGAGATCAAGTGTACAAAGCCCTAGAACTTTCGTTCTTGTAAATATAAAAAATACAATGATTATATCATCCAAATATTCACTATTTTGTGTATAGACAAATCAAAGTTTACATGTTGTTATGGCAACTAAGAACGGGAAAACGTTAACCATGGTTGATGAAAAGATCATCTCTTTAAATGTTATCACGGGCATTAGCGTATCTACACTCCAAGATGATTGGGTTATCTTACATATTGATTCTTCGCCAGAAGGTGATACTATTCTTCAATGTACCTTTAAAACTGAATTATTGGCACATATCTGCCAGCAAACAGGAGGACGTGTCAAAGTAACTGTTATACCTCAAATTCCATACGCGAAAAAGGGAGGCAAAACTGTGACTATGAAGTTTGTAAAGGATGAAACTGCTAAAGGTGATGGTGTTTACAAGAGTCATGTTGTTAAAATTTGCTCTGGTGAGCCGCCTTCAAGTCGTAAGTCAACATAATACAAAAGAAATAAGATTTGGTATTAATTAAAATACAGAATCGGCTCCACCTTGTGCTCGCAAACAAAGAGCGTCAACCAAAAGAAATGCTCCTGCCCCCAAAAAAGCCAACAATATACCTCGTCCAGCTGTGAATCGCCTAGCACCAACCAATATTGCTGCTTCTCGCTCAGTGCCTGCACCACCACCTCCACCTACAGCTATCTCAACTCCTCCTCCTCCTCCCGCACCTCCTGCTGCACCTTCTTTACCACAATTTAAAGCCATTTATCCTTTCAAATCACAAGAACAAGGAGAAATTGCTTTTGAAAAAGGCGACATATTAGAAATTATTGAAAAAGATGAAAATGGTAAATGTTTCTTATGTTTTTGAAAGCAAAACTGTAAACTTATCTATTAAAAATATTAGGTTGGTGGCTCGCTAGAAAAGATGGAATCGAAGGTTGGGTCCCTAACAATTATCTAGAGGAATACATTGCTCCCAAACCTGTTGCTTCACCACCACCACCTCCTCCCCCAGCAAGAAGAGCTGCACCTTCTCCACCTAAGATAGGCAATACCATCTCTCCACCTGTACCAGTTCCTACACCCATTTCAGCTCCCGCTCCAGTTTCTGCTGTTAATGGTGTTCCTGCTTGGAAAGCCGAATTGGAAGCACGCAAAGCAAATGCTCCTGTACCTGCAGCCAGAAGAACGCCCCCTGCTCCAGGACCAAAGCCTATGGTGCCAGCTAAGCCAAATACAATGAGTAAACCAGTCATTCCATCTCGTCCAGGAAGTGCACCTACTCCTGCACCCCGTGCTCCACCACGTCCTGGAGCTCCAGGCGGTGCTCCTTCCAGTGCAGCTGCTAGTTTAGCTGATGCTGTAAGTTCATTTATCATTTGAACAAAACAAAAAATGCTAATTTTTTTTACATACAAGCTTCGTGCACGTAGGAATCAGGCAGCAGTTCATCATGACGATGACGATGATGATGAATGGTAGATAGCTTTTTTTTTATTTATTTAAACAGAAAAAATCTCTATCGACGTAGAACAGCTATCACCTTACTTTTTCAGTTTCTTTTTCTTTATGAACAGCTAACTTTGTAAAAAATTAAAATAAAATACAAATTCGCTGCTTATCGTATTTTGCATAATATTAAAGCTTTGCAAAGAACCTGGGATAGGTTTACAGCATAGGCAACGTAAATTTTTTCATTCCATGTTATTTGATATAAAAATATTTGTGTAATCATGATATTTAATTATCAATTAGAAAAGCATATTGCTACTATGTTAACATAGCATTTGAGTAAAATGATAAAACAATTAAAACCGTTACATTTAAATCAAGCACAATTGTAAAATAAAAGGTTTTTTTTATAGACAAAAGATTAATACAAAATAATGGATAATCTTTAAATTTACTCTTGAGATCTGAGACGAGCACCAGCGTTGATAACCTTGACATTAAGTTGAGCAGCACGTTCAAGGAGAGCAACACGCTTCTTGGAAGAGACGTTGTGAGCAATTTCAGCAGCGTAAGAACGGTTGTGCATCAACAACAAGTTGAGTTCACGAACGTTGGAAACAGTGAACTTACGGAAGCCGTTAGGCAAGAGATTACGGGTTTTCTTGGCAGAGCCGTAACCAATCTTGGGCATAGGAGCTTGTCCCTTAAAACGTCTACGCATGTTACAATCAATACCCTTGGGCTTTCTCCAAGATTCCTATAAAACCATATAATCAGTACTCTGTCTTTGTCATTCGAATTCTATTTATTTTTGTTATACATACACCAACACGCATAAAACGGTTAGATTGATGGCGCTTGAAGTGAGCAGTACGCTTCTTCACGATGGTATGCTTTACGGCAGGAGTAACCATTTCTAAAGCTAAGAAAAAAGAAAAAAACAATTTAGCACTCATTCACAGTTAAAAATCAGCATCTCTCCACAGTTAGAAATAAAATGTCAATTTTAACAGATTCTTTGAAGTTCTCCACTTCTAATTGTCTAATTTAATCTTACATCGTCCAAATACCGTTTTGCTGAAGTACCAATCATTGTCATTATATTCAACATGCCTTTCTTAACTGTGGATTGATGGATGTTATGTTTTATGCTTTTTTTACCTTCTTAGGGTGATGCTGGAAGAGGAAGATCTTTTTGCACGTCAGCTTAATAGTCGTTTTGTTGGTTCTCTTTCCTTCCCGCTCTTTAGATTTATTCCGGATGAGTGACCGGACAGAACATTTTGACCTGAGCTCAAACCTACTGATGACGCATCTTCTTCTACCCCTTGAATAAGTTAACTCCGACAAACGAGGTTTATTGCTTTTTTTTTGTTGCTGCTCCTTCAGTAAAAACTTACAATAATACAATAATGGCTGGAGGATTAGGATTTCACCCTCATTTACCTGGATTTACTCATCGCTTCGTTGGAAAGGCATTAGGCGCTACCATGTGGTTTTGGATGATGTACCGCGCCAAGGAAGACGGACCTGTACTTTTGGTAATTATCCGAATTAATTAAAATTAAATTTTATTTAATTATTACATTATAGGGCTTAAGACATCCTTGGGATCACCATGGCGACCATCACGACGAGCACCATTAAGTTATACAATAAAGCGCTTCTCTTTCGTGTACATACAATTATTATAGTACAGTCATGGAAATGGTTATATGTTTGTTGTATTTAGTGATGTGACGAGTTGATCTTTTAAATCGTATCTGTCTTTTCATGTATCTACAGGCAGTACTTAGTGAATAAAAGGCTTTAGAAAGGCGACATTTGTACATGTATCCTTTTTTTTTTTCCTCGTTTAAGTTCATCTGTTAATTGATGCAGATTATCTAGCGTAGAATCATTTCTGGTTCTAATGTTAGATACATCGATGCTACTGAGACAGTTCATTTACGGCTCATCTTCGAATTTCTTCAGAAAGCTTTTAAATTATCTTTGCATAGAATACGATCAGTCCGCTGAAGCTAGAGACAGCAACATATATACTGTTTATTGCCTCTATGTGTAACACGTAAAGCTATTTTGAGCATAGTTACTCAGGAGTTCATGTAAGAATGCATTCAAGGCTTGCTTTCATTGTGATGAACTTAAGTTTGAGCATTCGAAGTAGATCTCAGTCTATCTTATTAGTTGTTCTCTATGCCGCCGCTTTAGAATCCGTTTCTCTTCTGTCTTTGTCTGAAGTTAGACATCAGTCTACAAAGACTTGATCCACTTACTCTTTCATACATGTTGATATCAATTTGTCTTTTGTCAATTATATCTAATGACTATATAAAGAGAGAGAGTAAGCATATTCTTTTCTTTATTTCCTTGACATGTGAATTAAAAGAAAATAGCCATATGTTCAATATAATATTTATTTGCTACATGATAAATATCTTATCTATCAACCATTTAAGGTTATAAGCAAGTAGGCGATACAATCCCAACTTCCGTAAAAGGAAGATGAAAGAGAAATTTGGGGTAAATACAGTTACACGATATGCCTTATTAGTCTTGCTTGCTTACCTTTAGCTTCTTTGTTTGCCCATTATTCCTACAAAGGTACCTTTCCTTACTAAAGTACCTTTAAGAATATAAAAAGCAAAAAAGAAGCAACCAAACAAAAGAACAGTAGCCGTTGCTTTTTCATTTCCTGTCTCCATCTGAGTGCAAACCTACAAGTAAAAAGTAAAAAATAAAAACTCTTCCAGGAGAATAAAAGTATTGAGGTCATCATCCATTAGAATCATTTTGAGAATATTGGATAACGGAACTCAAACACGACCTTTTTTTTTTTTATTTGATAGCTATCTACTACATGGCCTTATATCTATTTTATTGAACAACGCCATTAATTTACTTTTCTTTAAGAATAATGGTATTGCTTTCTATATATAAAGTCAAATCTCAATACAAAGTTGAACTAAAGCACCAGAAACAATATTCAAATAGTACTTGGCAAAAAATGGATTGGAAAAAAATACAGCAAGTAAAAGACAAGGACAATATCAGAGAAGGTTTCCAAAAGTGATGTTTCATTTTCATTTATATAATATATTAAAGCCGACATTGTTTGTCATATTTCGAACATCAAAATATGCTTCTAGACATTGTCAAGTGGAGGCTATGTCTTTAAGTTTCCTTTGCTCTCATTTCGTTTATATTGTAAAAGAAAACGGACGTCATTAGTTCATCCTCTGCCTGTGCACGGTCCAATCTTTAGTGAACAAACCAAATCAATAAAGGAAAAAGTAAATACTTTGTGGTTTGATTTCTCACTCCTCAATAGCCAAGTAACAATTAATTGCAGAAAAGATATTTCATTTGTTCTTTTGGCTCCATCGAGTACTAATTCAATGGCTCCTTGTCCTTCACCCTTCGCTCAACATCAAATTTTACTTCCGCTTTTCAACAATTTAAAAGCATGGTCCGCATTTACACTCTATAGAAAAGCAAGTCAAACTTTGGGCTAGTGCTCAAAATATTGAATCTTATTCAATAAATATCGTCTGAGATGTCTTCTAAAAATTTATAGTATCTATTTTTATGAGTTTTATGAAGGAAAAAATGTATATAACAAGTATAAAAAGCTGCCAGTGACAAAAAGTATATTCTTGTTTTCCTGCTTGTTATCACAATATTTAACTTATGGCAGCATAATCAATATAAACTAAAATATACTTCACATACCACATACTTTGTATAATATGATATTCACTCGTAGTTGTATGAATATGAAGTGAAATTTATGAGTATCAAATTAAGTATAGGTACTGATAGTTATTTTATAAGAATCTTAAAAAGATAGATCTGATAGCAACAAATGGTATTTATTAAATGAATTACAAGTGATGGTCGAAAAGAATCGCTTGATCTTAAAATCCAGCCCAAGCAGGGGCACAGTTTGACCATGATCTGGATGAATCCATAAGTTCAAATAGACCATTAGACCAATCAGTGGATTTGACGGACCAGTTATGAGCACCGCAAGTGTCCTTACTTCTTGTCCAGTTAACGGTGTATTTTTGACCATTCAAGCCAATATCAGCAGAAACCAAATTGTTTGATCCGTTAAAGGTACAATCACCAGTGGTTTTAAAATCAGCATTTACCACAATAGCATACTTGCAACTGTGTTCTCTACCATCCGTTTGGATCCAGATTTCGGCTACGTCTTTGGTACCTTTGAGAATGCTTCCTCTGTCGGCCCAAAACATAGTACAGCAAAAACGAGCATATGCCTCCATGACATAAAAGTTAAACATAACAAACATCAATAAAGCCACGTTTCTCATTATGGTTTTGATCGATTAATAAATTAAAGCTGATATCCTCTTTTACCGAAGAAAATCATAGCCTTCTTTTTATACTAATGTCTGAGTTCAGCCATTTTAATAGAATGCTTGCTCTTTTTCTGGTGAGACAAAACTGTATATACAGTAAACTTGTTTTGAAACATTATTCTGAAACATTGATACGTTGGAACATAATTTACTGATCCCTCCATCTAACCTACACGGAAGCGCAATTAATGTCTTATTAGAGATGTTGCGTTTTATGTAAACAAATTATACTGAGTCAGTATTGTACTGATTTATCCTCGAATTTGAACTTAGCTTTTTTTATATAAACCTTACTACTCTTTTAAATAAAGACTATCATAATTAATTGTTGGTGAGACTTTAGGTACTCATATTGCTCTAAACCAAAAAAAGCGGAACATCTTGTTCATAAATTTTTAGGTTTAATTCAAAGCCAGGAAATTTATTTCTGCAAAAAAAAAATAGAAAACAGAAAAAACAGAAAAAAAAAAGTCTTAAAGACGACTGTAAAGGGGGCGTTATCTTTTTATTTCAACGAATAAGTTCGGAAGAAAAGAGAAAATAAAAATTCATATTAATAAAGCTAATACCCCAAAGAAATTCACGATAAAACTAATTTATCGTTAGATTGTTACTGTAAAACAATCATTATAAAATGTTTCAGTCAATATTCGGAAAATACAAAGGTGATAGAAAATTGAACACCATCTAATGACAATAATCATTTTCAATTTAAGTATGATTTGTGCGTTTTTTTTTTTTAATGTCAGTGTATACATCATATTGATCTATTTTATGTTTTGCTTTCTGCGGCGCTTGTAGAATAGCAAGTAAGCAGCATTTGTCTTTATGAAAAGGTAAGCTTTATATGTAAAATGATAATATTTTTTTAATTACCTTGACTTTGCTCACGTCTATTTTATTTACTGATGTATCGTCAAAGTTATACCACTGTTTATTTTGGATGTTTTGAGCGCATGCAGTATCTAAACAAAAACAAAAAAAAAAAAAAATTAAAAAGCATGCATACATTTATCCTAGGCTATATTTACAATGACCACCTCCCAACCCTCCATAATGATTGTCTACAGCATACAAGTCATAGATAAGCGAAAGATCTGTTGAACCAAGAACATAATCTGTCATGTCTAATTCAGAAATCGGGAAGTCTACATAAATGTTCACCTTATTTCCCCATATTCTCACTTGACTAAACCTCTTTAAATGAATCACCATGATCTCTGGAAGCCTCCATATATCAAATTTCTTAGTCGCTCTTTGCTGCACCTTACAGCGAGGACAGTACCACAGATCATCCTTACTTAACTGCTCTTCCTTGATAAATTCCTTGAGGCAATCTTCTAAGGTGAGAATCTCTTGCTTGGAACGGGTGGCTGGTAAGACAGAAAATTTTCTCCAGAGATCCGTGTTTACAGCTCGTTGAGAGGAATTCTTTTTAGGAATACTACCAAAGATATCAAAGGCTCTATCCATAGCCCACTGAAGTATCATACCTTGACCGCTCTGAATTGTGCTAGGCTCCTGTTGGAATTGAGGGCTGATGTCTGCAAATGACCGGATTAAAGGAAATGTGTTATCATAGGTATTTTTGCTGCTGAATAGCCTAGGTTTGAACAGTGGACCCTGTTCTTTATCTAGCTCTTTGCTTGTATATCTTTGAATGTGATTTACGATGAATTTATGTATGTCTGGATCATTGTCCGACTTGTTTAGAGCAAGAACAAGCGGATAACCAAATGTACAAAGATGATTATCAGCTTGATCAAGCAGAGAATAATAGATAGGGAACAATGTCCAGTTCTCGCTGTCGCTTGGGGAGCAGGGTATTTCATAAACATAAATGATGTCTATTGGAGAAATATTGGAAAGCGGTTCATCATTATCTTTAAATATTTTGCATATTTTTGCTTGGTATATTTGTGTTATCATTAGCTACAGAAAGAAAGAAAGAGATAAGTTTGTTTTAATACGTTTTATATCCCTTTTTTACATATTGAATATCTTTTAATTTGCTCCTAATTTCTTGCTTCAAATCATGAATAGTACTACCTTTGCGCAAGTAAATAGTAAATTTGGCTTGATCTGATGTGGAATAATAGATGAATGTGATATTTAATTTATATGTGTTGACTGGGATTGGTAGAGATAAATGCATGAACGGATCAAAAGTAATAGAGACCTTTATTATTATAAACGTAAAAAATGAATATTGATATAGGATATAATAAAATATATATAAAGTACACATCCTTTTTTTAATTACCTTATTGCATTGATTACATATTAATTTACTCTTAAATTGTCCTTGAAATAAGTCTACAATTATTGAGTCATTCCTTGCTTTATGGTGTTCCCAGAAGTGACTTGCAATTTCATTCTCTTTTGATTCATCTTCAAAGTCTGGTATTTCAATATATGGTTTATCTGATATTCTATTCATGTCTTCATGTAATCCATCTAATAAAAAGCCTAGAAATTCTTGTGAATCCTGCTGCTCGTATCCACTAAAGTGTGAATTGAATTTTTCAAATATTTTCTATATACAGACATTAACTATAATCGAAACATGAATAAATATTTTACTTTAAAGGCAAAGGGTGATATAGTCATATTGTTCGTACTCCAAATCGATTTAACAAGCTCAGCATAAGCTCCTGCCAATTCTCCTTGTAGACCTAGTGGATTGGATCTGTTGATATCTTTTTTGTATATATCTTTCAAAAACCATTGCGTCAGTAAAGGAGTATTGCTCAAGCACTGAATAGCTGAATTCATATAGCACGTATTTCCTAAATTTTTTAGTCCGTGCAGCCCTCTCGGATAAATTACTGGCTTGCTGCTTGTCTTTATTGCCAAAAAATACTTATTTTCTTTGCTTGTAGGCAAATGATCTGAGAGATAGGATTCAGCAGATAGAGCCAAGGGGTCAATCTCCTTCATGGATAGTGAATTTAATAGTGATTCAGTCACAAAAACTTCATTTCGAATGCGCTGATTCAATAGCCACACATGTACAACCGGAGTTGTTATTTTCAATGCAATTACCAGTGCTTTATAAAAGTCGTGTATAGTTGATTGATGGTGTAAATAAAACGAACGAGACTTGCTTGATTTTTCGTGTAATTGATAAACCTCGAAATAACGGGCCATTTGTGATATAATAAATCTATCTTCCTTGATACCATACCAATTCACAAGGCACTTCCAAGCCTTTTCTGGTAAAAATATATAATCTTTTTCATATATTAGATTCCTTCTTAACTTTGACTCTTCATCATCATCTAACAATGATGAATTATCGATAGGAGATACTGTATCGGTGGTTCCCTCACAATATTGCTTGAAAGATCGATACCAAGCTAAAGATAGCAGATAACATTTGTCGTTTTCTTTTGTTGCAACATTTTTTAAGCGTTTAAAATGTTCAAATTGCTTTTCTTTTGAAAGAACGTCTTCAAATCTGGCTCTCTTATTACTGTCTTCATCTTTTGTTTTCATGGAGTCAACTAATCTTTTTCTTTTAAACTCATCATTCGTCATTGATAATAAAAAAAAAGTAAAAAAAAAAAAAAAAAAAAAAAAAAAAAAGGAAAAGTCACTTTATTTTCATAAAAGGGTTTAAATGGTTTCACCACAAAATATGAAGCCAATCTTGTTCTCCTCAGTCAGCTTGATTTATTACGCCCTTTGCTATATTTTCTAATAAAAAACGAGTTTATTTAATATAGTCAATAGCTTCATATTTAAATGACTGCTTTTTTGAACTCATTGTTTCCTCATGCCATTTTCTTTTATAAGATCATCCTATACGCTAAGTTAAAGCTTGACCAATTTGAGGCTATGTACATAAATAGTGATTTTTGATTTTTTCAATAGATCTGCATATTAGAATCATTTTTTGCGCTTCCATCTTTTTTTTTTTTTTTTACGCGCTAAAATATTTATTCAAAAAGTAAAATGAAATAAATAAACAAATTGAAAAGGTTTTGCACACTATCATAAATATAACGGTTTTAAATATTTAACTACATGAGGGTAATTGGAATACATATCCGAAATGCCTAGCATCTAATGTCATTCTAAGAGATATTTTACAGTAGTAAAAAAACCATTTCAGTTAAATTAAAACTCATGCATTTATGACCTTTGTTAAAAAATATGGTTAAAATACACCTGGCCTTTTTATTTCATTATTTAACCACTTCGCAGCAAGTAGCTGTAAAGCTTCTTTCTTTCTGTGAACTACATCTCGGATAATAGTAAACTTAAAAAAAGAATGATTAAGAGAGTATTACTGTCGATCCAAATTTAGTCGGAGAAATGCTTTCATATAGGAGTGCTCTTCTAAGAGATCTCTGGTTTATTTAAAGCTCAAAGTGGCTACAGTTAAAGGGTGATAAAAATGAAAGAGGATAATATACAGAAGCCTTTTCAAAGAGTAACAATTAGAGAAAAGATAAGGCTCCCAAATTACTCTTGTGGGAGCATAAAATAGTAAAATTTCCTAAAAAAAATAGTTTGAATAGCACTGCAAGCAATTCAAAATGTCGACGGAACGAAGTCGAATACTTTGACAGATGCTTTCAGAACCATGCTTTATTTTCCTTTTTGTATAATAAGGCAAAATCTCATCAATATATTTTGAAGTCAGTATTACTTTTCGGTGCCTTGAATTTACTCTTAATACAGTCATTGTATTTATTACATGGTTACTATTTAAAAGGTATTTATTTTATTAGACTGTAGTAAAGCATCTAATATAATCTTTACTTGCTTTAGGTTCTCATCATGTTTCAGGTAAAAAAAATTTAAATAGTATAAATCATCCAAGTAGGTACGTACAAGGTTAAAAGGCTTATTCTTATGGCTTCATGTATTAAAGTTGTAAGTCAAGGAAATATTTAATGTTCTGTTCACTAAATATATGCTGTTTTTTTTTTTTTTTTTTTTTTTTTTTTTTTTTTTTTTTTTTTTTTAATGGTTTGTTTTCTATGGTTGTATACTTTATTCTGGTATGCTTTTATTTGTACTTTTATAGCTTTTTCTTAAGTAGCTTTATTGCTATTAAAACAAACCTTACTCATCCTTATATTTAGACAATGCTTTACAGGATCACTAATAACTTTATTGGGTCTATATTGCTAAAATAAAGTTTAAATGTAAATAAAATTCTCACACGATACTCTAGAAGATGTTTAATCTAAAGACTATTCTGTAGTTATATTATAACTCATCTATGATCCTTCTGTTCTATGTTTTTTGCTGCTTTTTCTTTACGCATGTAGCTATCCAAAGGCTCTTTTTCTCAAGATGGTAGCTTACAAGGTCTTTATTGCATTTAATTTTATTTATTACACGTCAAACAAGATAAGTTAAAAAAAAAGATGTTTGCAGATAGATGGACGAATGATTGCTGTATTATTTTGCCAAAAAGTCAAAACGATATAGCGCTTGACCATTCGAAAGGCGTAAAGAAGTATAAAAATTGTATTTCAATATAAAATCTTTTATCCAATAGAAAGTATAAAGCCCAAGATATTGTTTTTTTTTTTTTTTTTTTTTTTTTTTTTGAATGAAATGGATTAATAATAAGGTTTCTACAAATAAGAATGTAAAGAAGCATATGAATAAGTATGATGTCGTCCAATAACAACAAATAAGTATGTAACTACACTATTTCCAGAAATTAAAGTCGCCATGACTTGTCGCGATTACATATAAATTGTATTATAAAACTTTACAAAATGCGACTTTAATTTCTGGAAATAGTATATTAAAAAAATCAACTTATCATTTCAAGCAAAACGAGAATTTTACTGTGTATTGATTACTAAGCTCGTACTTTTTTATCAAATATTCAGCGCGGCATCTTAATTAGTCACTTAATAAAGTATTGATCTTATAGATTCTTATAAAAAGGAAGGAATCTTTTACTTTTACTATTGGTATTACTCTGGTTTTCTTTTTTATGCCAAGAGAACCGAAAATAAAAAATGCCCTTAAATCAAAGCTATTACTTAGACCAGCGGTTGATTCAGATCCAAGATTATTGGGTTCAAGGAAAAAAGGTATTGTATTGATCTGCCTGGCCTTATGTGCTTGTACAGCAGGGCTTTCCAGTACAATTTACTTTCCAGGTATAATTTTAGTTATTTTATATGTCATTTCTACTCATTCAGATTAACAGGCTTACCAAACATCACTTCAGACTTGCATGCACCACCGATTGCTACTACTTTAACTGCTGCTCTGTTTGCTTTGGCAATGGGCATCGCACCAATATTTTGGGCATCATTGTCCGATTTTTATCAAGTTCGACGTGTCTTGTTTCTTTTCTCAATGATTATTTTTGCAGCTGCGTCAATTGGATGTGCTTTTATCAACAACATTTGGGGGCTTGTCGTTTTGCGTTGCGTTCAGTCTAGTGGCTCTTCTTGTGGACAATCAGTTGGGGCTGGTGTCATTGCTGTAAGTTTAATTAGTAATCATTATTTTTTTATGTCGCCTAACTAGTTTTTTTTTTTTTTTTTTTTTTTTTTTAACTATATTAGGACTGTTACCCTATTGAAAAAAGAGGAACTGCGTTTGGTAAATACTTTTTTGGTGTGTTTTTTGGTCCCTTGTTGGGTCCTATTATTGGAGGTTTTTTAATTATGAGTGATCTCACATGGCGTGCTACATTTTGGTTTTGTTTTGCTTTCGCCCTATTCATTTTTTTACTTGTTTTCTTTTTATTTCCAGAAACATATCGTATAGACTCAAAATTTGATTTGGAATTACCTGTTTCTCAGTCTAGCAACATCGTTGCTCTTTCTTCCTCTTCATGTTCTACAATGACACCACAGGGTAGCGACGATAAAGGAAGCAGTCTCGATAGAACTGGTATAGAAGGCTCTACTGTTGTTCAGCATAAACAAAAAAATGCACCTGAAACTTCTAGTCCCAAAGAAGCAAAGGAGAGCATAAACCCAATTGCTCCTTTCTTATTGTTAAGGCATCCTTTCATTCTTATTGCATCTCTGGCTTCTGGTATTGCTTTCGGAAGCATGTTTGCAGTCGAGACAATTATGCCTGATTTGTATGAAACATATTATGGATTTACTTCATGGAAAACAGGTAAAATCAAATAGCTCACTAGATGTTGTTTAAATGCACCTTGCTTACCTCATGTCTTAGGTTTAAGTTACCTTAGTGGTGGTATTGGTAACCTCTTGAGTGCTATCGTTTCTGCCAAGACATCAGATCGATTGTTACTTCGTGCTCGCAAACGCCGTGGAGGAAAAGAAGTTGTTGAAGACCGATTGTCAATAACCCTTTGGCCTTCTTTCTTCTTTTTCATGCCTTTTGGTATATTACTGTATGGTTGGACAATTGAACGAAATTTTGTTGTATGGGCCCCTATTATTGGCTTCGGTTGTTTGAACTTTGGTATGAACCTTATCATGACAAGTACCTCAGCCTATCTTGTAGATGGACTTTCTGGACAAGGTGCTTCGGTCACAGCCGCTGCAAACTTCGTTCGTATGGTCATTGCCTGTATATTGGCAATTGCTGCAAATCCAATGGTAACATCCATCGGTCCTGGCTATACATCAGTTTTCCTTACATGTTTATGCTTCTTGGGTGCTTTGCTCCTATTATTATTAAAATTGCAAGGAGAAAAGATGAGGCATTGGAGTGGTTATTAGAGGAAGGAAGAAAAGACACTTATTTTACGTTCTTGGATACTTGGCTATTTATGTTCATTGGAAATCATAGATATTGCCTTCATTCTTACATTAAAAAGCATGAAGCAAACCCTTTTCCTATTTTTTATAGAAAGCATCATTAAAATTATGAAATTTATCAGTAAAAGAGTCATTATATATAGATATCTTTAATCGCATTTTGCTTGAGATGATAAGTTGATTTTTTTAATAGTTACATACTTATTTGTTGTTATTGGACGATATCATACTTATTCATATGCTTCTTTACATTCTTATTTGTAGAAACCTTATTATTAATCCATTTCATTCAAAAAAAAAAAAAAAAAAAAAAAAAAAAACAATATCTTGGGCTTTATACTTTCTATTGGATAAAAGATTTTATATTGAAATACAATTTTTATACTTCTTTACGCCTTTCGAATGGTCAAGCGCTATATCGTTTTGACTTTTTGGCAAAATAATACAGCAATCATTCGTCCATCTATCTGCAAACATCTTTTTTTTTAACTTATCTTGTTTGACGTGTAATAAATAAAATTAAATGCAATAAAGACCTTGTAAGCTACCATCTTGAGAAAAAGAGCCTTTGGATAGCTACATGCGTAAAGAAAAAGCAGCAAAAAACATAGAACAGAAGGATCATAGATGAGTTATAATATAACTACAGAATAGTCTTTAGATTAAACATCTTCTAGAGTATCGTGTGAGAATTTTATTTACATTTAAACTTTATTTTAGCAATATAGACCCAATAAAGTTATTAGTGATCCTGTAAAGCATTGTCTAAATATAAGGATGAGTAAGGTTTGTTTTAATAGCAATAAAGCTACTTAAGAAAAAGCTATAAAAGTACAAATAAAAGCATACCAGAATAAAGTATACAACCATAGAAAACAAACCATTAAAAAAAAAAAAAAAAAAAAAAAAAAAAAAAAAAAAAAAAAAACAGCATATATTTAGTGAACAGAACATTAAATATTTCCTTGACTTACAACTTTAATACATGAAGCCATAAGAATAAGCCTTTTAACCTTGTACGTACCTACTTGGATGATTTATACTATTTAAATTTTTTTTACCTGAAACATGATGAGAACCTAAAGCAAGTAAAGATTATATTAGATGCTTTACTACAGTCTAATAAAATAAATACCTTTTAAATAGTAACCATGTAATAAATACAATGACTGTATTAAGAGTAAATTCAAGGCAAGGTTCTTTTAAACATCAATCATTTTTACCTCTTTAGCATGCTTACCATTGACGTAAAAAATAAACTTTTGTTTTTATATATAGTAACTTTTTTGAGGCTATAAACCAAATATATATGTAATTATGATGTTTATACGATTAAAGAATAATTTTTTATTTGTAAAAATTTTAAAACCCAAAATGAGCACATAATATTTGACATATTGTATTGCCCGGGCCAGTTCAAAGAAGTGTTAGAGAAACTAAAAACCTTTTTGATAGCCAAAAAGGTAAAAAGGATAGAGAAGGGAAGATGATAGGAAGATGTAATCAATACATTTAAGAGTTAGAGAATAACCAAGATAATAATTTTTGGCCAAGAGGGGGAACATTGGGAGAGATTTGATCGTGATGCAAATAATCTAGTTCATGTAAAATTTGACAGATAATTGGCCAACGAATAGACCATGCAATATGCTTTGAGCGGTTTTTGTCGGTTGGTTTCTTTCTGGAAATGGACAGCTTGTTTAAGAGAAATGACAGAGGGTCAGGGATAGATTGTGGCATTTGCAGACGTCGATGCATATGAAGGCATTCAATGGCATGAGTCCTTGTTAGTAGATCAAATGGGTGGTAGATACACGGTTTGGGGAGGCCACCAGGAAGCCAACCGAGACGCCAACGGAGTAAGCGACTACGTTCAACGGGGGTCATTGGGAGCCATAGTATAGGATCAACCTTTCGGTCAACACGACAGGCAGATAAAAGGACAGAGTTAGTGTTATCACGACGTTGCTCTAAGGAGTTTTGGAGATACTCTTGACGAATAGCTCGGAAACGGCGTTTGTCGATCTGTTCAACATCTTGTACGGTACAAAGTCGCCACAGAGGAGAGGTCGTAAGCTTATACCACTGTGAGCCACTTGCAGAAGTTCGAATGTACGGTAATAGTTGGAACAGAAGAGTATCATCGGGAACATCCAGGGAACGGAGGAGAAACTTTGTCTGTAAAATGTGAGTGCGTTCTTTCATCGTAGGTTGATTTATTAGATGTAGCATCACTTTGACGGAGGAACGAGGGCTACCACCAAAGATTCTACGTAAACACTGGTTTTGGCAAGATTCAAGTTGTTGAAATTCCCTGTATTTTACGGCACTAATGGCTAGGCCATATTCAAGTTGAGGGCGAACTATTTGACAATAAAAACGAGCCGACAAGAGACGATCAAATCCGGTAGAGTTAACACCAATTGCGGTCATTTGGTTCATAGTCTTGAGGGCTTTATTGATATTTCCTTGAATTAGCTCGGAAGTGTTGATGTAACCACCAGGGCGTATGGGGATGCCTAGGTAAGGAAAAGAATCTTGTCGCGGGATCACAGTGTTATATAGGGAATACGACTGAGTATCTTCAGCAGGAGCCATAATTGCACATTTAAGAGGATTCCAACGGTATCCCAATTGATAGCTGTGTTCTTCGCATTGTTGTAAGAGCGTTTGAAGTCTAGATGGTGCAGCTATAAGAACCACATCATCAGCATATAAAAGGCAGTTGATAGATGAGGCAAACAAAACTGGATTAGCGTCAGGAACAGGATCAAGAGGGCGGTCCCGAAGAAGGCCAGGTAATTGGTTGATGTAAATGGAATACAGGAAAGGAGAAAGAATAGATCCTTGCAGCACCCCAGTTTTCGGTGAGAATCGTGATGATTTCGTATTACCAAGCAGAACCTCGATTTGGACGTCGTTGAATAAATTTTTGAGTAGGCCAAGTAGTGCAGGATGTAGACATGGAGAAAGAGCTTGCCAGACATGATCTCGTTTGACTGTATCATATGCAGATTTGATATCTAGGAAAGCCAGTGTGGGATTGATATCATAGTGTTTGCGTAGGATTGTGCAGATTTCAGCAAGGCATAGAGCTTGATCGAGCGTGCTACGGGCTTCACGGAAACCGCCTTGAGCTATATCCAATGTTGGGCTTTGGTCAAGAAGATCAGTGTACAAGCACTTTTCCAAGATCTTTCTAAAAATAGAGGTTAAGCTAATTGGTCGAAAGTTTCCAGGATCGGTCGCCGGGCCTTTTTTATGGATAGGAATAACTTGAGCTACTCTCCAAGACAGAGGGGTGTAACTCCAACGCCAACACAATTGAAATAAATAAACAAGGATTGGGGTAAGTATTTCGGTGATAGGGGCAAGCATTTCGATTGTTAAATGATCTACGCCGGGAGCCTTTTTTCGAGGAAGGGATTTAATAGCTTCATTGACATCGTCGATGGTAATAGAACAGGATGCAACATCAAACAATTCAGGTACTACCGGTGCAGCATCAGTGGATGTCGTAGTGTCAGTCGAATTGGGAAGGAGGTCGCCAGCAAAAATACGTTCCAGATGTTGGGCCATTGTATCTGCCGCATGTTGTGGCCCCTCTAAAGTAGAAAACGTGGGTTTAATAGTTCTATTTTTCCTAAGTCGACTAAACTTAGCTATTGCTTTAGAGTATTCCCCTTGAGCCATTTGATCACAAAACTGTCGCCAGGTTTCTCGTCGGCGCTTGAGTATGAGACGGCGCAATTTTGCTTGGGCTTCTTGGTGTAATACCCATTGTCTCAGGGCATTTAAACCACGTGCTCTTCTCCACTTTCTGTAATAGTGTTCTTTACGGTCAAACACAGAGGTCATTTCAGGTGTCCAAAAATCCTTTAGCCAGTCATCTGTTGGTGGGGGTCGTCGGCCACATATCGCATCCAAACTGTTATAGATGGCATCACATTATGATGTTTATACTTTATTTTCAGTACAAAATCTATGTTTTTGAGTGATTTATTAATTTTTGAAAAATAGCGCTCTTGAAATTCAAGTAATATCCAGTGTTATTTGCAGTGTGCAGTGTATAGAACTTGAAAAGATATATGCCTTTTTTTATTATTTTTTTTTATTTTTATATTTAAATAGTTGCTTTATGCATACATTAAATTAAGACCATTGTGGCAAGTAGTGTCCGCAACTAGGTACTTGAGTGTTTATGCAATGTTAAAGAAGAAAGGGAGGTTAGACGAGTATGTATTTATAGCATTTATAGTGAAGATACAAAGGATAATAGAACAAAATCTTTAGTGAGAAAAAACCAAGGAGCCTCTTTCAAATTTGGCTTTTATTTACATGACTTCAGCATAAATGTAATATAACCTGTTGTTAACTCTACTGTAATAGCGGACGATAACCGCTCATATCACTGATTAAGAGCAATCTACTAGCATTTGCTAGGATGAATAGAAGAAAAGGGGAAAAAAAAAAGCGTTGCTTCATTAGAGTATGATCACTTTACTTGGTTTAGTAACTATCAAATTTATCAGCTAAAGGTGATCATAATACGGAACAGAAGCACTTGAAAAATTAAACAGTGAAATTCAATTTGAGCAAGCTAATAATTTCTCTGAAGACTCCTTCAGTAAAAAGCATCTTTTTGATGATATTGATTCAGATTAGCGATTGAGTAATGGCTGTAATGCGCCATAAAATCTTACAATTACAAGTATGCAGCAGAAGCTACATGAAAAAAAGCCAGGATTTCATGTTGACAGCTACCTCCATGAGATTTTATAAGCTCAATCATTCTCACAATAGCGTACAACTCACCACTAATATTGGTTGTCAAAATTCTTATCAAATACTCCATTTCCAAAGAAAAATAAATATAGTAATGACCAAATTAATTACTTTGAATTTGCAAATTTTAACTAAGTGTATGATACTATGGTTAACAAGCATATGGATTTAAACATCAAATTTGATACAAAATTATACAAACATATCTACATGGTGTTATTTGTGAACCCTTGGTGAATGACCAGTTCCTATGAATTACTCAACTTGGCAATTGATTTTGTATTCCTCTAGGCCCTTCACTCTTACGTAATAAAAAGCAAAAGAAAAAGCACATACCCTACAAAAAAATGCTAATGAATCTTATAAATTAGTCGATATAAAATCAGTTAGTAAGTTATTAAATAAATTTAACGGTGATAAATACCAAACATACCATCTTCCATTACAACAATGAATGAAATCATCAAGCTTCCCCCCAAAGAAAAGTGGAGAAACAGAGTTGGAAGTACATTTTGCATATCTCATATTGTTTTCAACGTTTCACAATCCAAAGAGAAACGAATGCTTCCAAAGGTATTTGTATATCCTGCTCTTTATGGAGTATTCAATTTATTAATTTAAATTTATTGTATATCTTTTACTACTAAATAAAGCTGAATAAACAAATCCCAAGGACAAAAATCAATAAACCAAACAGTCGTGTAAATATACTTTTAAGTATAGCAAACCGTTGTGCAAAAACTAATAAACTTGTGACTTTTTATAAACAGGCACTGTGTATTAAAAAAAAGCTTTTTTTTTTTTTTTTTAGATTTAGTGCATCTTACTTTTTTGTTTATTGGCAGCAATGAACAATAATAAAAAGAAGGAAGTGCGTTCAAAATATTTCCCTATAGATTCCTATTTTAAATCATCCAAGCCTAAACTACAAAATCAAAATGAGCAACATTTAGCAACCAGCTTACAAAAGACGGAATCTTGTCCAATATGCAACACAGTGATATACATAGAGTCTGTATCCATGGAGGTTCATATCAATACTTGCTTGGACGCACAGGAGCTTTCACCCCCATCCTTGCCCTCTCTAATCCCTGACACAAGCGAGCCTTCTTCGCTGTCCTCTACTTCTTCAACTACAATTGACATAGCAGAGTTCTCTTTTTTATCTTATTCTTCTTTGACGACAGATACAGAAAAGACTTCTTCAGGTGTAGCTACAAGCGAGAAGGATAAAGAAAATAAAAACGATGAAGAGTTAAAAAGAGTGCTTCCTTCATCCTGGAAATCCTTATTTTCATGTAATACGCCTATCAAAAAAGATATATTGGCACCAAAGAACACAAATAGTTTTAAAGCAAAAGCATTAAACAAATCCAAGCAAGGAAAAGTAAAGACTTGCCCATTCTATAAGCGCGTCAAAGGTAAAAAGGAAAAAAGAAAAGAAATTAAAATTAACTTTAATACTAGACACACAATTTGTTGTAGACGCGTTTAATTATGGAGATATACCTGGTTGTGACGGATACTTTTTAAGTCACTTTCATACAGATCATTACGGAGGTTTAAGATCCAATTGGTCTCACGGCCCCATTTATTGTTCCCAAGTGACAGCCAATTTGATCAAGCAAGAACTTAAGGTCGATCCTCGATTTATTCATCCTCTTCCCATGGACGAATTATACCCTATTCCCCAATCAAACGTCAAAGTAGCCCTGATCGATGCCAATCATTGTCCGGGTTCAGTATTATTTTTATTCGTTGTTGAAAAGGCTGACAAGACAGTCGTACGACATTTGCATACTGGGGATTTCAGAGCTGCACCACGTATGTGCTTACATCCTCTTGTGCGTCAACCAGATAACCCTTCTATTCAATGCTTATATCTAGATACTACTTATTTGAATCCTCAATATGCCTTCCCGGCTCAAGAAGAGTGTATACAGGCTGTTTGTGACACAATTGAGAAAGAAATATTAAAGGATAAAAAGAAGAATACGTTAAATGGATGGTTAGCGCAAACAGGAACAAATGCTTTCAACATGCTTATGCAGCCTAAGCCAAAGAAGCAGACATTGATTGTTGTAGGCACTTATACAGTTGGAAAAGAGAGAGTATTTTTCAGTAAGTATCATGACAATAATTTCTTTTCTTAATCTAAACTTCGTAAAGATGTTGCAAAAATGTTGAATACCAAAATATATGCACCAAAAAAAAAATTGAGGATTTTATCATGTCTAGAAGATAAAGAATTACAGTCTATGATTACTGAAAATCCCACAGAAGCTCAAGTTCACGTTGTATCTCTCCGAGATATTAGAGCTGATGTAAGAATTATGGCACTTTTTTTTTTTTTATTTTACTAAAAGGAAGGTGTATCACACAGATCATGGCTAATTATTTATGGGATCTGAGAGAGCATTTTGAATCACTGATTGCATTCAAGCCCACAGGTTGGACTTATAAATCAACAAATACAGAAGCTACAGAAATGAAACACGCGTCATTATCATACGTTATTACTCCTCCCTCTGATCGAAGCTTGAACTTAATACCTTTTTATGATTCAAGGAACATAAAGATATATGGAGTGCCTTACTCAGAACACTCAAGTTATAGAGAATTAGCTTCCTTCATTGCGAGTTTAGACATTAAAGAAATTATACCCACTGTAAATACAACACAAAAAGATAAGCAACTTCATATCATGAATAGATGGCAGCAAGATAAATTAGCAAAGAGAGTAGAAGTGGTTGCCTTTTCAAATGAAAATTATTGGTAGGCATGTATTCAGCTATATCTGATGCATTTTGTGTCATTGCCAAAAAATAAAACTAAAGCAAATCACATCAAATCTACCTTAAATGTATAACAAGTTGCTCAAAGCATTTAAGTTTAAAGAATCACATCTTTTTCAAACAATGCGCTTTTCAGCTGAACCAAGGATGTAGTACAGTATTGTTGACACATATTGATAACGCTGGTGGTTTTATTAAAAGATGTTAAAAGTAATTGATAGTAGTCAGGAAAAAGTTGAAAGCAATCCAAAGAAAAGTGACAATTCACTGTTATTGTACTTGATTTTATTGATCCGAGTTAAGCATTGTAAGCTCTAACGGCTATTTTCCGTAGCTAAGCATCTTTGAAAAAACATATGCGTTTAGACATTTAGTCAACCATCGAAGAAAACAAGAAAGGAATACTTGAAAAGAATGTGGTGTTCGGTGAGGCAATTTGTCCAGAAGGAAAGACAGAGGATCGAATATTATTTCAGGTAATTGTAGTTGACGGTGCATATTAAGACAATGGATAGAATGGGACTAAGTATCTGTGAAAGATGGAAGGGGAATAGTCTGGATGCACCTCCAGGCAGCCATCCGAGGCGCCAACACAGACAGAGACTTTGTTTTATTCTGTCCATTGGTAGCCACAAGATAGGATCCAAAGAAATAACTGGGCGACATTGGGAAAGGAGTGTAGAGATACGGGAGGAGTGATTTTGACAGAGATTGTCTTGTCGAAAATGTAACTGGCTCTTTTTTAGAGTTTGCTTGTCTAGGTATTCAAAATGGGATGAGCGTTTTTTCCATAAAGGTGATTTTGAGAGTGCATACAAATGTGAATGACAATTAGAATAACAGATATCGCACAATAAGTGAGAAAGAAGAGCATCACCTGGAAGCGTGAAGGATCGAAGAGGGATTTGAGATTGAAGTATGTAGGCACGTTCTTGCACGGAAGGTAGCTTCGTAAAGTGGTGCATCATCTTGGTAGAGGAATGAGAAGAGCCCCCAAAGATACGGCGTATATATGTGATCTGTGCATCTTCAAATTTGTTTGTAAGAATTGACGTAATTTTGGTAATTGTAAGTCTATATTCTAGTTGGGCTCGGATTATTTGTGTGTAAAAACAAACGGCAAGAAATGGGCTAAAACATTTGGAATGAATATCTATTGCCGATAGCTAATTCTTACTGACAGGTGCCTTATTTGTAGGGAAGACGAAGTTGTAAACATGGTTATTAATGCAGCTACTGGTAAGATTATATTTCAACACTGACAGAATTTTGGAAGTTCATAAATGCTCTTACATTAGATGGTCACGTTAATGGTTCTTTATATTATGTTTCTTCAAATGAGTTTTCTGACGGAAGAAAATCAGAGATTCTCTACATTCCCAAAACACACAAGCCAACAGAAACTGTCTTGCCAATGCCTGTTGAAATCCAACAAATCGTTGATATTTCTTTCATAAAAAGGATTAATCGGTACTGTTTGAACGTTTACGATGCATACAAAATATTTCCAAAGGTCATCATCTTTGCGACCAAGGGATTTTCAAGTAAAGCGCTTATGAATGAATTCACAATAGAAGAAGGTTATCCTTATTTTACAGCACACGGACAATTCTGGGCACATTCAATTCAAATCAACAGCTTGGACTCAATCTCATCTTATAACTGAAGAATCCACTATGAAACCTATCGTGGCATTAAGTTATTTTTATGCAGTCAACAAAAAAGTATCATGATTTTGGATGAGGGTGAAGATGAGGAGCTCAGAAAAACTTACAAAATTACCTATTGATTTTTTTTGAAGTATGCTACAATTGAAAATAGCTTGGCTGATTTGGCAAATGATGTTCTTGACAAAACAAATAAACAATTCGAAAAAATTATGAACTGTGCTCATGGAAATTCAGAAAGTTCAGTAAAAAAAAATAAGAACTTATGCCAAAAATGTATTAGAATTTACTGAGAAACGTCGAAAACTTTTTTTTGAAAGAAACAAGACGCTAGGTTCAGCATTTGGCTTGATCGGCGATGAGGACTACATCATCGGCATATAGAAGACAGGTCATAAAAGGAGCAAGTTGAATTGGAGATAGGTTTTCTTCTAAAAATTATGGTAACTGTAGTTTCGGAAGATCATTGATATATATAGAGTACAGAAATGGTGAAAAACTGGACCCTTTAAGAACACCAGTAACTGGTAGAAATCTAGTCGAGGTGGCATTGTTTAGTACGACTTCTATTTGAAACTCATCGAACAAGTTTCATAATAAGCATATGGGCGGCGCAGGTGATTTGTTTTCTAGGTTTTTCCATATGTAGCGGCGATCTACTGTATCATATGCGGACCCTGTATTTACCATCCCAACGATCTGTTCACTCGCTCACACTCCATCCGCTGCTTACATATGCATCGTCGTTTACAGATGCCACTTACAGAACCGGATCCCCTCTCTTTCCTACTCAATAAGCTCCCAGCTAAAAAACAACAATATGGTATTGCATCTCGCCGACCAGATCCTCATCGATTCTCTGCTTGGAAAATTCGTTGGCCTAATATTTGTCAAATTCTTTTTGAGCTCGATTACCTGCATCATGGCAAGATCCCCCCAATAACCCTCCCTCTTGGTACCAAGTTCATTAACTGGATTTGCAAGGACTAATCTAGTATTTATAATTATGTCTTCTTTGTCCACTTCCCTTCCCTTCCTTTTTCCCTTTTTGACTATCAAAAAGGTTTTTCGTTCATTTAACCATTTTTTTGATCTAACCCGGGCAATGCAATCCTAAAAGTGATTATGTGCTCACATGGGGTTTTAATTTTTATAAATAAAAATAATCTTTAATCGTATCATATGCGGATTTGATATCTAAGAAGGCAAGGACTATGGTGCTACAATAGTGGCGGCGAAGGATTGCGCAGATCTCAGCTAGATATAAGGCTTGATACAGTGAGCCCCTGTTATTGCGAAAACCACCCTAAGCTAAAACCAAGGAAGGGCTACGGTCAGCAAGAAACTAATGTAAACAATATTCGAACAACTTGCGGAAGATCGAGGTGAGGCTAATTGGTCTATGGTTGCCAGGTTTTCTTGAATCATCTTTTTTAAAGATTGGGATTACTTGGGCTATTCTCCAATCGGTAAGTGTATATGACCATTTCTATCTTTTGCATCATTTTTTCTTCTACTTTTGCTCAAATGTTTTTCCTGCTTCTGCGCTAGATCTATTTTTACTTTTGCATTATTTTTTCTATTTTATTTGCATGTATTTTTTTTTCTCAAAGTATAACAAATGATGAACACATCTTTCATCTAAAGTATATATGCTATAAAAATTAATGAATGCATGAAAAGCATGATAAATATGTCTATCTGAATTATGAGCAAAAGAAGTAGTTGCAATCATGTTAGTAATAAAAGAAAGAGTTGCAAGCAAGATATATTTCGTTTGAGCATGAGAACAGCCCGGTTATTTGACACAGAAGAAGCTGAATTGAATTCGTTCAGAAATGCGGCATGCACCGAAATGAATGTCAAAATAAAATGTGGTTGCAATGCTTAGGCAATCTTTAAAGTTGCCAGGTTTGAAAGTATATTTGATACAATAGATACCTTTTATTCTCACCATTAAGTTACAATGTTACCATCTCCTCAGTAGAGAAGTTTTGATAAACAAATAAAAATTTGTTTTTTTCTCACTCTTGGTCATTATTACTTCCACAGTACATTTGCTGTCGACACAGACATTATAATGTGAACGATAAGCCAAGTTTCTAAAATAAAAAAAATAGAAGCCATTCATCTTGTCTCTATTAATAAAATATATATTATAGGCTCACAAAAATAGCAAATTAGGTTTGCTCAAGGTTTAGTCTAGCTGCTTACAAAATAACTGGCTTTGTCAAAATTATCTCTTCTAGATACATCCTTTATCTGGATTTAGTTGCAACCCAAAACACAATCAAGCTCTATAAACAGTGCTTACAAGTTCACTACTCAATAATAATCAAAATAAGCTGACGTCGTCATATTATAACAGCTCAAAAAATCTGAGAGAGTCTAATTAAAATTTGACTTAATTCTTTGCAATGTTTATTTACAACCCAACTTTTGCTATCGATAACATTGAAAAAGTCAATAATTATGAAGGTTCAGTGTGATCGCAACCATCACGGATAAATTTAAATTCAGCTTATTTTGTGCTGATGGCCATGCTTATTTTTAATGAAATTTACCTCTCTCATAAGATAATAAGAAACGGATACAAAGGAAAACTTGATAAAAACACATACTCACACACACATGCACACAATAAAAACCACATAATCAAAGGATCCCAGAGAGCCAGTATCCATGTCTCTTGCCGCTCAAAAACTACAAGTAAAGACATGTATTTTAATACAAAATGGAAGCACTAGTGTATTGATTAATTTTTGCTCCTTATTATAAAGATGTTTACCTTGGCATATAAATTAACTTCAAATTCGAAATAACGGGAATAGATACTACGTAGATATTCAGAGAACTACTATATATTCATGATACCATAGTATTAACCGCATACGAAGCGATTGTGATAGCGCCTAAGGTATGCTTTCTACAGCTATGGAACCTTAAGACTTGAATAACATATTTTCTGCCTTGAATCAGTCTTTAAATCAAAGTTTAGCATGATACTTCAAGACATCGACTGTGATTGACAACAGAATTTTATAATTATTTGAGTTCCTTTCTCTCAAAACATTTGTATGCATATATAAACCTTATTATTTTTCCTCAGTCGAACCCAACAATGCGACTGATGTACTACAGAGAGGCCATTCAGAAATGGATAATAAAATTAAGAATAAAAACAAATATGGTGCAATCCAGATGATACTAGAGGATGGATTAAAATATACATTTTATAATCTCATTTGCAAGCAACGGTTTAATAAAGATACGTAATATCCAGCGATAGCCCAGCTTTTATGTCATCTATAACTCTTTAAAAGTAAATATAATGACATTTAAACAAACAATGCAAGTAATCCTTTAACAACATGTTTCGCAAGACAAGTGTAGTTGAGCTGCCAGCAGTATGTTATGTCATAGATTTGCCGCTTTCTCACGAAGATGCACACAAAATTGGGCTGATATTTTTCTGTACAATTCAAATCCGCCGATATTGTTTGTGTGTACGATAGTAACAAAAAAGGAAACAAAATAAAATTCAGTTTTCCCCTCTTTTTTGTTATTATTTTCTTTTTATTTTTATTGTCCTTTTTTTATTTTTAAACAAAAAAAAATGTATTCACCTACACAACAAGATTTTAACCTTGAAAATGATCATTTCTCATCAAGTGGGATGATAGGTACGCCACATACAACAGTTGGAGCTGTTCCTGTGGTTAGAAATAGTCGGTTATTTAACCCATCTTATCAACTTCATCAACGTCAAAATTCATTTGGCACAGTGGCTTCTATTGCCATGAGCCCTCCTAATCGTGCGGGTGGTTTACCTTATGATAATAATAACTCTCAAAACTGGTTTGGTACAAGTCTTGATTCAAATACTTCTTCATTTGGTCAATCACCCATTTTTACTGGTATTGTATCCCCCTCAGCTTCTACTGGCCATCTGGATAATTATACCACTAATGATGATGAAGAAGTAAGTCAAAAAAAGTAAGTATTTATTTTTAAAAAATAAGGAGATGAACCAAAAAAAGCTTACACATTTATATAAGCCTTCAAGAAATATTTGAAAAGAGACGTCGGAGAAGAGAAAGTCATAATGCAGTTGAGAGAAGAAGAAGAGATAATATAAATGATCGCATACAAGGTAAAAAGCAAGAAAGTAAAGAATTAAAATAAGGTATTAAAGCAACTATTAGAACTATGTACTTTATTACCTGAGAGACTAATAGAATCAGCACCGACAAGTTCAAATGTGATGTCAGTAACTAATGGTCAAGCCAATACAAATGGAAGAGCGATAAATAAAGGGACTATCCTGAAATTATCTGTGGACCATATCAAGGAGCTGCGTGAAGAAGTGGCACAGTATCAAGAAAGGATAAGAGAATTAGAACAAATGATCGAAGCAGCAAAAAGAGGAGAAATGGTAAAAGATGAAAACACGAAACAACAAGCCTGCTCATTTAATAACAATTCAACAAACGAAAGATCTCACCAACGTATGGGTTCACTACAATTTAATCAACAGTTTAACAATTTACAAATTGGATCAAATCATCAATAGCAAAAAAGAAAAGAAAGAGAAAAAAAAAATGTTATTTTTTTTCTGTATATTTTTTTTTTATGAATAAATGTTTTTATTTAATACGTTTTCTCCTTTTTTATAGTTACGTTTCACTTTACGCATTACTCCTGCATCTAAATAAGGAAAGAAAAAGAAGATTTCTATATGAATATAATTCAAAGAAGGTTCTCTTGTATAATATGTATTATTACCATACAGCTCCTTGAGATATTATACTTTGATTACTATTAAAATCTCTTTTTTATATGAGCATTAAAAATAGCATTTTCCATTGAATACAATATAATGTGATGTAGAAGGATGTTTTCAGGATTTTTCTTACATGTGTGCACTTAGAAATTGCACATGGGGTTTTTACACAATATTACCTAGCACTATTATCTTTCCTTTATGTTTACTTCTATTTACATTCCAGAGCTTTGTGGATTAATCCTTAAGTGTTTAATACGTGTTTCTTATGTTTATTCCTTTTTTCTCTTTAAAATTTATATTGTCTTTTTCTTTCTAATAGAAATATCTTGGTATTTTTCAGTAAGTATCGACTTTTATGAATAAAACTATGAAAAGTGTGGTGTCATACCATATCATTTGTACTTTGCTAGGAATTTTATATTCTTTGTTGCCCTGTATCATAATATAATGATTTTATTTCTGTCGTTACCCCTTAGTTAGTTCTCGTGAGGATAAATTGTTACAAAGGTGTATATAAGAAGAACTTAATAAATAGTTAAAACAGTATTTTTCAAATCGAGCAATTTGAATAAAAGATTTACACCTAAACCATTATTCAAGCGCTTGCGACCGAGACATCCATTAATTATATGAAATGGGTTTTCAGTTTTTGACATGTTTTTTTAGATCGATTTACAATAATAAGAAAAAAAGAAATGTTTTGATGGCTAAATAACTTTATATTTCTTATCGAACTCTGTTTCAGAAAAAAATGCAAAGTTTCCTGATTCCCCTATTTTTAACAAATAACGTCACAATCATGATCTTTAAGCTGACCTAAAACAGGATGTTATTTTTTTTAAATCCCAGGTCGAGAGGCTGGGGGTCCCACCTACAATTGATCATTCCAGTTTTTTACATAAAAAAAACTTTTTGCTTTACACATGGTCCGTTTGCAATGTCGACAGCTGCATTCAGGTGTGAGACAATGCATTGGTCACCACCTTTTACAACAGCCAAAATCGGCTTCATTGACTCACAGTTGTCAAACAAGATCAGCAGCTCATTTAACAACAGGAACCAAAAAAGGTAATAGACCGAAGAAGAAAAAGATACACTTTTAATAACATACTTGAATATTAGGGGAGTCTTTAGAGATTATTCAAAGCTACTTATCTGAAATCGATCATTCCTTTCTTCAACAGCAGAAAACAGCCTCTAAAAAGAAGATCCCCATTCACATTACTTCAAAAATCAATAGTCAAGTTGACTCGCCGATTCTTTTATCGATTCACTCCTATCTTTCCTTGGGAGATACAACTAAAGCCTGGAAATTATTTGATAAGTCCACACTACCACTTTCTCAACATTCAATCCCTCGATCCACGGCACAATTATTGTTAGAATCACTCTATTCAGATGTACATACCCATCATTCTCGACTAGCACTTAATTTCAGAAAACTTGAAAGTCTATATACTTCGAGACTAGAGACGCTCGTGGGGCTTGTCAAAGAAAAGCATTTTTGGGACACACGCGAATTTTGTATGCTAATCGAATTATGTGGCAAATTGAATCAAGTTAGGAGAGCTGAATCCATGTTTCGAAACCTACCTCAGCACTGCCAAGACGGTCCATCACTTGATGCTTACAATGAATTACTTGCTGTCTATGTACGTCGCTTTCGGTGGGAAAGCGATGGGGTGAAAAAACGCTATTTTTCGAAAATGGAGACACTTGTGCAAGAAATGTCTCGGAAAGGTTTGCCACCCAACACAACATCGTACAACTTGCTGCTGGCCGCCAAGATAAAATTACAGGATTTACAGGGTGCAGAGAAGATTTGTTTAAAAATGTTAACACCTAATAGAACAACTTACAATATTTTGTTGAATGGATTTTTAAAGGGATGCAGAACATTGGCTGATAAACATATTGCCAATGTGTGGATGGAGAGATTGATTGCTTCTGGGATTACTCCCAACATGAGAACCTTCAAAAGTATAATTGATGGTCTGTCAGAGCAGGTGAATTATCATGCACGAATGAACGAAACAGAGGATATGAAGGCTATTGTTCAGTCTATTTCTGATTTACACAAGACAACGGTTCAGCTAGGACACAAGCTGGATACGGAAATGGTGAATACTTTACTTAAGTGCTATACTGCCGCCAACGATATAGACAATATAGAAGAGATCATGGGAATGCTGGCACTTCCCGAAAAAAAGACTGGTTGTGGGAACTGTGGATGTGGCAAGAATACTGCAGCAGTTCAAACTGACGACGATATCTCACAAATAAAAATTTCACCAGATACATACACATTCAATATTCTGATAAAATACTATTTATCAAACGCAAATACAGATCAAGCATTTCAGATGTATGATACTATGGTCTCCATGAAACTTGATCCTGATACAGTCACCTATGGTAGTTTCATCCTGTATTATGCTAGCCGAGGAGAAATCGAAGAAAGTTTGAAATATTTTGACGTAATGCAAAAGAAGGGAATTCCAACCAACAACTACATTTACAACATATTGTTAGCATCTTCAATCAAATACAGTGAGCATGCACATCTAATTACCCCTCACTTGAATTCCATGCTTGCTGCAGGTGCTACTCTAGATACCGTCTCACAGAACACATTACTCTCAAAGCAAGCAGCTCATAGCAGAGAAAGCTTAGATACCAGTTTTGAGAGCTTTTTAGATTCGCTCGATCAACATTTTTATACTGCAAACGATAACGGGATGAACCCAGCCCCAACCACACGAACTTATAATACACTCTTGCAAGCAAGTGGTCGATTTTATAAAGCGAACCACGAAAAATACAATATGACACTAGATTCAATCATAAAAAGCTTAGACACTTCAAACATTCGACCCGATATTATGACATTTGCTCTTGGAGTTCGCAATGCCTCTTATCAGGGTAACATGGTCAAGGCAGAATCGATATACAAATCCATGATAGATGCTGGCATTAAACCTAACACATTTATCTTTTCACACTTAATTTACGGTTACACTCTTACT
This sequence comes from Rhizopus arrhizus, assembly GCA_024220505.1. Lineage (NCBI taxonomy): Eukaryota > Fungi > Mucoromycota > Mucoromycetes > Mucorales > Rhizopodaceae > Rhizopus > Rhizopus arrhizus. The sequence continues at coordinate 641,638 of JAKZZE010000024.1, forward strand.
GGAAAGCTAGATAAAGCACAAGACATTCTAAAAAGCATGTCCTTGCCACCTTATAACATGATACCTAACGCCATTAACTACGCACCACTCATCAAGGCCTATGTGGAATCAGCTGAATATCAAAAGGCACATAGTCTATTCAGAGAAATGTTGGACAAAAATATAACTGCAGATCTCGTCATTTACACTATCCTCGCCGAGGCATTTCTAAAGTATCCGTCACGAGATAGAGGGAAGAGGGCGATTGAATTATTAGAAAGTATTGAGAAAGCCGGTATACCAATGGACGCTGCTTCTCTGACACTTTTGGCAAACGCCTATGGCACGGATGCTGCGTCGAAAATGGAGTCAGCCGAACGGTATCTAGGACAAGAATCTGACCTGCCGAAAAGACTAGAGGGTCATACAGCCAAGCTTAATAGTATCTATAATGAATTGAAGGAAAGAAAATGGCTTGACTCACATGCTGTGTTTGTTCTACTGTCGGCTCATGTGCGCATGAAGAATCTTGGTGCAGCTTGGACGCTGTGGAATGATTGTCTGCCTCAAAAACTCCTTCATCGTCCTCACTATGATACTCTGATCACTGGGTTATCTGCTGATAAGACTTGGTACCCACTAGCCAAGATGACCTTCAAGGATATGATACGCGAGGAACGGTTACGACCGGTTGCTTACACGTTTGATACGATGATTTGGTCAGCTCATGCTATGGATGACTGTGAAACCGTTGAGGAATTGTGGTATTCGCCCTTCCGAAGAGATTCACAATCAGACAAGCCATTTGTTTTGCTCGTGCGAACCTATTACGCAGTTTTGGATACAATGTTAAAGAACAACAAAATAGATGCTGCAAAGAATGTTTTTGAAGAATATCAAACAGTATCAAACTCTCCTGACTCTTCTATTTTTTGGAATAACAAAATTGTTCACTTAGCTTCCCGGCTAGGGTTCAAGAAAGAGACTGTTTAGTAAAAAAAAAAAAAAAAATTAAAGTGTATTTCTAATAAATGTGTATAATTGTAATCATTACTACGATCATTTTGCCTGCTTTTTATTTTGATATGGAACAAAGTTCTGCTGTGTACACATATTTCGTGAAATTAGAATTATGATGTCAAAATCAATCTTTCAGATATATTTATAGAATGGCAATTAATAAAAATAGAGGAATTGTTAATCATCAAAAGCTTCAAAAAATGTTTCAAATATACATGCATTTATAGTGTAGTCTAAAAATGATTAATGAAAAAGTACAATAGTCAAGAATAGTAAAGAAAATTATTGTTGGGTTATTTTTTGACGGCGACGTAATAAATCAGCCTCTTTAGGACCCAATTGAACACCATCAGAAGAAAAGTCTTGCTTCCAAACAATTTCTTCAGCATACACATCGTCACCTACAGAGCAGTTTGCCTTACAGCTGTAAATATAAAGCGATCCCCAATCTAATGAATCGCTAGCAATATGGTTCACACCAATATAGTTGAGTAATGTAGAAAGAATTTGGAATTCAAAAGTACGAGGACCACCACAGCGATCACATGCGGGTATAGATTCCGGTTTGTAATTTGCTTGTACCCACAAAGGCTCACGTTCAGGCATATCGTATTCAACGCGATCATATCGCACAACTTGATCGGGATATAATTGAATTCTCAATTGAAACTGCAAAAATGTATCATCTACTTCAACCTTTGTATCCTCTTCTGCCTCATCACCTGCAAGTACAAGTGCTCTTGAATCGGGTTTCTCATCAGGGTTGTTTTCCTTGAAGAATGCTGCTTGACTCTCCTCTTCTTCTCCGTCAACGCCCTTTCCTTCAGGTTCACTAACAATCTCTTTTTCTGTAAACACACGAGATAAGCGAAGATTATCAACTGTAATCTGATCTTCAGCGCTTATAGATTTGCCGCAGAATTCTTTATGCCTACACATATTCCAGTCAGCCATTTGGTGCTCTCGAGAACAATAAGCAGCTGAACCACATTTGCCGCATACTTTTGTTCCGGCTATGCCACAGACAACACACAATGAAGGGGCCTTAAATTGCTTAGATGTAAATTGTTGTTGAGTATCATTTTCTGATTCTTCGTCGTCAGATTCTGTAGGAGGTGGATAGTAAGGGTTATCACGAGGTAACTGGGTTCTGTATGCCTTGAAGCTATTATTTTTATGGTTAGCAGAAAGGCAACTATAGGCATCTAAGTTTTTATATACCTTTTCATCCAATCTTGTTTAACACAACCACCATTCTTACAACAGAACACGTAGATAGTTCTATGAAAAGCTTCTGGGGGATGATCTTCTGGTGTATACAGCTAAGAAAATTTGAGCAAGTTACATTAGATTGACTTATTTTTCTTTTTTCTAACCTGTAACAATAAAACCATAGGCTGTTCACAATTACCACAGGTAACTTTTTCCATAGATAAAACATGTTCCGGATTTAACCAGATCTACGATAATAAATAAGTAATGACATATTTTTACAACAGATTTATAATACAGTACTGGTCGTCCACCTGATTTACTAGGGAAAGAATCAGCAGTCAAAGGTGCTTCAGGATCCTCAGCATAACCAAGCTGAACAGCATATTGGTCTAATACAACCTCACTCAATTCTTTTGGGTCAAGTTCAGAAACGTCACTGTTGCTATCCTTCATTTGGTTATTTGACATTTTTCTAACAGTGGAAAAAAGGATTCTTTGCTGTGGCTTTTTAAAAAAGAAAAAGGCAGAGATAGTCTGAAATTGAATCTGAATCAAATATATGGCATACTAAAGCTTATATGTATTATAGAATTTCAGCTGTTGATATCGTTATAAAACAGACAACTCGTACATAAACTTATTGATTCCCTTTCCCTCTTAGTATTTTGCTTAATGGTCTAAGAGCAATTACATATATTTATAGCTATTGTAGCAATTTATTCAAGGAAAAATGTACATGAGCTTATATTCTCGCTCTTTTACTGTAAGGTGATAAAGATCGTTCTTCTGATCTTGAAGCCCTCCTTTTGGTTCTAGATGAATAATCGCGGTCACGATATCTATCTTTTCTGTCATAAGGTGAACGAGATCGTCTCTCTCTATTTCTTTCGTAATGATGGCTATGGTGGTTTCTGTCCTCTCTATCCCGCCTGCTTCGCGAATATGACTCGTCTTCGTCTTGTCTTCGGCTTTTATAATCATCTTCCTTTGATGGATTCGGGCTTCTGCGATCACGACGATGACGATGTGCTTTTTTATAATCATCTTCGCTATCGTCACTATGATTATGTTTCTTTTTATCGCTCTTGTGCTTATGATGCTTCTTGGATTTTTTCTTCTTTTTACGATATTCTTCGTCTTTACTATTATTTTCATATATTCTCTCTGTTTCTGCTGAGAGTTTTTTGGCATAAGACTGTTCCATCAATGATCTATTTTCAGCATTCATTACTTCAACATAACTAGCTGTAGTTGGTAAAGCGAATCGGCTTGACCTATTAAACAAGTGTCAAACACAAAATATATACTAGATTATAAAATACAAACCTTCCGTAACCAAGGCCTTTTTCAGAAGAATCTACAGTTTTTAGCTGATCGTCTTCAGAATCATCATCGTCTTTGTTTAATGCATGTTTTAATTCCTCTTCTGTTACTTTACTCTCAAGCGTTTTCTTTTTACGAACACCACTATTGCAAAAAAGATTTAGTTCAACAATCAATGTGCAGATTTACTTTCTTTACAGTGCAATGGCCATGGCTTCTGCTTCTGCTTCCTTAATCTTTGCCAATTCAGACCTATTAGCCTTTGCTTTTTCTTCAGAACCCTGTTTAGTGTACCATTGAAGATCTTTTCCTTTTTGCCAGCGCCCAACTGGTGCCATGAGGGAGTGACCAAGGTAATTTTCACGATGTTTATCTTGTTTTACATCTTCCCAGCTGAACTAAAAAGGAAAAGTTTACTATTAATCTTTCTTTTACTAAGCTGTTTGTATATTTACCTGATCTTTTCCTCCTCGGGTACCTTTTATTTAATGAAGTTAAGTTTAAAAATGCCTCTTATTAATTTAAAAACTCACCTCCTCTTGTTGGATGAAACATTGCTATATAAATTTATACAATGAGGAGGAAAAAAAAAAAAAAAGACAAATGAGCTTAGCTTTAAATAATAAGACAAAAGGTCACGTGCTCCGTGTCATAAAATAGACTTAATTTTAATTATCCAATGCAACCATGCTTGCCAATGCCGAAAGAAAGAAAAAATCTCGTACAAACTCATTGAATTGAAAATTGTTGATGTATCCATCAACATGTTCTCTTACTTAAAGACAAAACTCTTGATTAATACCATTGATTATGTGCTTACTTGTGCAAAGCTTAATAAGAAATGGTTTATGCCAAGCAATCAATGTAAGGCCCTTCTCAGCGTGGCTTTCATAAATGTGCTAACAAACATGTATTTGATGGATTCTATAATGCAAATACGGTCTCTTTTGATGATATTTTAAGTATAGCCTAGAGAACACTGAATAATTTACGGAGATTGACAACTACAAAAATAAAGCTTTTACCTACGAAAATTTAACTGCATGCTTGCTACACACTTCACGTTCTTAAAAATAATAGTAGTAGAATATTTCAATTTGATTAATTCACCAAAGATTTCACGGATAGCAGATATTTCAGTCTGGCTGCAATCAATCATTATCTTTTTAACTAGAATATTATCACAAGTAGCAACTTATTTTTAACCCACTGTAAGTTTCACAAAGACACCAAGCAGCATGTTTATCAACTATGCTTTGTTGTCAAAGAAAAAATGAAGCTTCATAATCAAACTGAGGGAAATTATCCTTTCATGGTAGAAAATTTGCTCACGATGAGAGTAGGTAATGTCAATCTTAAAGCCGTTCCTTTTACTGCTTGATACTGTTTCCAAAAGGAGAGAAGAGAGGTAAAGAAACTTTTTTGAAGAGGACAGATATGAAGATGGAAACTTAACAAAACGAAAACAAGTGTAAAGACTGCCGAAACACTGAATCTATTTAAACTTGTAAAAACATAAATAACAAAACTTATTCTAAAGCAGTTAAATTCCACCCTAAATATCATATGAGAGCTCCTATTGTTATTTTTTAAGTAGTACCAGGTAATGTTGCTGTCATTATCTTAGTACTGGCTACGGCTTTGGCACCTCCTACCTTTCTCTTCTTATTTTGACTAACGGCTCTTAGCCTTTTCAATATCTCATTAATAACGTCATAGGGAGAAACTGTCCAAAGAATGGTTGTAGTCTTTATTCCTGTCTTAGGCACAACCACTTTGGCTTGACCTCCTATCTTAGGCCAGGCTACAGTCCTTTTTCATACTGATATGGAAAGCAGTCTCGTCGACAGGTACGTACTTATTGAGATAGTCCACGTTGGTCTCCATCCACCTTTTTACTCATTCAAATCTTCTTTCAATATTTTTAGACGAGTTTCTTTCCACTGAATGAACATGCGCCTTTTCAAGCTGATTGTGCATTTCACTTTCATAAAATTGTATAAAGCAGCCTTGAAAATGCTCAAGCCCATAAATTAGGCTGCCTACACATCCGTTATTTGATCTAATGCCAATGATGGCTTTCCACCAATATCATCAACTAAAAATAACTTGCACTCTTTATCCTAAATCTGGTGGTTTTTCAAGCAAATTTTCACTGAACAATGTCTTATAGATCTTTTTGATCTTTATTGTACTAGCCCTGAGCAGTTCATGTAGTTATATCTAGCTTCCTTGCTGCTTCAGCTATTTTTCGACCCTTTTTATAAATTAGCTCAATGAAACACTCTTTTTTCCCGTCTAAATATTTTCTGTAAGTACATCTTCCATTTCTTTGTCAAAGAAGCCTCAAGTAGTAACTGACGAGCACATTCAGCTTTTTCTTCTATTTTCACAGTTTGTTTCTTAAGGAGCTTTAAGTCAATGTGTTAATTGCATGATTTGTAATGCAATCTAGTGGATAAGCGTCAAAATCAACCTCCATTTCGGTAATTACTGATTCTTTTCCACTCTCTCCTACTAAGTTTCCAAAGCCATCATCAAATACAAAGATACTCATGTCGTGTTTTAAAGAAACAGTATGAGACTATGGCCAAACTGATTTTTATTTTTTTGGCAGAGTCGCTCAAGAAAGTTGCTAATGTGTGTTTGAAATTCAGCGAATTTTTCAAAAGTTTGTTGAATGATTTCTGAAAAAAGTGCATGTTTAAGCGAAACAATACAATGTGTATTACTCACCAATTGTTACACATAAAATCTTGCATATTGTATGCCTGTTTACAATGCGTGCATGCAAATTATTTTATTTAGAAAGCATCAACGGCGGCAGGGAATTCAAAAACGACGTCTTTGCCAGTAAGCTTCTTGTAGACAGAAGAGAAAGTGTCAAGCTTGTATTCAAGAGAAGTGGCATCCTTGCTGTCAAGGTAGACCTTGAGGGTCTTGGAACCATCAACCTTTTGACGAAGTCTCTTACCAACAATTTCGGTGGGGTAGACCATGTCGTCCAAGATAGCAGAGTGGACAGCAGTCAAAGTACGGCTTCTGGGACGAGGTTGCTTACCGTTGGTACGGCGGGTGGGAACAGGCAAGATACGACGTTGAGCGACAAAGACAACGTGGCGATCAGAGAACTTCTTTTCGAGCTCACGAGTAAGTCTAGCTTGGATCTTTTGGAAAGCTCTTTGAGAAGGAACAGGGACAAAGATGACAATAGCCTTCTTACCAGCACCAAGTTCAACCTGTTTTTACATGTTAGTCTCTTTTTCTCTCTTTATATCATCCATACTGACCTCCTTGGCAGAAGAAATTTGAAGAGGACGCAATTCCTTCTTCAAATCAGCGACGGAAGACTCCAAGTCTAAAAGAGCTTGAGCGACGGAGAGTTCGAGTTCATCGGGTTGAGCACCAGCAGGTTTAACAATCTTGGAAGCCATGTTGACAAACTGTTTTTAATAAGTTAGTGAAACATGTTTACAATAAAGTCCATTAATTGACTGTTTCTCTCCCCAAAGCTACGTATACAGAATCGGAAATGGTGCTAGATTCTGTAAATGGCTGACATTTCTGATGCTCAAATGCACAAAATATATCCATCTATTTCTCACATTCTTTTTCCATCCATCCAATATCATGCATCCATCTTCCGTTGTATACGTAAACTGAGGTTCCAGTCCATTTTAATTGTTTAGATACATACACGTTGCAAGTTATTAAAGGAGGGAGCCTAAACATGAAATGCCAGCAAGACCTTAAATTCGAAATAACGTCGGAATATGAAATATGAGGAGGGGACAAATCTTTTTCATGTTTATTTCTATACAACCATTACATGTAGAAAGTGCTTGTTTACTCTTTTCTTTTACTCATGTCACCTATTCTTCCCGCTAAAGCACCACCTACAGCACCACCATAAAACACAACGCCAGATCTAAAAAGAAGCTCCAGGCCTAATTTTAACGTTTCAACTCTTATGTTTGAATTGGCTGGCGATTTTGCAAAAAATAATCTGTGCCTTGTATGAGCTGTAAACAAAGTTTTACTGAGAATACCAACAGAAACTACTGTACCCAAGGTGGCTCCTAATTTTGAATTAGGATACTGAATGGAAGCTAGAGCATCTTGCTTTTTAATAAGAAAAGAAAATGGCACCCATTACTTTTATTTTACCTTCATTTTTTTTATAAATCGTACTTGTGATTTTATTGTCTGCAAAATCAAATACTTTAGCCCAAGTAAAATAACCGATAGGGAGACCAACAATGAGAGGAACGAACAGAGCCATTTGTTTTTTTTATTTATCTTTATATAAAAATACGACAAAGCATATAATTTTAGTTGAGAGGGAATTATCTAGCCTTTTTTAAAGCGTGACTTTTTGGCAATAGAGCACATTTTATTATCATTTTGATATGAATGAATAAATTAGTTACAAATTGTATGAACAGGGCAGTATGAATAATAGAAAGGTATGAATGAAGTATTAACAGTATGCATAAATAGATTACTTTTTTTTTAAGCAGCTGGAGCAGCGTAACCTGAGACCCAGTATAGCAAGAAATCATTTTTATCAGACCAGCTGGATGGCAAGGTATTGTCATTTGTTCTTTGAAGAGCAGATGTGTTTTCAAGGCAATAGCGAAGTAAAAGTTGGACAAGGTGTTGATATGAATTCCTACAACCAGCCTACATATAATGTGGTTAAAAACGAAAGTTTGAATACGACTACTGATGAAGCTTACCAAGGATGCAGATTCAAACCATTTTAGTGCTTCATGTAAATTCCTCTCAACTCCCAGCCCTTTTTCATAGCACATAGCCAAATGATACTGTGCTGCTACCTGACCCTGTTGAGCCGCTAGACGGAAATAACGCACAGCCAAGGCTAGATTTTGACGACATCCAGTACCAGCTTGTAGATGTGCTCCAAGTTTGTCTTGTGCTCTTGCATGGTTTTGTTGGGCCGCTTTATGATACCAATAGACAGCTTTTGCTTGGTTTCCAGGTACACCAATACCATTAGCATAACAAAACCCTAGATTACATTGGGCCCAAGGATTGTTTTGCTTGGCAGCTCTCATATACCAATACACGGCCATTTTGGGATCTTTGTCAACACCAATGCCTTCTTCGTAACAGAATCCAAGAGAGTTTTGAGCTAAAGCATTGTCTTGGGTTGCAGACAGACGGAACCACTTGACTGCTTCTTTCTCATTCTTTTCAACTCCTATACCATTACGATAGCAGAAGCCTAAAGACAATTGGGCAGGTGCATGATTGTTTTCAGCACTACGCTTGTACCAAAAGAAAGACTCGCGTTGGTCAGCAGTAACGCCGAGACCATTTTGATAGCAATAACCAAGTGAGTGGTAAGCAAAAATATTTCCCTGTTCTGCAGCTTTTTTGTACCAAAAGATGGCCATCTTTAAATCTTTGGTAACTCCAATTCCGTTTTGATAACAGAAGCCAAGGTTATGTTGGGCGCGTGCATGACCTTGTGTAGCTGCCTGAGAGTACCAATATGCACCTTGAACAACATCTTTGTCAATGCCGATACCATTTTGATAACAGTAACCAAGGTTACACTGAGCCCATATGTAACCTTGCTCTGCAGATCGACGATACCAAAATGCAGCCATGGCTTTATCTTGCTTTATTCCGATACCATCTTCATAGCAGTACCCTAAGGAATTTTGGGCGAATGCGTTGCCTTGATCAGCAGCAAGCTTATACCAGCTGACAGCCTTCACTGGATTCTTTGCTACTCCGATTCCGTCTTCATAGCAATATCCAATATTATAAGCAGCAACAGACTCGCCTTGTGTCGCAGCAAGTCGATACCATTCCACAGCCACTGTTTCATTTTTTTCAACGCCGTAGCCTTCACCGTAACAGTAACCGAGAATGCTTTGTCCTCGACAGTTGCCTTGTTTTGCACTTCGTTTGTACCACCTGAATGCTTCATGTTCATTTTTTGAAACACCAATGCCGTCATAATAGCAAGTGCCCAAACAATACTGACCAGACGAACAATTGTTTTCTTCAGCTGCGCGTCGTATCCAGTTGATGGCATCACAGCCACGAGCGTTTAATTTGGATTCCCAATATTCAGCCTCGATTCGATTCATCTGAACACCAGGACGACCGTATTTACGCAAAAAAGCCAGTCTGGTCACAGCCATCAGTGTTGCGTCATCGAGTTCAATGCTGTCTATTTTCTCATCTGTTGCATCGTCTGAAGTTAAAGCGGTTTTGATAGACATAATATAGTATTTCTCGGCTTGTTGAAAATTGATGGAGATACCTAAACCAAACTCATAACAAAATCCAAGCACTGCTTGTGCTCCAGAATGATTTAATGATGAAGCTTTTTCGAAACAAAAGGTGGCAAAGCTTTGATCTAATCCTTTTCCATCGCGACCGTATAAATGCTTTTCTCCCATTTCAAAAAGTTCCTGTGCACAAATATCACTGTTATCTTGCAATAATCGTTTTATGTTTGATTTATTCAGTTGATGACGTTGATTTGTAAATATTCGACTATTTAATTTAGAAACTGCTCTTTTTGTAGTATTGAGTATGTGCGTGAATGACTTTGCTGGGATAGTCATTTGTATTATGAATTAAATATAAAAAGGAGAAAGAAGTGAATAAGTCAGTCAATTAAAATAACATCTTATTTGTTTGCTGTTCTAAAAAGGAGTTTCAAGTTTAGCTGAACCGTTTATTCCTATTAAGTACTATGTGTGCTACATTTACACATTTTTCATGTTGAACAATACGGAGACACATAAGCCGAACAGGCCCATGATATTCATCCAACAAACAAAAAAGCGAGCAAAAGAATGAAGGGGCAATAAAACCAAAAATAGTGTTTTAAAGAAAGCAATACACTATTTCTTTATCATACTAATTGTACATAAAAAAGATCGTCGTACGCATCATTTTTTTTCTGTTTATTTAAAATTCGGATGAAGTGTTCCTTCAAGGCTACTTTAGGTGATACATACCACACTATTGTCACGATATGTCTTCCATTATGTAACAAATGTCAAGTATGATTGTAACTTATATTTTATTTAAAAGACAGGAGAGAAGATCCTAATGATTACCCTTTTCTTTTTAAATTGCTTTCTGTAATCTCCTTTAGGAAAAAAAAAAAAGGGAAACAGGATTTAAAACAATACAAAGTCTCGAAGTAAAAAATAAAATAAAAAAGAAACCAGAAATTAATGCTGGGAACTTGTTTGTGTGCTACAAAACTGTATCACTTTTCGCTCTCTCTCTCTCTCTTTTTATCAAAACACTTTATTGCAGTTGTACTCATAGATGACAGTGATCCTATATTTGCCAAAAAAAAAGGGGGAGGGAAGGGGAAAAAGAATAAGAGAAAGTATATTCAGTGCTGCGGTCCAAATGGAAAAATAATGCAGTTACACACATGTTGATGCAAACTGCCATTTGGTTTGGTTTTTGAAGAAAAAGACATGAAAATTGGTTTTTAGTGTCTCAGTTTTTTAAGATACAAAATAATATACTTGTTCCTGATGCGGGTTCTGTATGAGTACAGAGGGTTTGAGTCCTGAATAAGTTTAATTTGGTAAATGGGCGAAAATTAAATTGCCGAGACAGAATTTATTTATTTGTACTCCCTTTTCATAGATACGGCGTACGCATTATTTTTATTTATTAGCCCATGATTTTTTATTTTGACATTGTTAAACATTTATATTTTAAAATCCGTCTTTTCAATCCTATTTGGTTCTATACAAAATCAACGCTGCCTACAGCTAAAAACATTCAATTCTCATTTCTTTATAAATCTTAAGTTATCTTGATTTGAATAACTAAAAAACTGTTTGAAAATAAAAGAAATACATGATAAAATGCAATAATCGTCTGTTTACTGTTAGGTCAATAAGAAAATATTCACTGAAAGATGACAAACTTAATATTTTAAGGATGGTCTTCTAATTTGTTTTGTAGGGTATGCAATATACTGAAACAAATAAAAAATCGTTAATGCCGGTTAGCAAAATTGTCTACAGAATGTATTGATTTATAGATCAAACAAAGACATCTAAAGCGATATACATAGTCTTGCTGAAAACAACAGACTTTTGAGTTATTTAACAAAGGGGAAAAAGGGATGTTTTGCATAATATTTACTTTGCAACTGTTTCAGTTTAAACTAAAAAATAAACATTTACATTTCATTGTTCTTAACTCAATTTATGTGCTCAGACGAGTTTTATCATCAAAAAGAAAGTCATTACCTTTTATGTAAAAAGGCACACAGTGTGTTCAAAGCAGAAGGTAGCCAAAAAAAAAAATCACACCATTTATTTAGAATAAAAATCATTCACGTTTATGATAGACACTGTACACTTGCACGAGCTTTTTGATGGTGTCTCGCTTCTTGAAGAAGCATTATTTGCTTTTTCAGAAGAAATGCTACGTCTATTTTTCACTCTAGTTACAGATTAACAAATTTTATTTACGTTTGTACTCAATAAATGCCCTATTACCTTCAGGAAATAATCAGTTTGAAGAACATGTTCAATATCGTTATTTTGCCACTGTGCTTCAGGGAATATACGGACCCTTGAATAAATTGAATAAGATTGAAGGATGAATTTGTTTTAAAAAAAGTAATCGCCTTTGTAAGTTAATACAATGCCCATTGTTATATCGTTTATTGTTAAACGTATATGGTTTAATATGCTACAATTGCTCCATAAGATTTGTACTTGCGTACATAGTATGATGTTGTGTTCATGATAACATTACTGGTAATCAAGTAAAGCATTGTAATATAAAGCTAAAGGTTTGATTCAAATCATTAGGTTCTTTCCTTTAAGATTCTAATAGCTCTGGTTGACTTTTTTTTGTATATTAATTGTTAGAAAAAAAAAAAAAAAAAAAAAAAAAAAGAGAGAGAGAAGGGTCTTGGAGTTTTTGTTTCAGTAAGAGCTTCATGATATAATATTGTATTGATTAAACAACACATTACAAATGGTGAGCAGGTTTAAAGGAAAATAAACCTTTCGATGTTGCTTTATTGGAATTATTTCCCCTGTTTTAACTTTTGAATCAGCAAACATGTACTAATCTATTTGCTCTTTTCCTCATGTGCTAACGGTGTTTATGACAGATGACATTCATATGCTAGTGATTTAGTTAGATGCAGAATAGAATACATATACAAATTAAACATAATGTTGCTTTTTGTTTCAGGTAATAGGAATTCAGTTCTTGTTCCTTTGAATGTAACCTCTTGTTAAAATACGGTTAATTGTTACTGGATGTCTGATTTTCAAATGGAAAATCTTGAGCAATTGCAACAAATGGCTTGATGTCTCTCTCTTCCTTTTTTATTCACCCTTACCTATTTGAAAGCATTCGATATGTCCGTTTACCATCAATCGCGGCGGAAGTTTGGGCCCAAAAGCATATTACCGACATCAAACATAGACAATATAAAGAAAGGTATGCAAGAAGAACATGTAAACAAATTCTGAATGGGTCCATCTTACATGTTACAGCCCAACCTGTACTATTTGGTTTAACTAGAAAGCAGCTATCACTAATCGTCCTCGTTGTTCAAAACAGTACACTTGTACTTATGATGAGATATTCACGAATTGTACAGAAACCAGGACAGACCATGTACATTGCATCTACAGCTGTGTTTTTAGCTGAAGTACTAAAGATCGTGGCATGTCTTGCTGTAATGCGGCATCAGCAAGGTTCATGGAGCAAGTTCAGTTTAATGGTTAGACGAGAAATTTTGGGTAAACCAAAAGAAACTTTAAAAATGCTTATACCTTCTGGCTTGTACGCACTCCAAAATAATTTATTGTATGTTGCGCTAAGCAATCTTGAAGCAGCAACATTTCAAGTAACCTATCAAATGAAGATCATGTCAACAGCCCTATTCAGTGTTATTTTGTTGGGAAGAAGCTTAAGTCGCGATAAATGGTTTGCTTTGTTACTTTTGATGATTGGCGTGACACTTGTACAATCTCAAAGTATGTCAAGCAGCTCTTCAGCAGGTAATAACACAACGCAATTAAAGGATGAAGACATTTCGATGGCACCTCAAAATCCTCTTATTGGATTGATCGCGGTCATTACGAGCTGTATATCGTCTGGGTTTGCTGGATGTTATTTTGAAAAGATTTTAAAGACATCCGATACTTCAATGTGGGTTCGAAATATTCAGTTGGGGATATCAGGTTCATTCTTTTCACTAGCTGGGATGTTGGTGTATGATATGCAATCTATTATGGAAGGAGGGTTATTACAAGGTTACGACTGGCTAACTTGGGTTGTTGTAACAAATCAAGCACTGGGCGGATTATTGGTTGCGATTGTAGTTAAATATGCAGACAATATCCTTAAAGGTTTTGCGACCAGTTTATCGATTATTGTGTCGGGTATTATTAGTATTTATCTATTTAACTTTCAACCCTCGCGTGTATTTATTGTTGGTGCATTTATTGTGATGACTTCATCCTATCTTTATGGTATTGATTTCTCAAAGAAACTGGTTAACCTGAAACCATGATGTACTCTTTTCTTAATTATCTATTTCTTTTTCTTTCAATTATCAAATATTTTGTATATAAACTAATAGTGATCATGCAATTATATGCGCATGAGTACAAATTAAAGCAAAAAATAAACAATTGAATCTCAGCAGCAAAGCGCAAATCTCGTATCCTCATAAACCAGCTTCATTCCCACACAACCATTTGTTTTAATCAATCCAAAACTCTTAGAAGTTCAAAATGGGTACGTTTACTACCATTGAATTATGAAATGAATGGATGGATTATAGATGGATTACTAACGCTCACATTATCTTTCTATTTATTTGCTTGCTTTTTTTGATATTTTATAGTTGTAAGTGAACTACGCATGCATAACGTAATTGAACAAAATTTAACTTGGCTCATGTATAGAATTTTACTATTGATGAAATTCGTCGCTTGATGGACAAGGTTACCAACGTCCGTAACATGTCCGTTATTGCTCACGTCGATCACGGTAAATCCACCTTGTCTGACTCTTTGGTCTCCAAGGCCGGTATTATCTCCTCTGGTCGTGCCGGTGAAGCCCGTTATATGGATACCCGTAAGGATGAAATTGAACGTGGTATTACCATCAAGTCCACCGCTATCTCCATGTATTTCGAAATGGGTGAAGAAGATATCAAGGAAATCAAGGGTCAAAAGACTGACGGTAGAGCTTTCTTGATCAACTTGATCGATTCTCCTGGTCACGTCGATTTCTCTTCTGAAGTTACTGCTGCCCTTCGTGTTACTGATGGTGCCCTTGTTGTTGTTGATTGTATTGATGGTGTCTGTGTCCAAACTGAGACTGTCTTGCGTCAAGCTTTGGGTGAACGTATCAAGCCTGTCATCTGTCTTAACAAGATGGATCGTGCTCTTCTTGAACTTCAATTGGACAAGGAAGAACTTTACAACGTAACGTGTTTTTATGCTTTGCTGCGCCATTTGATACTAATTTATTTATAGTCCTTCTCTCGTACCATTGAATCTGTCAACGTCATCATCTCCACCTACGTTGACGAAGCTCTCGGTGACTGTCAAGTCTACCCCGAAAAGGGTACCGTTGCCTTTGCTTCCGGTCTTCACGGTTGGGGTTTCACTCTTCGTCAATTCGCTAACCGTTATGCCAAGAAATTCGGTGTTGACAAGGAAAAGATGATGACCAAGCTCTGGGGTAATAACTTCTTCAACCCCAAGACCAAGAAGTGGACCACCAAGGACAGAGATGCCGATGGCAAGCCTCTTGAACGTGCTTTCAACATGTTCGTCTTGGATCCTATCTACCGTATCTTTGACTCCATCATGAACTTCAAGAAGGAACAAACTGCCACTCTTTTGGAAAAGTTGGAAATCAACTTGAACTCTGACGAAAAGGATTTGGACGGTAAAGCCCTCTTGAAGGTTGTCATGCGTAAGTTCTTGCCTTGTGGTGATGCTCTTTTGGAAATGATCTGTATCCACTTGCCCTCTCCTATCACCTCTCAAGCTTACCGTGCCGCTCTCTTGTACGAAGGTCCCGCTGATGATGAATGCTCTGTTGGTATCCGTAACACTGACCCCAACGGTCCCTTGATGTTGTACGTCTCCAAGATGGTGCCTACCTCCGATAAGGGTCGTTTCTACGCTTTCGGTCGTGTCTTCTCTGGTACTGTCCGTGCTGGTATGAAGGTCCGTATCCAAGGTCCCAACTACGTTCCCGGTAGCAAGAATGATCTTGCCGTCAAGTCCATTCAACGTACTGTTCTCATGATGGGTCGTAACGTTGAAGCCATCGAAGATTGTCCTGCTGGTAACATCATTGGTCTCGTTGGTGTTGATCAATTCTTGGTCAAGTCTGGTACCATCACTACCTCTGAAGTTGCTCACAACATGAAGGTCATGAAGTTCTCTGTTTCTCCTGTCGTTCAAGTTGCTGTCGAAGTTAAGAACGCCAACGATCTTCCCAAGCTTGTTGAAGGTCTTAAGCGTCTTGCCAAGTCTGATCCTTGTGTCTTGACCTACACCTCTGATTCTGGTGAACACATTGTTGCCGGTGCTGGTGAACTTCACTTGGAAATCTGTTTGAAGGATCTCGAAGAAGACCACGCCCAAGTTCCCCTTAAGACTGGTGATCCCGTCGTCCAATACCGTGAAACTGTCACTGCTGAATCTAGCATTGACTGTCTTTCCAAGTCTCCCAACAAGCACAACCGTATCTACATGCGTGCTTGTCCTTTGAATGAAGAACTTGCTGATGAAATCGAAGCTGGTACTATCTCTGCCAAGGACGATTTCAAGACTCGTGCTCGTGTCCTTGCCGACAAGTACGAATGGGATGTTACTGAAGCCCGTAAGATTTGGTGTTTCGGTCCCGACGGTACTGGTCCCAACGTCATGGTTGATATCACCAAGCAAGTCCAATACCTTGGTGAAATCAAGGATTCTTGTGTTGCCGCCTTCCAATGGGCCACCAAGGAAGGTCCTGTTGCTGAAGAAAACCTCCGTGGTTGTCGTTTCAACATTTTGGATGTCACTCTTCACGCTGATGCTATTCACCGTGGTGGTGGACAAATTATCCCTACCTGTCGTCGTGTCGTCTATGCTTCCGTGCTTACCGCCACTCCTGGTATCCAAGAACCCGTTTACCTTGTTGAAATTCAATGTCCTGACTCTGCTATCGGTGGTATCTACTCTTGTCTCAACAAGCGTCGTGGTCAAGTCTTCTCTGAAGAACAAAAGCCTGGTACTCCCATGATGACCGTCAAGGCTTACTTGCCCGTTAACGAATCTTTTGGTTTCAACGCCGATCTTCGTTCCGCCACCTCTGGTCAAGCCTTCCCTCAAGCCGTTTTTGATCACTGGCAAATCATGTCTGGTAACCCTTGTGAAGAAGGTAACAAGGTTTACGACATCATCCGTGCTGTTCGTAAGAGAAAGGGTCTTACTGAAGATATTCCTGGTCTTGACAAGTACTATGACAAGCTTTAAATTGTTCAAAGCCTTTAAACGGTTTATTTTTATTCATTTAAACCATTTGTATTAAAAAGAATAGCGGAAGTGTACAAATATAAACAAAAAAGAAGACTTTTATTGATAAGTTTTTTAAAAATATGTTTAGTAATTTAATGACTTGCCAAGTTATAAGTATCATCTGTTATGATTTTGTTTCTAACAAACTCTGGTACCTGACACCATTTCTCAGCCCAAGCTAGCCGTTTGTTTTTTTCCCAGTCATCTTCTTGTCTTTTTCTTTTTTGTTTTTCCATGATAGACAAAGCTTTTAGACCAGCCATTTTCTCAAGAGTGTCTATGTGACTAGAGGATTTAATGAATTGATAAGCTAATACGCGCTTCTTGGTTGAAATGTACAGATGTTTCCCGTCTTTTGACCACTGGATTCCATTGATCTTTGCTAGTATCCTCAGTCTCTTGTTCTTCTCACCTCTAAAGGACACCATGGTTACTTCTTGTCGTGCGATCAAGTCCATTGTATGGTAAATAGGTTCATCACTGGAAGATGAACAAGAAGAGTTACAGACGTGAGTACTAAAGGAAGTGGATTGATGATCGATGGAAACGATTTGATTTGGGTTGTATATTGATACAGCTTCATTCAAGTCGACAGTATGCAAGTATCCGTATCTGTTTGTGAAAGCCAAGACACCTTCATATTCAGGATGAAATTGAACAGCATAAGTATAACCACCGGCATCAATACGATAGAGCATTTCTAATTTTGGAAAAGTTCGCCAGACGAGTACAAAGTTATGAGTATCTGAAGTATGAGCAAAGTAAAGAGAGGATTTGCTCCAGGAGAGATGCTGAGAGGAATAAGGACAGTTGATAGTACATAATATAAATTGAGGGATAGCTATCTTTTTGGGATGAGTGAAGGTGAATTGACCGGTTGAGTTATAACCAAGAGTTAGATAAAAGATGCAAGCATCATCGCCAACACAGATGAGGTGTTGACTATCTGGGCTCAGTCTGGCATCATTGATCGGCACACGATCAAAGGAACGAATGTGATGTAAAAGTGATACAGTGCAAGAAGAGTGACAGTCTGAATGCTTTGGTAATTCATAAATCAAAACGCCAGCGTCGTTCATGCAGGCAATCAATAGATGTTTATATTCTTTCTTGTTTTTGAATCGTACGATTTGAATAGCATTTGTCATGAGCATCACATCATTCTTTCCTTTAAATTTTGTTCCCCATATTTTGATGGGTTGTTGTTCCATACAACAGTAGACTTCGAATTCACCTTCTAGTCCACCAATAGCCATATAACCGTGTTTTTCAGCCAGACACATTGGCTCGAATGATAAGGGAAGATAAGCATCTTTTGAATAAGTGATTGGAAATTGAGATCGTTTTATGTATTTCGTATATGGAAAAAATTTTAAAAGTAAATTATCTACAGGTTCTTTTAAATGCATAATTTGTTGTTCTTGTTGTGGTTGGTGAGTTAATGAGATGGAAGCATGAGTTTCATAGAATCTTGAAGAAGACAATGTGGATGAAGTTGATGAGGTTGATTTACAATGTTGACTGTTGTGACTATTATTGTTATTATTATACGTTTCTTCTTCGTTGTCAAGCCAAGTTGTATTGCTTTGGTTCTTTTCATGGCTTTGTGGTTGATTTTTATTAAATGAATTTCCGCATTCAATAATCCTGTCTCGATAAATAGCGTGTAATTTTTCAGTTATTCCATAATCAGATAATATCAAACAGAGTGAATTAGCTGATTGATCGTGATTTGTAGTTGAACAAGAATAAGGTAATTGACGAGGCCATCCTTTTTCTTTTTTATAAAAACTTGATTTACTCCAGGGAGTTTGATTGTTTAGTTTTTTTTTTCTGTTCTTTATAAAATTAGTCAACTTCATATCATTCGATTCCCAAGTAAAATCATTTGTGCTGTATGGATCTTCATCCCACATATCAAATCCATTATGACATGGGGAATCAGATAGTTCTGAACAATCTGAATCTGCATCTTGTTCATTTCGATAGTTGGGTTCTCTTGGTCCAATATATTCATAATCAAGTGAATAATCTGATTCTGTATCATCATCCAATGTATGTATTAAATCGTCTTCATTGTTCGCCATGTCTGGCGTGGTAATTTGATTAATCAATTAAAAAAAAAGAAAAAGAAGTAAAAAAAAGAAGAAGAAAAGTCTAATTTTTGTATCGTAAAAGGGAAGGAGAAGAAAAAAAAAAAAAAAAAAAAAAAAAAGAACAATGAGAATAAAGAACTTTTTTATATCTCAGCTCCTGTTTTTGAATAGAATCTTCTTTTTCTGTATTCAAAAAATAAGGTAGTTTGTTGGTTCATATAAGCTCCTTTAATTTTTTGTTTTTTATTCAGGCACAACAAAAAGTATTTTATGCACAAACACAGCTTTTTTTTTTATTTTATTTTATTTTTTTTTTTTTTTTTACTGTTCAAGTTTTTTCCTTTAATTTTTTTTTTTTTTTACCAAAAAAAAAAAAGCAAAACAAGAGCGTGTGTTTCTCTTTGACAAGTTTGTTCGTAAAGAAGTTTTATTTTTATTTTTATTTTTTTCTTAAAAAGAAAAAAAAGCTTCTTGGTTGCCTTTTTTTTTATTTACATGAAACCATTATGTACTGAGAATTCAAATATTCTTTTCATAATAAATTAATTCCGGATAGTAAATGATGAATGCTATATCAGCAATAATATCATACCATGTCTCAACATACATTCTAAGAATTTCTTTTCTCTTTTAAAAATTATATAATGTCAATCACATAATTCATACACTTCTTTGTAACCATATCAGAAGCTTTTTTTTTAAAAAAAAATAACATTGCTCACTTGAACTAAACTTAATTATAAAAGTCAATAAGGAGCTTAAAGGAGTCTATGAATATTTGAAATAAATAAATGCTGTGATATTTTTTTTATTATAGTTTTATACGAATGTGTATTCATTTGTATGTTTTGTGCAAAGACAATCGAAAAAGTCGGAATTGAATGCTTGGCAAGTTAACCACGATTCGATCATTTTCTAATGTGAGAACTGCATTGTGTTGAGTGCAACATGAAAGTTACTATAGACACTAATTGAATTACTACTCATTCGGTTTTTAAAAAAAAAAAAAAAAAAAAAAAAAAGATTTGCAGACGTTACTGGATAATTTCTATTTGTGGTAAATTGGAGTGACCAAGACCCAAAATCAGGTTTCTTTGAGGTATCCCTGAGAAAAACTGGGAAGAATATCCCTTGAATTAGACAATGAAAATTTATAAAGTTGCTAGTTAAAAATATTCTCAGACTATTGTTTTCTTTAGTCAAGATAAAATATGAAAATACAACTTATTTAGCATCCCGGAAACTATTTTAAAAAGGGTTCCTAAACCACAATATGAACAGGGTTTAAAGACACTAATCATTGAAAAGAAGCCCCACGAAACAAGCGATACACGTGACAATATGAAAGATTCATTAAAGATTTATAATTGATTCCATTTCATCATTATCCCTTCTAAACCCCCCCCCCCTTTCAATAAATCATTATTTATTAACAATGAAAGATTTGATGCCCCCCCCTTTACTAATTTTTGTCAGAAGAAGGGCATTTTCAAATCTTTCTTGTTTTACTGAGACTTAATATAAATTCGATTGTTGTCTGTTGATTGTAACCGTAAGGTTTCATCCCGTTTTCTGAATCCGTCTTGTTACATAAACAATTAGGCTGATTGTGATATTAAGTATCCGAAATTATGATTCGGTACATTATTATTTCCACCTCATGAACACCTTCCAAAACTTGAAATATAATATTATTACAGCCTGATCTATTGGGTTTGATTTATAAAAACATTCAATTTAAACATGCTATTTTTTTATTTTTTTTCTATTTTAATCAACATATAATTCTCAAGTTAATCTATACCATTTGTACAAGAAAATGTAAATTGGGGATTGTACACTTGTCAACTTATTTGGTCTCTCCATCAATTTAAGTGTTATTCTGTGCCACAAAAGACCTTTATCATCTTTGAAATGTGAAACACCCAGATTTCCTTGTGGCATGAGGCCTTTTTTTTTTTTTTTTTTTTTTTTTTTTTTTTTTTTTTTTTTTTTTTCAAACAAGATCTGTACAATGTTATAGATTCTTGTATTAAACGTGTCCTACCTTAACTGCATAAAATTAATAGTGTTCAATAATATCTAAAAAATTACTTTACTCAAAACGTGCTTTTCAGTTTATAATCCTATTTTAACATGAAATATTAATTTAATCTTTATCATTTGATCCGGAAAAGGACAATTATTTGCTCTTATCCACTTTATTCATCTTTTTCATATAAAAGCACTGAAAAAATAGTTTATTAAAAATGTACATAAATAAAACAAGACTGTTATGGTTTCCATTTTATTACTTTCATCTTATTGCTTCAGCCGAAACGTTTAAATTTCCTTTTTGAATCATCAACTCACTTTGTAAATTAAGCAAAGATATAAAAAACAATGGGAAAACCCTGACTGGATAAGTAAACAATATTCATCTGCTTTATTCTTTACACATATGAATCCTCAAAATAAGCACTTACTATTGCATCTTATTATCCTTCAGCAATCTCACAGTGATAAAGAGCAACAGCTATGCTTAAATCAAAATTATGCAGATCAACCGCTGCTCCGTTTTTAGTTCCTTATTCCTCTTCACAAACAGTTCATCCAATGATTAATACATTGTATCCTGACCTTTGATTGATCGCATTAATGACTGGGTATATTAATACTCTAATCATTGTTTTCATGTTTTATGTTGATTCGAATATGAATATTGGTGTTCCTAAGCCTTTATTCAAAAGATAAACTAAAAAAAAAAAAAAAAAAAAAAAAAAAAAAAAAAAAAAAAAACTCTTGGAGTTTTTCCAAAGCATAATAAAAGGTTTCACTTTGCTAAATACAAGCCGCTATAAGTATCCATGTCTCACTATCTATTTAAAGCAGTCTAATAAGCTTTTAACAAAAAGAATAGGTTGCCTTTCTGGTTTTCATAGAGAGAGAGAGAAAGATTAACATGTGGTCATTATATGTAAAGTTGTTTTCATACAAATATAGACTAAAGTAATTTACACTTATAAATTCTGGTGCATTGTTTGATAAGATGTGTTAATTTACAAGCAAGTACAATTGGTACAAATACGTACTATTCATACAACTATGAAACATTTCGTGTGAATAAAAAGACAATTTTTTCTTATAGGATTAGTAGTGCAACATGTTTACGTTTAAAGACATGGTGATTTTACAGTCGCATTTGAACCAAAACATAAGCTACAAATAGTTGATTTCAGGGGAAAGAATAGTGCATTTAGATTAGATCTTGTCTAATATTCTATAAAACCAGGCAGAAATCAAGGTGCTTGCAGTTTGCGTAGAAAGTCATTATTCCAAAAAAAACATTTATATTATTAAATAAGCTACCACAATAGCAAACAAGTAGAATAAAAAGTGCACTACCTTTTGCACATCTTTTAATCTGTACAGCACACATGTCAGAAAGAAAGCATAAAAGGAAAGACTTACAATAAAGGCAATGGAAATTTGTGCAACATTCTATAATAAACCATTAGTATCATTTGATTCTTTTGTTCTTTAAGGATATTTTTATTCGCTTAGTATATTATGTAATTTGATTGGACAGACTTTATTTCTTCAAACTTTAGTTTTTTTTTTTTTTTTTTTTTTTTTTTTTTTTTTTTTTTTTTTTTTTTTCACTTTCTTTTTACTCTGAATATACAGAAAAAAGAATTGAGTTTTTATTTTTTATTCTTTATTTTCTTCTTCTTTTGGTTACAGCCTTGTTATGCGTAGGTGAATTAGCAAGATTATAGCTTAGTGCATCAACGAAATTATAAAATGAGACCAGCATCAACATCAAGCTCCAATTCTTCCTTGTCTTTAGCATTTTCAGATTATGATGACGAGGATGATATTAGGACCTTTAATAACAACAACAGTTCTCAACAATTTTTTGCGAAATTAGTGAGAGATACTCGTTCAAAAGTAGAACAAAAAACTTCAGAAATAAATGCTACTATGCAAGAAAAATTACCAGAATGGAAATCAAGAGGAGTCATGTATTCAAACAAAGCAAAAGAAGCCAGCATTGAATGGAGTAGAAAAGGAAAAGAGGCTGTCGATCGTTGGAAAAAGGAACGTTTGGGTAAAAACAGTATACAAAGAAAGTTGTAAGTTGTTAATCTTTTCATGTAGAAACGCAATCTTTGTCACACCGTTCAATTCAACGACCTATTGAAAATTTAGTATTTGGAATGCCTCTTGAAGTAGCCATTGCGATGACTAAAATAGAACAGGACGACTTGGTGCCTGGAGTGTTTAAAAGATGCATAGACTACTTAAATCTTGTTGGTAAAAACAAAATATACTCTTCATACTTTGAAAAATGTATGTTTTTTAATACCTGGTTATAGGTGTACATGAAGTCGGCATTTATAGGTAAAAAGGAAAAAGAAAAGTAAAGAACAAGACTTATAGCCATAATCTCAGAATCTCTGGAAGCACCCTTACTGTTAACAAGCTAAGGGACGAGTTCAATAATGGTATACAATGTAGTTTTCTGTTGAATGTGTCATTTACTTTTTCTTTTACTAAGGCAATGATATAAATTTTGAAGAAACAAGACCTGATCCTCATGTAGTGGGAACGCTGCTGAAAATGTATTTAAGAGAACGCAAGTGTGCACAAAACATTAGTTTGTATGTTCTAATGTTCTCATATTAAATTCCTTTATTAGTTCCTGAAAACATCATTCCTTCTGAATATACCCAAGAGTTTGATATTATATGGAGTCAAGAAGAAACAGGATCAAATCAACTGCTGTCTATTTCACCCAATGTGATAAGAGCAGTACGTTCTATAATGGCAAAGCTTTCACTCTGCAATTTTTGTTTACTGCAACAATTATGTCAGCATTTAAAAAGAGTAGCAGACAACGAAAAGGAAACCAAAATGTCTGTTTCTAATCTTGCTCTGATTTTTATCCCTACATTAAATATTGAAAGGGCACTATTCCACTGTATGGTTGAGCACTATTATAACGTGTTTGAAAATGGAACAAGAAAAAAGCCGGCGGGTCCGGTAAATGTACCACCACCACTCCCTCAAAAGCCTCGCAATTTGTTAATGGAAGTGAAAAGCGCCTCTGCCATAACCAACAGTCCAAAAAAAGTGGCTCATTCGAAAACAATGTCAGATACGGGTATGTATGTGAGCAGCATCAAGGACTCTTTTCTTTCACCAAATACTAGCAAAACTCCTCCTCCAAAGCCAAGCAGATCACCACAATCTTCTTCTTCTAATGCTAGCGAATTCAAAAAACCTACTCGACAGCCGCCTCCTTTACCACCTTCCAAACCTAGATCAAAATCAGTATCATCACCTGTTAGAAACAATACCATCTTTTCACCTACACCAACTTTGGAGACAGACCTAGAGGAACCGATTTGGAAGCAGCGTGGTAGGGTAGAAGCCATTGGCAAACAATTCGAGACCTTGATAAATAATACGCAGACGGTCTCGCATAATCGTAAAAATTGTTATGCTTTTGATAGAATAAAATAAAGAGGAATGCTCTTTTTCAAACAGATGCTCATGTCACGTGATTGTTTTTACAATAACTTTTGATCTCCGCTAAGAAAGCTGAAGTTCAGTTCATTCAGGGAATAAACAAAACCTCCTCTTTTAAACTTTAGGTTCGACCTTACAGCTACCATGAAGGTAATAAATAAATAAAAGATGTGGTGGAAAGAGAAGTATATGGAACAGTCAGTATAGATGTTAGAGTGGATGGATGGATAGATGCTGATGAAAGCCTTTTGAAGGATAAAATAAAGGGGAGGATATCAAAAATCAACTTTTTTTTTTGATTTTCAATTTTACACAAAAAAAAAAAAAAACATTTCACAATTTTAAAACGTATAGACTACTTCAAACCATTACTACTTCTCTTTCTACCATGCTAGTCTGTTAGTAGACTTTGACACTAATCGCCTTTTTTTTGTTTTAGCTTAACATTGCGAACCCAGCTACTGGCTGCCAGAAATTGATTGAAATCGAAGATGAACGTCGTCTGTAAGTTCTTATTTGTATTTGCGTCTGTGAACAGAAAAGACTAATGAATTCTATAGCCGTGGTTTCTACGATAAGCGTATGGCCCAAGAAGTATCCGGCGATACTCTTGGTGATGAATTCAAGGGTTACGTTTTCCGCATCACTGGTGGTAACGACAAGCAAGGTTTCCCCATGAAGCAAGGTGTCCTCTTGCCCCACCGTGTTCGTCTTTTGATGTCCAAGGGCCACTCTTGTTATCGTCCTCGCCGCACTGGTGAACGCAAGAGAAAGTCCGTCCGTGGTTGTATCGTTGGTTCTGACCTCTCTGTGTTGTCTCTTGTTGTCGTCAAGCAAGGTGAACAAGATATTCCCGGTTTGACCGACACCACTGTCCCCAAGCGTCTCGGTCCCAAGCGTGCTTCCAAGATCAGAAGATTCTTTGTAAGTAGTGTGTATTGTGCGTATCCATGAACTAAGATCATTGCGTTTATAGAACTTGTCCAAGGAAGATGATGTCCGCAAGTACGTCATCCGTCGTGAAGTTCAACCCAAGACTGAGGGTAAGAAGGCCTACACCAAGGCTCCCAAGATTCAACGTCTTGTAACTCCTCGTACCCTTCAACACAAGAGACGTAGACAAGCTATCAAGCGCAGAAGAGCCGAGTCTTCTCGTGAAGCCGAAGCCGAATACAAGCAATTGCTTGCTAAGCGTGTCAAGGAGGCCAAGGACAAGAAGATTGAACGTCGTCGTACTTCTTCCATGCAAAAGTCTGCCTCTGCTTAAATCATTTGATTAAATAAAATTGACATTTATATTATTGAATTTGAAGTTATTTATCCTGTGAGATTCACAATCTGTTGTGCAATGTTACCATCGTCTACGTGACGGTTAGATGATTATAAATGAAGCATTAAAAAGTTTATTTTTTTTTTTTTTCTTTATTCTTGTTGCTATACCCTTAGCTTTATAGAATAATGAATAACGAGAATCGACGAGCATATGCTTTAAATCCACATATACTGTCTAAACCTCAGGAACAAGTAAAACAACTTGAACCTTTGAAAGTGAACCTTCCCACACGCGATTCAAATCGTAAGCTTTCCTCGACATCTAGAAAAGTTTTAAGACCAACAACCAATATTGATCGAAATTTACAATCTGATCAGACAGGCAATTTACAACAAAAAAACACAACTGTAAATCCTCCAAGACGGAAAAAAAAAGAAAGTTCATCCAATTTGGTTAACGATCGATTGGTACCTCAGATCATTAAAGATAAAAATCGTAAGGTCAAATACAATAAACATGAATGTGTTGGATTGGTAAATGAAAAAAAGAAAAAGCTTTTCTTTCATGAGGTCAAAAGTACTAATCAGTTTTCTAGGGTGGTTTTGCTAAAGTGTATAGAGTTACTAATGAAACAGGAAAAGAATATGCGGTTAAAGTGATAGCGAAGGCATCCTTGTTGGATTCAAAGCGAAAAGAAAAGTTGATAGCAGAAATTAATATACATCGTTCATTGTGCCATGAGTATATTGTACAGTACCAAAGTTGCTTTGAAGATAAATATAACGTTTATATTATTCTCGAGTACTGTAAAAACGCGGTAAGTCTTTTTGCTGCTGTTGTTTCTATGTATTAATTACGTTCTTATAAAGACCTTAAATAACTTATTATCTCGAAGAAGAAAGCTTACAGAAGATGAAGTCCGTTATTTTATGGGCCAGATCTTATCTGCCGTAAGATATATATCTGACAATAAGATTGTGCACAGAGATATTAAACTTGGAAATATATTTTTGGATGAAAATATGGATTGTAAGATTGGAGATTTTGGACTCTCTGCTCGTTTAATTGATAAATTTGATCGTAGAAAGTAAGAATACAAATCACAAACATAACTCACTCAACTGTATATTTTAGGACTACTTGTGGCACACCCCATTATATTGCACCTGAGATTTTATTTGATGCAACTGGACATAATCACAGAGCCGATATGTGGTCTGCTGGAGTGCTGATGTATATCCTTTTGTTTGGAAAGCATCCTTTTCATCACGATGAGCGTAAAATACTGTACCAGTAAAAAATTCGTTTCTCTTAAAAAAGCATACAATTACCTTTTTGCTTACATTTCATTTAGGATTGTTAGACAAAATCAAGAAAGTAACACATTTAGTTTCCCAAGTGATGATGTTCATGTATCGAAAGATGCCAAAGACTTGATCTCTTCTTTATTGGTTAATGATCCTGGTAAGCAAACTTATGCTTCCATACGCTTTGCTTGACTGACAAGATACTTATTGCAGATCTTCGTCTTACTGTCACACAGGCCCTGAATCATTCATTTTTTACAGCACACAAGATACCCGAACAGATGCCAAAAGAGGCACTTTACAAACAACCTTCTTACAATTGTTTATATCCAAGTGAATACAACAATACATCTTCACAATCCAAAGTCGCGGATTCTATAAGACAAGCAGGAGACGCCAATGAAAGTTATGTTGATCACAGCATAAAACCTCCCCTGGAATTGTTACATGGTGAGTGAATAAGACAAAAAAAGAAAGTTTGATGACTAATCTATATACACAGAGATCATATTAGATCATCGTACACATTTCCCTATTAAAATCAAAAAAGAAATACCACAAACATTTCCATCCGTGACAACTATACCCGAGCCCAATATACCTAATTTGTCACTGAAAAGGTGCGAGGAACATAAAAAAGAAAAGATGACTAACATTTAGCAGGAAATATAGTAAAACAGACGATGTATCACTTGAAACTAAACGAACGCAACCAACACGAATAGAAACAGATTTGAAGGAACAAAAATCCTCTGTATTGGATAGGAAGGCGGATCAAACTAGACCTTCAGAAACCAATCGAACAGAACAGGACATGAATAAAACAGCAAGATCCATTTCATACAATTATCAAAAATCGCCAGTGCCAAACAAAGAAATGACGAAAAGTATATCAGAAAACCAAATTAAAAAACCGATTATGGAAGAAATGGCAGAGAATTTGAAGATTATGCTGGAAAGAAAGCAAGAAAAACCAGTTCTTTGCGAAAAGGAAATAGAAGGGTACAGAGGACGAGGAAAACTTGGATGGGGAATTGGGAATGTGTTTATACAGAGTTGGCTGGACAGTTCAAAGAAATATGGTTTCTGTTATTGTTTGAGTGACAATACTTTAGGTGCTTTATATAATGACGGGTCTACTTTGACTACGCATGATGAAAAGTAAGTTGAAAAGAAATGTGTTTTGATTGTGTGTTAAATAGTACAAAAGATATTTTTATTATATTCATCAAGAGAATACAAAAAATTATATTGAAGCCATGTATGCCTTTAATCAATTCCCGGCTTATTTAGAAAAGAAACGGTGGATATTGAAGCAATTCAAGTGTTATATGATAAATAAGTTGGCAGTGGAATACAATGCACCAAAAGCAATTTATCCAACAGGTACACATGTTATGAAATATGCTGTAGATAAAGAGGCTATTTCATTTAAGCTAAATAATGGCGTAGTACAAGTATGTATACAAATAATACCAATCATCCGAATCTTTAATATGTTATAGTTCAACTTTTTCAATCATAAAAAGCTTGTAATGTACGAAGGAGGAAAGAAGTTGATTTATATTGACGAAAACAAAAATTTATCACATCATCATACAATTGATGCTCTTTATTCTGATCATCATGCCATCATTCAATGTTTAAAGAATGCCTATCATATTATCTATTCACAGAATGAATTACGACAAGAAGCTCTCCGAATAGAAAGATGGAAAAGATATGAAAAGCTTACTTTTATCTCTCAGTAAAATATGTAATGAACTGTTATTAATTACTTCTCCCTTTCCTTCTTTTGTGTTAAAGGTAGTATTGGTTTTATTTAGACCACGAATGTGTTCTTGATCTTATTACTTGTCGGAATATGAAATTATATTTTTGTGCACAAATCGCCAAGACCCTTGATAGATTCTTGTGTGACTAGAGTTTTTAATATTAAAATGTCAAAGTATGCTTTAAAAGGAGGTAGAGATGGCATGATTTTATGAGACATACCACGCGTTTTTTCTTTTTTTTTTTCTTTTTTTTTTTTTTTAAACGAGTGCTATAAATAAACATCCGACTAAAATCTGTTTGTGTACAGAACAATAGATGGTGCAATCGTTCAATGTTATTGTGCATTTTGTGCAATGAACCGTGGAAAAAAAAAATTATAATGTTCATACCAGTTTTGTAGTCTTGATTTTATTTAAAGAGTACATCATGAACAATACAGACTATGATGTATTTCATTTTATTAACTAATGCACAAGTATTTAGTTACTTTATGCAGCGAAAATCAATTGATTTTGAAATTTAGCTCAAATAAAATGCACAGCATATTAAATGTTTACACAAATATTTTATTTTACTTTTTTACGTTAGAATGGAACTATGTCACTGACATCAGTATTTTTTTTTTTTTTTTTTTTTTTACATAGCTTCAACATCATTAAGTTTGTTCCGCTTGATTTCGCTTTTTACAATAGTAGCTTATCATTCCAGCTGACCCTGTAAGTTTTAGTTTATTTAAAAGATCTTGCGATCAACCTGCTTTAATATTAATGGTACCAAGAGCAGATATTGCACCCAAATCGTTGTCGTTTTTGCTCTTGTTTGAGGCACTATCGCCTCTGCTCGAGCGTCTTTTTTGGATCACGCGTTGTTTCGTTTGAGATTAACACGAAAGGTTGATTCATCGATGAAAATACAGTTGTTGATGAAGTCCGTTGTCGTTGAGCCCCAGTAGATTGCCTACTCGTACCTTACTTGGATCATTTCGGGTTTGTTTTTATGAGCATAATTTAAAAGTGAAGGTCTGTCGCCTGTGCGGATATTCTTTGGTCCCTTAGGTTGTATTTCATCATTAGGGCATTCTTGATCCTTTTCCAACCAGTTGTACCCAGTGCGCCTAGGAATCCCCAGATGCTTTTCTGCCTTTTCAGCTGTCGAATTTTTTTTCATAAACGAGAAAAAAGAAATATTCTTTTTTGCTTATTACTGTTGTCCGCATATACCCCTCATTTAGCAGGATGAATGGGCTTGTCTGTCGATTCGTCTGGTCTTGCTGTATTGTTGATCTTTTTCTCGCTCTGATGGCTTTAAGGCCATATATTTGCCGTAATCGGTAACTGAGTCAAGCGGGTAGTTTTCTTTGTCAACATTCATGTCCTATACATGACGTTCTAACTCGTCAATAGCATTTCCAAAATCATCATATACAAATGCTGTATTTTATAGCAAGAATTATAAAAAGAAATATGCTAATTTATTTCAATAAAAGTGTACCAAAAGAGAATTTCCCCCATTTTTATGCCAATCGTTCTTTTTTTGGGGAAGTATGCCAAAGGTTTGTGAAAAAAAATGTATTTCATAATCTTTTTGTCTGATTGTCTAATTCTTTCCTGGTAATTGTAATTTTGTACTAGTCGTAACTGCGCTCAAAATTTAGTAGTGCAATAATTAACGAATAGAATAGCTTCCAGCTGACACCATTTAGGATATAAGCCAATAAATTAATTGTGTGACTCCATCTCAGAATACTGAAACCTTAAAAAATTACAGAGACCCTGATGATTTCTTAAAAATAAGGTTCATTTTATATATAAAAAATACAAATTTGGAAATAGCATTGGATGACTATCATCAGCATCTTAATCAATACTTTTAACCCTTCTTCAAACTTCAAAATCCTTTGAATAAAAGACTTTTTACTTTACAGAAAGATCGGAGATCAATATAACTTGTTTAAAATAGTAAGATTCTGTAATAATTTTTCATTGGCAACAAATTGACATAAAAAGGCAAGCCAACTGTTTTTTTAAAGAATTTTTTTTTTTTATATTCTTTTTTTTAAAAAAAAAGTTTTACAAGCGCATCCGGGTCTCTGGCCACATATAAAAGTTTCATTCCCTCCTTTCCCCTTTTTATATAAAAAAAGGAACACTTTCTTATTTAGCTTTAATCGATACAACTCACACAATTGAAAAATGGACAAAGAAAAAGTACAAGTTGATAACAGCGAAACAAAGACGATTGAACATGTCAGCACCAACCAGTCTGATGAATCAGGCATTCAACAAGGACACTCCTTAAAACGTGGATTAAAAGCTCGTCATATCCAAATGATCGCTTTGGGTGGCACGATCGGTACAGGTCTACTGATGGCTTCTGGTAAAGCCATTGCCAAAGGTGGTCCTGGTGGTGCTATTCTTGGTTATGGTTTAGTCGGTATCTTGGTTTTTTGTGTCATGATGAGTTTGGGTGAAATGGCTGCCTATATTCCTGTTGCTGGTTCATTCTCTCATTTTGCTAGTCGTTTTGCTGACCCTTCCTTAGGGTTCTGTGTTGGCTGGGTTTACTGGGCCAATTGGGCTGTTGGTGTAGCTGTTGAATTAACCGGTGTTGCTATGATTATGGAATACTGGGTGAAAAGTGTCAACAGTGTCGTATGGAGTGTTATCTGTCTTGTTATCCTCGTTGCCATCAATGTCTTTTCTGTTAAAGGCTATGGTGAAATTGAATACTGGATGGCTATGGTCAAGGTCTTGATTGTTATCATCTTCATCATTGTTGGTCTCTGTGTAGATACAGGTGCTGCTGGTGGTGTTTATTATGGCGTTTCAAACTTTCACTTACCCGGTGGTCCCTTCCCTTATGGCTTCCTTGGTGTATTTAATGTGTTTATCACTGCCGCTTTTTCTTTCAATGGTGTTGAAATTGTTGGTATTACTGCTGGTGAATCCGCAAACCCTCATAAAACTGTTCCTTCTGCTGTCAAGCAGGTGTTTGTTCGTATCGTCTTGTTTTACGTGTTATCTATGCTTATTATCGGCCTCATCATTCCTTACACAGATTCAAGACTTTTGGATGGTAGCTCAAGCAATGTTTCCGTATCTCCATTCACTCTTGTTTTCGAAAAGGCTGGTGCCATGTGGGCTGCTGACATGATGAATGCCATCATCTTGTTAACCATGATTTCTGCTGGTAACTCTGGTGTTTACTCTTCTTCTCGTACACTTCTCTCTTTAGCAGAGAATGGGTATGCACCAAAGTTCTTTACGCGTGTTAACCGCTTTGGAATTCCCATTTGGTCTGTTTTAGCTACTTGTTTTGTTGGTTGTCTTGCCTTCTTGACTTCTTTTATCGGATCTGGTGTTGTCTTTAACTGGTTAACTTGTTTGACTTCACTTGCCGGTTTGATCACTTGGGTTTCCATCTCAATCACTCATCTTCGTTTCCGTCAAGGTTACATAGCTCAAGGTCGCTCGTTGGATGCTCTTCCTTACGTTGCTCCCTTGTTCCCATTCTGTGATATTCTTGTGATCGTCATTGGTACCATCATCATCTTTGGTCAAGGTTACTCTACTTTTATAGCTCCTATCACAGCCTCTAATGTCATTTCAAGTTATATTGGTCTGATTCTCGCTGTCGTTCTCTATGTTGGGCATAAAGCTTGGAAACGTCCTGCATTTATTAAAAACTCAGAAATGGACTTTGAAACAGGTACCATCCAAAAGACTGTGATTGATATTCGCGGTGATGAAGGACTAGATGAAAACGGCAAGCCCCTTTCTAGATGGAAACGTATTTGGAATAAAATCTTGGATGCCATCGCTTAAATATTTTGTATATAATGTTCTCAACAACATGACGTTTAATGTATATAGTGTTATCTTATTTTCATTCAAAAATTATACATTTTAATAAAAAAAAAAGCATAAAATACCTTTCAACAGGATATTCATAAAAAGAGCCTCTTTCATTTACAAACAAAATGTATTCATAATTGCGTAAATTTGAAAATAAACACACTAAAAAGCAAGAGACGTTAAGTTTTTTTTTGGTAAATAAATATCCATGAGTTCTGTATGAGAGGATACAGTCGATCCGGGTGTAGAGTCTTGTAAACAGTTTATGGTTCGGACATGGCGAATCCGCTTGAGATAGTATGTGGATTTCTTTACGTGTTCTTTCCAACGTACTCCCGCCTTTGATGCTGCAATATCCACCAACTCTTGTTGAAGAGGTTCAATTTGTTGGCCCATAATAGAAAGACACTGTAGCTGGATGGCTATCGGTGGTTGGCTTCGTAGTAAAACATTGTGCGTGCGTTGTAAGACCTTGGTTGATTTTTTATTCCAATTAGTGTAATCAATGGCATAGCGTTAAGTAAACAGTCGTATCTCGTATTTGACGTAGTCCTATTGTTCTTGTGTGGATAACCTGATTAGGCAAAGAAAATACGATACACGTAAGTCGCTGCTTTAGTTGAACGCAATACACTTTCTGTTGAGCCAAAATGGGATTGGCATGTCAGAGACCGAACCCAGTGGGAGTTCAACCAAGGTTAATCGAAAGAGAGCAATTAACGATCAGCTCATGAGGAGTATAATCGATGTATGCCGATAGACCTAAGCATTGGGCGCATTTGATTACTAATGAAAATGTAATCAATTTTAGAGTAGATCTCATCATTGCGTCTAAAAGTTGGGATATTACTATTGTCTCCACTATGTATTACATTATAAAAGGATCCTTCTAAATATGATACCCATCTTAGGGATGTTTGAGTCGACAGGTAAGGTCAATGATAAGGATAATTAAAGTCACCAAGGATAATGATTCGAAGTGGGTCAATGTCCGATACAGAAGTGAGAGCATCTAACACAGAATAAAAAAAACCCCTCTTCTGTTCTTAATTGTAGAAGCTGGAGGATAAACCACTAGTACGTGGAAAGAAGCATAAAAGTTTTGTGAATGACTGATTTTGGAAAGAACAATGCGTGGGTTTAACGGAATCAGGTTGTCTGACAGTTGATGGCTGGAAGAAAATGAAAGCAAGCCACAATGGCGAGTCCATAGGGGCTTAGGTGTTTGAAATTGTACATCGATGAAGTTTACATGGTCTGTGATGGTGTGAGTTTCTTGAAAGGCCATTATGTTGAAATTTAGAGAGCATAGATAATGAATAAATGCATGAAGGCCTTCATCCAATTCATACCAAGGAATATGATGAGAAAGGAGAAAAAATCTGCCATCATCTTTAGGGACGCTCAAGATAGCATAACCCGTACCCATATTGGTGCCGGTGTTTGATTCTCGTAAGATTCTCAAATCAAGAACAGAGCCATAAGGTTGCAACCTCATTTTCAATTATTCCTTAAGAATGTGCTCTTCAAAAAAGGGAAAATTAGATAGCCAAATTCGAACTAAAGGAACAGTTGAATCTAAAGCTCGATAAGGTAAATGCCTAAATGTGTCATTTTCAATGTGATCGATGGCAGGATTTAGTGGATCAAAGTTGATTTCAGCGATCTTTCGACTATCTTTTTTGGTAGTTGCAGCTGCGATTCTTGATGGAAATTGTTTCGCGATTGACATGAGCTGCAGAGGCGATTCAGATCTACTGGTCATGTCCAGAAGAACATTACCTGGAGAACGTCCTGCTCTCTATACTTTGGAATAAATAAATTAATCTTGTTTACTGTTGTGAATGCTGTGTTCTGAAGTAGCATGCATGAACAATGTTCGCTTCCTGGCCACTACTTGGGACCAAAGCATATTTTTCAATTTAGTAGGGGGCTCTGCGTAACTGCGTTAACTGACTGGTGAAATATTTTGTCGGGAGTAACCTCACATTTTCATTTTTTTATTTATTTTATTTCTACATTAAAAACCCGTCACTATCTATAGAAACGTTGTGCACTTCTTTTCTTTCTTAATTTAGTGTTTGTGTGTTTTGTTTGAAAAAAAATTGAGTAACTTTTCTTTTTTTTTATTCATCTTTTTTTTTCAACAATTAATAATTGTAAGCAATGCAAACTATTAAATGTGTTGTTGTAGGTGATGGTGCGGTCGGTAAAGTAAGTTATTGAAACGATTAAACCAAGTTATTTATATATAACAATTAACACGTTATGTTATGTAGACATGTCTATTAATTTCGTATACAACCAACAAATTCCCCTCTGAATATGTCCCCACTGTAAATTGCTATTAAATAGAAAGGAAATAGATAGCTTGACTCATTATTTAATTTAGGTTTTTGATAACTATGCTGTAACTGTCATGATTGGAGAAGAACCTTACACGTTAGGTTTATTTGATACTGCAGGTTACCTATAGCTTTTTTTTTTTTTGATAAGAGAGGAAGCTTAATTATTTTATCTTGAATATAGGCCAAGAAGATTATGATCGTCTTCGTCCTCTTTCTTATCCTCAAACCGACGTATTTCTTGTTTGCTTTTCAGTCACTTCACCTGCTTCTTTTGAAAATGTAAAAGAAAAATGGTTTCCCGAAGTACACCACCATTGTCCCGGTGTTCCTTGTTTAATTGTCGGAACACAAGTCGATTTACGTCAGGATCCTGCTGTATTAGAAAAACTGAATAGACAAAAGCAAAGACCTATACCTTTTGAAGCTGGTGAAAGATTAGCTCGTGAACTAGGTGCAGTTAAATACGTTGAATGTTCAGCATTAACACAAAAAGGTTTAAAAAATGTATTTGATGAAGCTATTGTGGCTGCATTAGAACCTCCTGTCAAGAAGAAGTCAAAGAAATGTACTATTTTATAAAAAACTAGATGAAAGTCTTTCTCCTTCAATGGAGTATAATTAAATTGTGCTATTGACTTATAAATTGGGCTATAAACAAGAGAGAATAAACCCCTTCGCTTTAAACAACTTTTTATTCTTTAATCTAATAAGTTGTGAATGCCTTTTAGCATCTCGTCATTATTAGAACCATAACAAGAGATGTTCACGCTGGAGACCAATTGCATCTGCCTTATTATACTTGTAATATATATATATATATATACATATATGCCTCACTCTAAATATTTAAAGACAATTAAACATGAAGCCAGATAGTCATTATTACGAATAAGCAGCCATCCCTCCTCCCTTTTTTTTTAAAAAAAAATGAAACAATGAAGACAATTTAATTTGTTAGAGGAGAGAAAATGAATATTCTTTAATGTGTATTTATTATCTTTCAAATTGGAAGCGAAATAGTTAAGAGAAGGCAATTGATGCAAAAGCACTGCCTTAATGAAGTTGAGAAGGACAGAGTTTTAATACACGGACAAGATAACTGACAGCAAAGGAGCATCGTAAAGCTTCGTTAAAGGCCAGCTGCACTGTCAAAGAGTTGATGTGATATGGGTACCCATAGATCGTTTAGGCTTTCTGTCTATAAACAATGCTCGCTATTCAACATATCTAGGACTCTTCTTGTTTATATGTGATGCAGTGTATAAATAAATCACAACCATATTTTATAGTGATTTAGAAGTCATTTCAATGTTATTATCATGTATACAAAGGAAAGGACATAAAGATGACTGTGAGCCTGAGAATGATCTATTTCTGCATAGTTTTTCTATTTACACATAGCATGTTATCATAGCTTTTGAAAATTTATAGCACTGTTTGTAAGCATATAGGGTAGAAATAATAATCATACAATTTTGACGTATCTAATAACTTATAAAAGACCATGCACTCCAATATACATCATATTGTGTACATTTTTCTTCCAAACTGGGATCATCTAACAGACAGTACGCACTCACACCAAAAACAAAGAATAAAAAGCAAACCAAGAAGATACAAACAAAACATGATAGAAATTAGTACGATTTGTTTTCTCTCATAAGTTAACCCTATTGTTTTTTGTATTAAGTCAAAGTATACAGTCAGCCAAAAATGAAATTGAGCATCCATAAGAATGCATACTGAACATAAAATTGCCTCAAAGTCAGTGTATTTAGAGGTGACATTGAAATAAGAGAACCGAATACTGGTGCTAATTTCCTTGCATTATATACTAAAACAAAATATGTGATAATGACTATTAAAATAAGTATCATCTTATATATTGCAGCAACTAAAAAAGGTAACGTACAAATTATGAACTTACTTACAGCTCATGCAATTAGTTATCAATAGAGAACGTTTAAATTTGCATTATAAAACTTCAAGCATGAAGAAAAAGAATAGCAAAATGTTATAAAGAAAATACAATCATATTAAAGAATTTAACTAAAGCTTGTTTTGTGGGCAGGCCTTGAATATAAATCAAGTTAGGTGATATTAAAGTATTTAATAGCTCATTGACTGTAGAAATTTATAGTCAGTACACTACGCTTGATAAAATCGTGCATCAGCACAACCCCCTCCTTATCCCGCAATTAAATAAATTTGATTGGCGTAAATTTCAAGGAAAAAAAACTGTATTGGTAATGGTGGCTTTTAAACAGCCATTGGTTTATTTTTAAACTTTTTCCCTTTTCTCTTTTTTTATTAAAAAAAAAATGTCAACAAGAGTTTATATTGGTCGTCTTGCTCGTGATGCTAGCAAGCGTGACATTGAGCGTCTCTTTAAAAACTATGGCGACATTCGCGAAATTAACTTGAAATCCGGGTTTGGTTTTGTCGAATTTGCTGATGAAAGAGATGCGAAAGACGTTGTTTATGATTTCCATGGAAAGAACTTTCTTGGAGAAAGGTTTGAAGTTTTTACCTTGTCAAAATTCTCATTTTAAAAAAAATGCTTTGATTTAAAAAATAGATTAATTGTTGAAATTGCTAGAGGCGCTCGTCGTCATGATGAAAGACGTCCCCGTGGAAACGATAGGTAACGAAAAGAAGAAAAATAATTCATATTCTTTACTAACTATAATTGTCTTTAATGATTTACAGAAGCCGTTCTCATTATAGATTGATTGTTGAAAACATTGCTCCTGGAACAAACTGGCAGGTACGGACCGCTCTTTTTACCACCCCCTCCTTCCCTTTAATATCCTGGTCTTCAGCCATTTGGCAAGAACACCATCTCTCTTCCTTTGGGGGTGCTTAAATCATGATTATTCTGTTATCTCTTACCGCTCTCCCTTCTCTGTTGGCTTTGTCTTTCTTGGGAATCTCTTCTTACATAGGATCTTAAAGATATGATGCGTAAAGCTGGTGAAGTTACTTTTGCTGACATCTCTCGTGATCGTCCTACTGAAGGGTAAATGAAGAAAATGAATGAAATAGTAAGCACTAATCGCTTTATTTCCTAGTATCGTCGAATTCCATGTACGTGAAGATATGGAATATGCTCTTAGAAAATTGAACGACCGTGAATTGAACGGCCAACGTGTCCAACTTCGTGAGGTAAGTAAATTTTCAATCATGTGAAGCAATAAGTTAACATCATTTAGGACCCCAATAAAATTAGCCGTTCATCTCATCGTTCTCGTTCCAGATCTCGCAGCCGTAGCCCTCCTCGTCGTCGTCGCCGTTCACCTTCTCGCTCTCGCTCTCGCAGTCCCCCTCGTCGTCGCCGTCGTTCTCCTTCCCGTTCTAGATCTCGCTCTGAATCTCACGACCGTAAGAGATCTCGTAGAGACGATACTCCCGAACGTGACGACAGTCGTGATAGAAGACGCGCCAAGTCTGAATCTAGAAGTCGCTCTCGCTCTCCTATTCGATCTGCTGGCGAATCTCGTTCAAGATCCCCTGCTCGTAGCGAAGGAAGGTAAAGTTGAATGTAGTCAAAACATCTATGATGTTTTTACTAACAAAAAAAATCTTAGTGCTCCCAGAGATGATTAATTAAATATAAATATATTCGTTTTCATTTTGTAAGCCTTTTTTCTTTGCTTCTCTCTTTTTTGTATCTTTTTGTTTATCTCTGCCAAGGCTCTTTTTTTTTAAGTAAAATAAAGCAGGGACATAAATGTGGAACTATTTAAAACGATTGTAAAATATTTATATAAGTAGCAACTGCAGTATTGACAAAATGTATACATGATTAGCTACCCTTTTCAATGGGTGAAATTGAATTCAGCTGCAATAAATCAAACAGGCACATTACAACCCTTAAATAAGAAAACTGCCGTGGAAGCAGTTCAAGAGATCATTGAAGCAATTGATTCCAAATCACTGTCATTCTCAGTTTACCAAAAAGTTTCCAATATCCCTAACGCAGGTACATTCAAAGCAAATTAGTAATGAAAATAGTTGATAAAAAAAAAGAAAAGGTTATGGCGTGTACCTTAATGGCAAATCTCAAAAGAAAGGGCAAATCTTGTGCTTCTATCCAGGAACAATCTATTTACCATTTGATCCTATATTTTTTACTAGCATAGCAAACCAATATATCATAAAATGTGTAGACGGCCTATATGTAGATGGAAAATCGATAGGGTTGTCAGGAAAAGTGTATAAATCAATTTATAGACGTGAAAATTGGCCAGGAGCCATTCAAATAAGTGATTGGAGTTGGATGAATAGAGATAAAGGACAGTTAATGTACGAGTAAAAAAAAAAAAAGCATTACTATGTAAAATAAACAATCAATTCAACAAAGGTGTTTACAGAAATCCTTTAGCAATTGGTCAAATTGTGAATAACAGTACAAAAACAAGTGAAGCTAATGGTAATTATACTTTAATAATAGCACTATTCAATACTAAAGATAGTGAATCATATTAGTCTACTATCAAGAAGTGGATTTGTCTCCTCATTTCCCAATCAGATTGAGGCAGTACATACCAAATATGTATTGGAATACAGCCATCAATCCACTAAACAGCCCTATGCGTGTAGTCGTACTAGTTGCTTTGCGCGACATTGAACCTGAAGAGGAGCTATATTCGACATATATGGATATAGTTCAGTCTTGATTTAGCATTGAACTAAAATATTTTACCTGTCATTATACTTTCACGATAAAATAATAAATCTAGCATGTTTACAAAACATAGTATTAAAAACTCAATACCTATGAAGCAGCATTTTGGTGTACTTGCTTTACGTCTTTAAAATAAAAAATTAATAAAAATGTTACTTTCTTAATGAAAAGACAAAAGCAATTAATTTGTCTATTTGCTTTATAATTTATGACGATGTTTTGTACTATTACTATCATAGGAATGAAAAAGATATTCTCTATGATGTCTATGAAAAAATAGACTCTAAAGAGTGCCGAGCAAAATGGGTGAAGAAAATGATATAAAAAAATGAAGATTTACAGAGGTAAATACCAAAGTGATA
This sequence comes from Rhizopus arrhizus, assembly GCA_024220505.1. Classification (NCBI taxonomy): domain Eukaryota; kingdom Fungi; phylum Mucoromycota; class Mucoromycetes; order Mucorales; family Rhizopodaceae; genus Rhizopus; species Rhizopus arrhizus. The sequence goes on from JAKZZE010000024.1 coordinate 681,975, forward strand.
GAACCAGTACTTGAAGAAGGTGAACAAAAGTACATTCTATACCAATGATGAGGAACTGAATATGTGATCGTTATAAGCTGGGTATCTGAGTAAAACGAAAAAACATTAAATCCTATGTATGGCCGGTAAATTCCCAAAGTCCATGATATGGAACTATGAAGCAAGAAGGCAGCTCGTGGCTGAAGCGAGCAGAGATTAATAGTGGATCTCTGAGAGTCTGATACAGCAGTGTTTCAAAGATGTAATTCTGCTGTTTGAATCTCTTTATTTTGGTTGCATGGCAGTATTCGTCTCCGATCGAAGCAGTGATCACTAAGGACTAAAAAACAATACTCTGGTTGCATTCCTCATGATACTGAATGAAAAATAATGGCTATTGTCGTGACAGTATCAGTTCGTGATCATTAACTTCGAACGAGCAGGTCAAATGAACATACAATTATCCTACATTATCAGAAATGTTGAAAGACGACGTCTCCTAAAGGTAAGGAGAAAGTCAATTTGGAAGACATTAGGTATTTTAAAGGTAAGATACCTCTAGTAGCCGGAAGAATAATACCATTCGTCATGTTAAATAGGAATAAGAGTCATCTCAGAAGAAAGAAACCAGTGATATGATCATAATTCAGTAGAAGGAAGTTGAAACTTGATTGTGCACATACCTTTGAGAATCTAAAAATTTTATGTTGTACTATGCATCACTTTTGTCTGAGATTATTTGGAATACAGGATATATTTTTACACTATACCCAAATTTCCGCTATGAATGTTGTTAGACAGAGTGATATTGTGAGTCCTCAAGCGAGAAGCATATCTCAATCATGACTACAGTTTCAAGTCCATGAAAAAAGGTATTTCTGCATTCTTTGATAAAAAGACATCTTTCATGAGCGAAATTACTACAGAAAGCGCTAGAACTACGTCAAGACTTATAGTGACGTTTTAGATGAAAAGAAACTACTGAAGAAGACAAGAAATTACCAAAAACAAGGTAATTATCGAATAGGTATATTGGAAGTAGCAAATAAGCTTTTTTTTTATTTGATTTTGTACTAAACTCTATAAGTTATAAACACGATGTTCCGCCTTTTTTTGGTTTAGAGAAAAGTGAATACCCAAAGTCTGACCAATCATTAATGATGATGTTCTTTATTTAAAAGAGTAGTAGGGTTTATATAAAAAAATGCTAAGTTCAAATTCGAGGATAAATCAGTACAATACTGACTCAGTATAATTTGTTTACATAAAACGCAACATCTCTAATAAGACATTAATTGCGCTTCCGTGTAGGTTAGATGGAGGGATCAGTAAATTTATGTTCCAACGTATCAATGTTTCAGAATAATGTTTCAAAACAAGTTTACTGTATATACAGTTTTGTCTCACCAGAAAAAGAGCAAGCATTCTATTAAAATGGCTGAACTCAGACATTAGTATAAAAAGAAGGCTATGATTTTCTTCGGTAAAAGAGGATATCAGCTTTAATTTACTAATCGATCAAAACCATAATGAGAAACGTGGCTTTATTGATGTTTGTTATGTTTAACTTTTATGTCATGGAGGCATATGCTCGTTTTTGCTGTACTATGTTTTGGGCCGACAGAGGAAGCATTCTCAAAGGTACCAAAGACGTAGCCGAAATCTGGATCCAAACGGATGGTAGAGAACACAGTTGCAAGTATGCTATTGTAGTAAATGCTGATTTTAAAACCACTGGTGATTGTACCTTTAACGGATCAAACAATTTGGTTTCTGCTAACATTGGCTTGAATGGTCAAAAATACACCGTTAACTGGACAAGAAGTAAGGACACTTGCGGTGCTCATAACTGGTCCGTCAAATCCACTGATTGGTCTAATGGTCTATTTGAACTTATGGATTCATCCAGATCATGGTCAAACTGTGCCCCTGCTTGGGCTGGATTTTAAGATCAAGCAATTCTTTTCGACCATCACTTGTAATTCATTTAATAAATACCATTTGTTGCTATCAGGTCTATCTTTTTAAGATTCTTATAAAATAACTATCAGTACCTACACTATTAATTTGATACTCATAAATTTCACTTCGTATTCATACAACTACGAGTGAATATCATATTATACAAAGTATGTGGTATGTGAAGTATATTTTAGTTTATATTGATTATGCTGCCATAAATTAAATATCGTGATAACAAGCAGGAAAACAAGAATATACTTTTTGTCACTGGCAGCTTTTTATATTTGTTATATACATTTTTTTTCTTTATAAAGCTAATAAAAAATAAGTATTTAGAGTGGTTTATATGGAATAAGATCGTGCTTTTGATGTTTCAAATCGGTTGGTGGCTGAACTATTCGGCAGAGAAATCATGAGAAAAGAAGGATACTCCTGAAGTTTTCGGCAATGTTACAGCTGAAGACTGCCAAGTGATTTATATTAAATATATATACTAGGTGAGTTAACATTAATCTACATGCAACAAGAATAAACATGATAAATCACCAAAGTTTAACAAGCCACTCTATGTCATTCTTTTTACCTTGAAATAATCTTGGGCTTTGGCTGAATTATCTCTTTATTTATTTGACCTCCTTTATTATGAAAATAAAGCCTAGATACTATGATAATCATTTATCAAACTTACAACTGTACTTTTTTTTTGGGAACTGTTTTTTTATGAATAAATATTTTAATGTTTATTAAAACTTATCAATGAGTATAATGACTAAAAATAATGCAAGTGTATTAAATAGTGAACATCATCCTCCATGACATCGACTACCTATACCAAGGAAAAGTTCCGCCTTCACCGCCACCTCACCTTGGCCAAAAAACTTCTTGCTCGGCTTCCCATTTTTTCTCGTTAGAGTCTCTTATATTTTTCAAAATTTCGTCATTTACAATCATATTTTCTCTTGACCCCATAAGGACTTTTAGCTCCTACTTATTTTTCGGTCTGACCAGGACGAAAACGATGAAAACTAAAGCACTATGCGTCCATTTGGGCTTTAATTTTATTTGTAAATAAAGTAAATGTTTAAACATAATATTCAGCGACTTTTCACAAAAATACAAAAGATATTAACATAAGGAATTGTAAGCAGATATATGAAGCTTACAAGGTGCTTCGTATTTTTTTTTTTTTTTTTTTTTTTTTTTTTTTGCCTGGGGTAACTAGTTTTGTTGACCGTTCTACAGCTATGACACTCAGGCCAAAGTAAAACTTGATTGGGTCACCATTTTGAGAGAAATTAAATTTTGAAAAATCAAATTGAATTGTAAATGTTTCTCAAAAGTAATTCATTCAAATCTTTTTAGACTATTTCGATTTACTGTAGTATATTTTTAAAAAAAATGTCTTTATTATCGATTGTCACAATGTGCTAGAAAGTCCATCAACATCATATTGATCGCAAATCTTAAATATCTATGAGTGTAATTGAATGATATTTGGTTCACCATTAAAGAGTTCGGGAAATAGCGTATTATAAGACAAAGGTGGATAGCAATAATAACAGAGAGCCATAAGTAAGCATAAAATGTCACTTTGCTTACTCTAATGCTTGAGAAATGTCATTGGTAGAGTTATTTGTCATAGTTTGCCATGGTTGAAGAGGTTTGCAATTCAGCCAAAATAATGCGTAGAGCTAGACAGAAAAAAATTTATACGTTACCCACTCCTGAAATAAAAGCAAAAAAGGATATGAAAAGTATGAACTCGAATACCTAAAAAACAACATTGAACCTTGGGACATGTCCAATGGTTGGTTGTGTAAAGTAGAGCCAAAAGGAACACTATCGTCTTCGGCATGAGATGCTGATCAAGCTACAAGGATTCAGTCTGACCAGAAGCATATGCTATACCAATTTCCCAAAAATATATGTTTTCCTATTGTCTTGCTGTCTTCATACCCAACATCAAGTCAGTTCAAGATGGTCAAATGAAGATAAACAAGAATACCGTTTAGGGGAACCTGCACTAAAAAATAAGGGTTTACTTCTAAAATCTCCGATTCCAAATAAAACGCGTAATATGCAAAAGGCAAATTGATAAACAATCTAAATTAAACATCTTCCCTGTTTCTTTTTAACATAAAGCATGAGTTATTACGATTATCAATATTCTTATAGTGGCAAAGAAAAATACTTGCTATATTTTAGTCAAAACTCTCTCATATTTTGGAAATATCGTAAATTTGAACACCAGTTCCAAGCCTTGCTAGCTCCTCTGTTGTCGTATTTCTCTTATTAAATACTTAAACGTCGTATTAGGTTAGTCAAATTTCCATGTTATATAATTTAAAGCTATCTCTATATAACACGTAGTGTTATATAATCATCAGTACACACAAACAACTTTAGTAATTCACATTGTGCAACTTCGGTTCTTCAATTACATATTATATTTTTGGATGATATTGCACGCTTAAAACATCGCCTTTTATGTAATTTTGTGTCACAAATTTCTTCCTTTTTTGAAAAATATCGAGAAAACAATAAATAATATTATCGATTGATCAGAAGCATATCAGAACGCCTAGAAAGAAGATGCATATTATGAACAATTAGCAATACAGTTTAGACTATTTTACTGTATAAAATAATAATGAATATCATTTACTAATCACTTGAATTTTTTCAAATTTTTTCATAGATTCCAAGGACTTTTTTTTTATCTTTCAAAGATAGGGTAATGTGTGAGATTAAAAATGCATCAAAAAGCTATAAAAAGTTGACCAAAAAACTTAAAAAAAAAATAAAACATATAAAGAAAAGAAAAGGAGGGATAGTCCACAGGGATCTTCCTGTGATAGCAAATAAAAACATCCTCTCTACATATTATTTTTATAGTATTCTACAGATTTTGATGGTGGTAAGCAAGAGAGAGGGATAGTGTTATTTTTTGTTAAAATTGAGCTAACTGGGTCAAAAATGAAAATATATCTGCAAACTATGTAAGTATAGTGAATCTTTTGAAGAGAATCATTGGAGTATAATTATAGTCAAGATCGATGTTGTTATTTAAAATGCCAGAGCTTGTATACTCATTATTAGATGAAATACTCTATTCATTGTTGTCGAAGTATATAATAAGTTGTGTGCATCTATGGAGGCTCAAGGAAAATAAGAGCTTATACGTGTAAATTAACCCTGCTTAATCTGCTTTTGACACTTATATTTTCATGTGTGCTTAATCAGTAATAAATAGTCTCTAAATTGAGTTTTTACAACTTGAAATCTTACTTTTCCTATTAAATTACTCACTGGGTCACCTTATATTGAAGCAATGAACAATCCTTAGATTTTTTTTTCACTTAATTAACTCATTAGCACTAAGCTTTGAATTATATTTATTATAAAATCTATATAATGTTTTAGTAATACAGTAGTAACCATTGCAAATGTTAAACATAGGAATGAATACGTCTAATTTATGAAGCTCATATATTTTTCCAAAACACCTACAATTAATCAAAATTTCATCTAGCCATCAGATTAGCATTGTTATTTTATAAGGAAAAGGGGAGACTCTTCCCCTTAAAAAAATTATATTTGCTCCTAGTACACTGTATATTCTGTTTGAAAGGTAGAGCGGTAATAGCATTTTGCAAATACTGTCATGTTCTAGTATGACAAATGGGAATTGTCTGAGTAGAAAGGAAGAAGCAGCAATTGATTTAGCTGATGACAACAGTCTGAGATTATGAGAAATCTATAGCAATGTTGTCTCTAGACTACTAAATAAATTTTTCTTTTAAAAATACAAGAACAATCCTGAGATGTTGAATGAGAAAAAACTTAAATAAAGTGTATATATATGAAAATGACACTTTACTAAACTCGGATACTAGTAAGCAAAAATAAATAAATATCCTCTATGTGATTGCTCAAAAGGAAGAGGAAGTATTTAAAAAGATCCTCCCTATAGTCCACTTCGTTCGCTTTTAATTTCAGGTACATAAAGGCACTATACCAATTGATTGGATATTATTAATGCTGAGTTGAATATGACGAGAAAAAATACAAGCGTGAAACCAGGAAAATCTTTATATATTATACACTATTTTTTAATAGAAGCTTCTATTTATTTTACTTTGTAAGTTATTTCAAAGAATTTTTCAATTATTTATGGTACTCTTCAGGATTATTATAAGCTAAAAAAATACTAAAAAAAATATTTGAAAGCGAACAAGCAAGAATAACACAACATATACTTCTTTAGAAAGGATAACAAGTAACTTATGCTGAATTATATATGCTCAGACATCGTTGCAAAGCTCTTTTAGTTTTTAACCACGACTGTGGCTTTTGCTGAATATGATTGTTACGCAATATTTTCGAAACAGTTTGCAGATTTAAACTAAATTTTCATTTAGCACTTGGAACTTGATTCACTCCCTCTCTCAAAATCATTTTGCTCAAAAATTTGAATTTAAGTGTTCACCTTATAAAATTGTTTCTGGAATTGCCTTCTTCTCATTTTTCAAAGCATTTAATTAAACAATAGCCTTTTTTTATTTATTTATTTTAAAAGATCCAAAAAAAAAAAAAACTATAAAGTATTTCATTTACTCTTGACAGTTAGAACTCTTCGCTCTTTATATATATATATATATATAGATGATAAGCCTTACTCCGTTAATAAATTGTCTGAATTTAGTGCATATCGTCTAATTGTAGGCTTCATGCTAGACTAGAAATCTTCAATAGAATTTTAAACGGGAGGTACAATGGAAGGAATATGCAATTATAATCTCTTTCAATTACATACTTCATAGAGAAAGATATATGAATGGGGGTATTGTCCCTTACTAAATAATGTTCCTTCATTTCATGTTTACCCAGAAATTTTTTATACTGTAAATGAACATTATCATCAGTGCGAATTAATATTAAATCCGTTCGTGATCACTCATTATTTATCCTAAATAGGAAGCATAATCAATTGTATTTTGAAGAGTAGCCATCTTGTAAAAAATTTTCTTGACCAGCACGAGATAAAATAATTTTCTTAGGTTGGCTTATTTTGTCATTGGTATTTTTTTTATAGCATCTTTTCCTTTGTAATTGCATTATATGATATCTTTCTAGGTTTCTCTTTTTTTATCTGCTACACTGTGGGGATTTTCTATAATGAATGACCTGCGGTGCTAGATTAAATGCTATTGAAATAAATGACATTTACTACTTTCTTGGCAAAGAAAATTCTATATTATTATCCTCATTAGTTCATTTTATCGTTATAGTATGGAAAAAATAAAATAAAATACCCTCCTTCCTCTCTTCCCTAACTTAGCAAGATGACAACAGTCGTTCAATGAATAAAACTGCCCTTATTTTCTGTATAGCAGAACAACTGGATGTAAGTCACTCTTTAAACATTATATGTTTTCTCTAAAGATACTTTCATTTTAATTTTGATTTGTTTCAATTCATTATAACTATAACTATTATCCCTTGCCTTGTCAAAAAGATAGTTTCCTTCAAGAATATCACAATAAAGTAAAAAAAAATTCATAAGCAAATACTTTTTTTTATTAAATTATAGAAATTTGCTTCGTTTTTTCAGCATTTAATAAGCCTATAATAATAAAGTTAATTTTAAGTTTTGTAAAGTAAATAATTATGAAAGAAAGGAATGAATTTCAGCTGTATACATCTGTCAGCACAAGACAATCGATTGGCTTTTCTTTAACCATAACGATGTCTCTATAACGATGACGACTCTTCCTATATTTTTTTGATGCGCGTCATTTTCATTCATGAATTCATTCCTTTCTTTCTCCCTTTCTCTCCTCACAAAAATTAAAAATACTTACCATGAAAATAATAGAAAACCATTTACAAATGACAAACGAGAAATAATAAAGCTTAAAGTGCATGATATTTATAAGGCAATGAGAACCATTTGATACCCCGAACAGAATACTGCGGCTGTTTGTCTTATCAGTAATTGAAATTATAGAAACACATACAAAGATTTATCCTCGGAACGCCACAGTCTCACTAGAAAAACTAGGCTATACTGTTAACCATTTTACAGCTGCGGCAATATGTTACACTACTACATGTGCTGATTGAAATTCTTCTTTTATATTGAAATTTACTTATAAAAAATTTCACTGTAAAGTAAGCAAATAAAATAGATACTTTACACAGATATTTGCTTAATCATACTAAATAATAGATGTTTTAAATTTCAAATTTATGAATCATCGAACAAGATCATGCTTCAAGGCTCTTGAAAAATTAAGTAAAGCGCAATATAAAAAAAAGAATTCTAGTCAGTTCATGGTGGTGTAACATCTTGCCGCAGTCGTAAAATATCTAACAACGTACGGTTAAATGAATTTTCATTTACAATAAAAGAATTTAATGAGGGAGTCGTGTTTTTAATGCATCCTAGAAATCCAAGTATAAGGGAATCAAAAAACATTATTGGGATTAGAACGAAAAAAAAAAAAAAAAAAAAAAAAAAAAAAAAAAAAAAAACTAAAACTAAAATGAAAATAAATAAGGAAGGAAAGGCGTATAAGAGATGGCAGTGTGAGTTCTGGGCAATCAATCTAAGAGTCGTTTTCTAGGAAAGAGAGGAGGCGAGGAAGGTAATTTTTGATGATGAAGGTGGTCAAGCTCAAAATGGATTAGAAATATAGTAGCTCAGTGGAGAAATCAAGAGGAAACGGATCGAAAGGAGCGTAGTTTGTGAGTGGGCGATATGTTCAAAAGGGCAAGGGACCCTCGATAATAGTCGGCATCTATAAAATTTGATGCATGTCGAGACACTGAATGGCATGTTACTTGGAAGAGAGCAGTCAGGATGTTTGGGACAGGGCTTTGGTGAGTCACCAGACAGCCAATCAAGTCTCCAACCGACACATCTGCTGCGTTTAGAATAGGGCACGAGAAGCCAAAGTGTAGGATCTAATGGAAAAGAAGGACGACAAGGAGAGAGCAGCTTAGAGTGAGGAACTGGTTGCCTTTGTAAAGATTGTCTTGCAGGAACCCACGTTTGACGACCTTAAAGAAATGAGCACAGAGGACAGCATCTAATCGTGAACAACGCTGCCATAGTACTATTTTCGAAAGTCAGTATCATTGGGGTCGATCAAAATACTGTTTGATGTGAGGTGGCAGATGATAAAGGAGTGTGTTATCCGAAAAGTTTAAGGAACATAGAAGGAATTATATAGCAATATTAAGCCTTTCCAGACATGTAAGAAGATTTTTTAATAAAGTTAGAGTTTAAAACTTCTAAACTGAGAAACATTTTATCGCCTAATTAAAAAAAACATGGTTTCTTTATTAGATAAAATATAATTATTATTTTGAGAAGTTAAATGTAAGCGAGAAAAGGTTTATTTAGACATCTTCTTTATCGCAAGACTATAGTTACTTGCGCCCTTCTAAAAGGTATCTACCATAATAAGCTCGCCCTCCTCGCATATTCGACTTAACACTTCTAAACTTCCACAACAACTGTAAAATATGTGTAACGTGTTAATATCATAGTTGAAGTGAGTGGTGTTGAATGTATACAACAATAGCAGATATAAATCAATCTTTATTAGTTTAATTTGATGCAAACTCATCCTCAGGCTTGGATAAGTCATCGTCTCCATCTCCGTATTTAAATCTCTTTTCATCACTATCTGAGAGTTAGTTTCATTAATTACAGAATAATAGAAGAGGTACAGTAAGAAGAAACATCTATTTTTGATATTTTTGTTTATTTTGTTTCAATGGGCAGCAATTTAGATTTCAAGTCTTGTATTATTATTTTTTTTCTGTATCATTATTAAATGACAAGTATTAGTAGGCTATGCATCAGGAAGGCTTTTATAAAATCGCAGTTTTTTATAAAAAAAAATATGGTTTACTATATATTGCATTATATCCAATGTCAATAAAACATTAAGATGCACGATTAGAGAGGCTACAGAACTCGTTTAGTCAGATGAATCGTGCTTTTGTATAGAAGGCAGCAAACGCGGTAGAAGAGTACTTAGGATGGAAGGAGAACGTTATGACGAAAGAAACATAGTATCTACAGTCAAGTGAGGTGGTGATGGTGCTATGGTTTTTGGGATATTTTTGAATAGGAGGTTTCGGGCCTTTAGAAATGAGTGACACCGGTTCTGTAGACCAGGAAATATACATCAATATTTTGGCCAATAGGTTTCATCCTTGGTTTACAAATACCACGTTGCATCAGGAGAAGGATTTTATCTTCCAAGAGGATGGAGCTTCCTGTCATACAGACGGTTATGCTCGATGGTGGAAGAAAGCCCACCAAATTAAGGGTTTTAAGCAGGCCAGTACTCAAAGCCCTGATTTGAACCCGATTGAGCATGTTTGGAATGCTCTTGAAAGACAAATTGAGAGAAAAAGATTGCCCGTCAAAATCTTACAGTAATTTAAGGTGGCTCTACAAAAAGAGTGGGCAAGACTGGATGATGAGTTTTCCAACCGATTAGTTTAAAGCATGAAGAGGCGATATGAAGCAATTATTAAAGTTAAAATCGGCGCAACAGAATACTGAAAATTATTTTATGAATATATTTTTAAAATAAGCACCTGAACATTTATTTTCTTAAAACTTGAAATTCCAAGTTTAGGTTCATATGTATTAATTGGTCTTGAACTTATATGCCATATTTTTTAAAATATTTGTTTCAATATTTTATCCAAAAATTTATTTGGTGTGATTGTAGTCAGGATAGGTTGGGAATTATCGCGTTTAGGCTTAGCAATCTTAGGAAGAGGAATGGAGGCGTTGTAAAATGATTAGGGGGTGCTTAGATGGGATGGGAGGATTACGAGAGAGGGAGGAAACTGTTGGCGATGTGGTGCATCCAGATGGATAAGGTGGGTGTCCGTGATTGACGGCTTCGGGGCAAGTTGCTTCCGTAAGAAAGCATTCTCTTGTTGTAACTTGCGTATCTCAGCATGAGCAGTAGCTAAGTCTGTCTGAAGTTGTTGGAGTTGCTTGCTGTTGTGATGCATAACGAGGACTTCTAGATAGGTCAAAAATGTATAGAAAGTGATGGAAAGGAGTATTTTATTTAATACTACAATCACACCAAATAAATTTTTGGATAAAATATTGAAACAAATATTTTAAAAAATATGGCATATAAGTTCAAGACCAATTAATACATATGAACCTAAACTTGGAATTTCAAGTTTTAAGAAAATAAATGTTCAGGTGCTTATTTTAAAAATATATTCATAAAATAATTTTCAGTATTCTGTTGCGCCGATTTTAACTTTAATAATTGCTTCATATCGCCTCTTCATGCTTTAAACTAATCGGTTGGAAAACTCATCATCCAGTCTTGCCCACTCTTTTTGTAGAGCCACCTTAAATTACTGTAAGATTTTGACGGGCAATCTTTTTCTCTCAATTTGTCTTTCAAGAGCATTCCAAACATGCTCAATCGGGTTCAAATCAGGGCTTTGAGTACTGGCCTGCTTAAAACCCTTAATTTGGTGGGCTTTCTTCCACCATCGAGCATAACCGTCTGTATGACAGGAAGCTCCATCCTCTTGGAAGATAAAATCCTTCTCCTGATGCAACGTGGTATTTGTAAACCAAGGATGAAACCTATTGGCCAAAATATTGATGTATATTTCCTGGTCTACAGAACCGGTGTCACTCATTTCTAAAGGCCCGAAACCTCCTATTCAAAAATATCCCAAAAACCATAGCACCATCACCACCTCACTTGACTGTAGATACTATGTTTCTTTCGTCATAACGTTCTCCTTCCATCCTAAGTACTCTTCTACCGCGTTTGCTGCCTTCTATACAAAAGCACGATTCATCTGACTAAACGAGTTCTGTAGCCTCTCTAATCGTGCATCTTAATGTTTTATTGACATTGGATATAATGCAATATATAGTAAACCATATTTTTTTTTATAAAAAACTGCGATTTTATAAAAGCCTTCCTGATGCATAGCCTACTAATACTTGTCATTTAATAATGATACAGAAAAAAAATAATAATACAAGACTTGAAATCTAAATTGCTGCCCATTGAAACAAAATAAACAAAAATATCAAAAATAGATGTTTCTTCTTACTGTACCTCTTCTATTATTCTGTAATTAATGAAACTAACTCTCAGATAGTGATGAAAAGAGATTTAAATACGGAGATGGAGACGATGACTTATCCAAGCCTGAGGATGAGTTTGCATCAAATTAAACTAATAAAGATTGATTTATATCTGCTATTGTTGTATACATTCAACACCACTCACTTCAACTATGATATTAACACGTTACACATATTTTACAGTTGTTGTGGAAGTTTAGAAGTGTTAAGTCGAATATGCGAGGAGGGCGAGCTTATTATGGTAGATACCTTTTAGAAGGGCGCAAGTAACTATAGTCTTGCGATAAAGAAGATGTCTAAATAAACCTTTTCTCGCTTACATTTAACTTCTCAAAATAATAATTATATTTTATCTAATAAAGAAACCATGTTTTTTTTAATTAGGCGATAAAATGTTTCTCAGTTTAGAAGTTTTAAACTCTAACTTTATTAAAAAATCTTCTTACATGTCTGGAAAGGCTTAATATTGCTATATAATTCCTTCTATGTTCCTTAAACTTTTCGGATAACACACTCCTTTATCATCTGCCACCTCACATCAAACAGTATTTTGATCGACCCCAATGATACTGACTTTCGAAAATAGTACTATGGCAGCGTTGTTCACGATTAGATGCTGTCCTCTGTGCTCATTTCTTTAAGGTCGTCAAACGTGGGTTCCTGCAAGACAATCTTTACAAAGGCAACCAGTTCCTCACTCTAAGCTGCTCTCTCCTTGTCGTCCTTCTTTTCCATTAGATCCTACACTTTGGCTTCTCGTGCCCTATTCTAAACGCAGCAGATGTGTCGGTTGGAGACTTGATTGGCTGTCTGGTGACTCACCAAAGCCCTGTCCCAAACATCCTGACTGCTCTCTTCCAAGTAACATGCCATTCAGTGTCTCGACATGCATCAAATTTTATAGATGCCGACTATTATCGAGGGTCCCTTGCCCTTTTGAACATATCGCCCACTCACAAACTACGCTCCTTTCGATCCGTTTCCTCTTGATTTCTCCACTGAGCTACTATATTTCTAATCCATTTTGAGCTTGACCACCTTCATCATCAAAAATTACCTTCCTCGCCTCCTCTCTTTCCTAGAAAACGACTCTTAGATTGATTGCCCAGAACTCACACTGCCATCTCTTATACGCCTTTCCTTCCTTATTTATTTTCATTTTAGTTTTAGTTTTTTTTTTTTTTTTTTTTTTTTTTTTTTTTTTTTTTTTTCGTTCTAATCCCAATAATGTTTTTTGATTCCCTTATACTTGGATTTCTAGGATGCATTAAAAACACGACTCCCTCATTAAATTCTTTTATTGTAAATGAAAATTCATTTAACCGTACGTTGTTAGATATTTTACGACTGCGGCAAGATGTTACACCACCATGAACTGACTAGAATTCTTTTTTTTATATTGCGCTTTACTTAATTTTTCAAGAGCCTTGAAGCATGATCTTGTTCGATGATTCATAAATTTGAAATTTAAAACATCTATTATTTAGTATGATTAAGCAAATATCTGTGTAAAGTATCTATTTTATTTGCTTACTTTACAGTGAAATTTTTTATAAGTAAATTTCAATATAAAAGAAGAATTTCAATCAGCACATGTAGTAGTGTAACATATTGCCGCAGCTGTAAAATGGTTAACAGTATAGCCTAGTTTTTCTAGTGAGACTGTGGCGTTCCGAGGATAAATCTTTGTATGTGTTTCTATAATTTCAATTACTGATAAGACAAACAGCCGCAGTATTCTGTTCGGGGTATCAAATGGTTCTCATTGCCTTATAAATATCATGCACTTTAAGCTTTATTATTTCTCGTTTGTCATTTGTAAATGGTTTTCTATTATTTTCATGGTAAGTATTTTTAATTTTTGTGAGGAGAGAAAGGGAGAAAGAAAGGAATGAATTCATGAATGAAAATGACGCGCATCAAAAAAATATAGGAAGAGTCGTCATCGTTATAGAGACATCGTTATGGTTAAAGAAAAGCCAATCGATTGTCTTGTGCTGACAGATGTATACAGCTGAAATTCATTCCTTTCTTTCATAATTATTTACTTTACAAAACTTAAAATTAACTTTATTATTATAGGCTTATTAAATGCTGAAAAAACGAAGCAAATTTCTATAATTTAATAAAAAAAAAGTATTTGCTTATGAATTTTTTTTTACTTTATTGTGATATTCTTGAAGGAAACTATCTTTTTGACAAGGCAAGGGATAATAGTTATAGTTATAATGAATTGAAACAAATCAAAATTAAAATGAAAGTATCTTTAGAGAAAACATATAATGTTTAAAGAGTGACTTACATCCAGTTGTTCTGCTATACAGAAAATAAGGGCAGTTTTATTCATTGAACGACTGTTGTCATCTTGCTAAGTTAGGGAAGAGAGGAAGGAGGGTATTTTATTTTATTTTTTCCATACTATAAACGATAAAATGAACTAATGAGGATAATAATATAGAATTTTCTTTGCCAAGAAAGTAGTAAATGTCATTTATTTCAATAGCATTTAATCTAGCACCGCAGGTCATTCATTATAGAAAATCCCCACAGTGTAGCAGATAAAAAAAGAGAAACCTAGAAAGATATCATATAATGCAATTACAAAGGAAAAGATGCTATAAAAAAAATACCAATGACAAAATAAGCCAACCTAAGAAAATTATTTTATCTCGTGCTGGTCAAGAAAATTTTTTACAAGATGGCTACTCTTCAAAATACAATTGATTATGCTTCCTATTTAGGATAAATAATGAGTGATCACGAACGGATTTAATATTAATTCGCACTGATGATAATGTTCATTTACAGTATAAAAAAATTTCTGGGTAAACATGAAATGAAGGAACATTATTTAGTAAGGGACAATACCCCCATTCATATATCTTTCTCTATGAAGTATGTAATTGAAAGAGATTATAATTGCATATTCCTTCCATTGTACCTCCCGTTTAAAATTCTATTGAAGATTTCTAGTCTAGCATGAAGCCTACAATTAGACGATATGCACTAAATTCAGACAATTTATTAACGGAGTAAGGCTTATCATCTATATATATATATATATAAAGAGCGAAGAGTTCTAACTGTCAAGAGTAAATGAAATACTTTATAGTTTTTTTTTTTTTTTGGATCTTTTAAAATAAATAAATAAAAAAAGGCTATTGTTTAATTAAATGCTTTGAAAAATGAGAAGAAGGCAATTCCAGAAACAATTTTATAAGGTGAACACTTAAATTCAAATTTTTGAGCAAAATGATTTTGAGAGAGGGAGTGAATCAAGTTCCAAGTGCTAAATGAAAATTTAGTTTAAATCTGCAAACTGTTTCGAAAATATTGCGTAACAATCATATTCAGCAAAAGCCACAGTCGTGGTTAAAAAACTAAAAAGAGCTTTGCAACGATGTCTGAGCATATATAATTCAGCATAAGTTACTTGTTATCCTTTCTAAAGAAGTATATGTTGTGTTATTCTTGCTTGTTCGCTTTCAAATATTTTTTTTAGTATTTTTTTAGCTTATAATAATCCTGAAGAGTACCATAAATAATTGAAAAATTCTTTGAAATAACTTACAAAGTAAAATAAATAGAAGCTTCTATTAAAAAATAGTGTATAATATATAAAGATTTTCCTGGTTTCACGCTTGTATTTTTTCTCGTCATATTCAACTCAGCATTAATAATATCCAATCAATTGGTATAGTGCCTTTATGTACCTGAAATTAAAAGCGAACGAAGTGGACTATAGGGAGGATCTTTTTAAATACTTCCTCTTCCTTTTGAGCAATCACATAGAGGATATTTATTTATTTTTGCTTACTAGTATCCGAGTTTAGTAAAGTGTCATTTTCATATATATACACTTTATTTAAGTTTTTTCTCATTCAACATCTCAGGATTGTTCTTGTATTTTTAAAAGAAAAATTTATTTAGTAGTCTAGAGACAACATTGCTATAGATTTCTCATAATCTCAGACTGTTGTCATCAGCTAAATCAATTGCTGCTTCTTCCTTGTTGAGACTGCTAGAAAACTAACTTTTCTAGAGGAATAAGCAATCTATTTATACTTGAAACAAGACATACATGCATAATCCAATTTGATCAGGATATGAATAACAAGAAAGATAATTGTTCTGATAAGTATCAATATAACTGAAATCAATTCAGAAAAGGATTCACATTTAAAAGGTTACTTCAAAGTAATAATTAAATTATGTTTACATAAAAATTAAGCAGCTTACATCATCTATGTTTTTAGAAACTAAATAAATTGATTTATCAGCATCTTCAACGATTTTTGTTTTTTCTTTTCTTTTCTTTTTTTTTTCTTTTCTTTCCTTTTTTTTTCCCTTTCTTTTCTTTTCTTTTCTTTTCTTTTTCTTTTCTTGCTATAATTATTCTTTATTCTGCTAAATTGAACACATATAGCATCTTAT
This sequence comes from Rhizopus arrhizus, assembly GCA_024220505.1. Taxonomy (NCBI): domain Eukaryota; kingdom Fungi; phylum Mucoromycota; class Mucoromycetes; order Mucorales; family Rhizopodaceae; genus Rhizopus; species Rhizopus arrhizus. The sequence continues at coordinate 698,518 of JAKZZE010000024.1, forward strand.
AGATACTCAATGATAAAACTTTGGGAAAAATATAGATCATTCTACCAATACGAGCATTTCTAGTGTGACAAAATTAATACCACTTTAATTGATTATGATATAATTTAACTTAATCATTAGTAATAAATGTGTATCTTTTCTCTAGTGAATAAATCATAATTGATTTTTTGTAGTAATAATCGAACATGAAAAGGACTATTTCCTGGAACTCATTTTAATAGAATCAAAACAACCACATAAATCATTACACTTATAATTGCTCTGGTTGTAGCATACGCTTGTCCTTTATTTGTGCTAAACATAACTTGTAAGCTGCAATCAAGTTTTTTTATTTTTTTTTTATAAATTATCAAGTAAAATATAATTTATAAGCCACATCATATTAAGTGGTATGCTTTCAATGTAATGATAATATCTAAGTTTTCAAAAAATGGTCGAAACAATTTGCTATAGTTAAAACGGATTTCCATCGAAAATATAACGCCAGTGTGCTCGCCGGATGTATAGTAGAACGTGTGAACAGATTTTAAACAGCCGTGAATTATCTACAAATTTGAAACGACTTAAGTTCCCTAAAATGTTTTCAACATCTTTGGGGCGAAACTCGAGGTAAGGTACAAATCGGGATAGAACTCCTTGCCTCAGAGACCATTTGAAGGAAGAAATAATCATCAGGTGGTTAATGTCTTCCTATGGATCATGGCATAGGCTACAGGTAGCAGGGATAGTAGGATCAAATTGAGATACAGATGCGTTACAATGAAGCTTGTTGTATATGTAACAGAAACAAATTGTTCTAACTTCAGACAGGATCTTCAAATATCAAAACTGTTTCCACTTGGGATGTGGCAAAGTAGAAAACGGGTAGGCGGGCAGTATGTCTAATTGGGTCTATCGGTAATTTTGAGGACGAAAATATATCCAATTGAGGGGTTGAGTCAATCATGAAACAAATGGGAAATCATCAACAGAGCCCGGGTCAGAAGAGCTGTTTAAAATTAAATTTTATGTCATTTTATTGAGAGTAACAATTTGGTTTTGTAAGTCCCGCACCAGACAACCAGATAGGCTAGGGTATGGTGGATAATCTGGTAGTAGTATAGTGTGAACCCTATGGAGTAATTAGTCGTAGGTAAATAATGGATTAGCTTGTTATTTTGAAAAATTATGGCTAGTAACCAGTGAGCCGAGGGGATAGCTGAGAACAAGGATAACGAGGATAGAATCAACAGAGTGGACGGATTGCAGCAAAGATTAGGGAAGCCCTTGTTGAGAAAGGGATCCATAGTATCATACATGGTAGGCGTAAACGAGCCAAAATGAATATTAGCATCTGTACGCAACTATGGGAAGAAGAAAGACAATAAAGAAGTGGTTCACATGGAATGAAACCGTTGAACAAAATCTTCCATCTACACTTGACTGCAGGAGACAGGATCGTCATCTTGAAACGATTGTTATAGCCAGCAAACTGTAAACATCGATGTTGAATTATAGAATCCAGCAAACTACGGCCTCAGTTGATGATAGGTCGACATTGAAGAACGTGCTGAAATACAGGTTTAATCCCTTTCATAGTAAACTGATAGATTATAGAACGGATTTGCTTGAAGAAATTTTTGAGTAATGAAACAACACGCAAAGAGTACCATAATTTAGACAATATCAATGTGTTAGTTGAACCATGCATCCTCGAATAGATAACTGCCGGTAGGGATATACCCCACATTGATTAGAGAGTCCATTAAATACAAACTATATCTTATTTTATAAATTAATTAAAATCCCTACTTTGGGTACATTTTTTTTATCATTCAATAATTTATACAGTACAAGGTCCCATGTAAGGATGCATAGCATCTCGCTTTTGTTTTTCATTTTTGGTGTAATGAACTTAGTGAAAATTGCATTCATTCCATATACTAAATATTCCTTTCTAAAAGCAATTCAATTTTTATTCACCAGGTGTAATGAGTTACTTTGTCAAGCCAGAGATAAGAGAGAAAGAGAGAAAGAACCGAACAGGAACTAACGATTAAAAGAGAACAAGAAAGGGTGGCGTTAAGGGCTTGAAGTTGTGAACTGCAATTAGGGCTTACAATAGTTGATAAGTAAGAACAAGACAAAGATAAGTAAATAGTTTGCTCACAAAATAAAAACGAAGATCTCAATAGGACCCAAAACTATATATAACTTTATTTAATAATACGAATTCTTTAAACAGCCGTATATTGCAGTACAACGTGCTCGCAAAGCACTCCTCCATAGAATCTGTGTTGCCCTCCGACGATTCATGGCTCCCATTTACAATGCTGTTGCAAACTTCTTTGTCCAGTCTAGCCTTATTGACCTCGAAGGCTTGGCGTCGTATGACCTTGCCCCACCATACAAGTACCGCACAGGATATATCCTTGACCATGTATAGACTCCGTGGATAAATATTTAATATGTTCATCCAACTGTTTGTACCATCCTTTATGAACCTAATTACCCGCTTCATATAAAAAGATCCACCAACGTCGTCAGCCGACCTCACACTGATGTCTATGACACGTATTTCTCTCATTACTCATTCACATTCTTTTTGCTTTTTTCTCCTTACTCCCATAAGGGATTTTTTAGCTTTTACATCGTATTTAATCTGGCTTGGGCAATTATGGTGCCTTGAAAAGCCGCGTGCTCATTTAAAAAATCTCTTTAAACAATCATATATTGTAGCAGTCGCAATCTTTTAACAATTTAAAAAAAGACTTACTGGAAGGCTTCTTTGTTACTCTCGTACTTCTGTCTTGTGCTTATGTTGGATAAATCTTTCGTCTTTTCTTTGTTACTCTCCTTTTTTTCAGTAGTTGCTTCATTTGATTCAGGTGCTTTACCAGAAGGTAAGCCTTCTAATACTGACACATTGGTTGCTTCTTTACCGTTTTTGTTTTACGATGCTCAGATATGATGGACCGCGTCTTCTTCGGCAACAAACAATCTTCCAATACCCTTTTGGACATATGGAAAACAACAACAGCATGTCTCTTATTAACATGAATCTAATGTTTGATCCAATTGGCATGATGAATAGCAGTATTGGAATATCAAGCGTCAAATTTCATTTCGTCTGCAATCTGGGATACTGGTTAAGGGTTCATTAGTATGTTCAGGAGCGCTTCTTTGAACAAAAAGGTATTAAAAGATGTTGATAGATGAAGAGGACAACATTTGATAAATTGTTGTCAGTAAAGTAATTGATAAATCAAAAACGTGCATCGAGATGTGACTACTGCAATATACGGCTGTTTAAAGAATTCGTATTATTAAATAAAGTTATATATAGTTTTGGGTCCTATTGAGATCTTCGTTTTTATTTTGTGAGCAAACTATTTACTTATCTTTGTCTTGTTCTTACTTATCAACTATTGTAAGCCCTAATTGCAGTTCACAACTTCAAGCCCTTAACGCCACCCTTTCTTGTTCTCTTTTAATCGTTAGTTCCTGTTCGGTTCTTTCTCTCTTTCTCTCTTATCTCTGGCTTGACAAAGTAACTCATTACACCTGGTGAATAAAAATTGAATTGCTTTTATCAACAATTGAATCGAGAAGATCCAAACATTGACTCTAGATACGGCTACAACGCTGACGGGATAATCAGGAGCAACTCCTTTCATTATTTGGAGACTCTTATTGCTGAAGTCAGCTCCAAGTTCAACTATTTTGATAAAAGCAAGTATAGCACCGGCCATTACAAGGGTATGTTTGGTGTACTGTCAATGTGTAAAGCTATAGCAGGCCAATACAAACATGCTACCTTTGAAACCTTCATGAAGCAAAGAACCTTTTTCATACAAGCATATAATGACAGCATCTATTTATGGTCATGTTCATGTGTGGAGGTGAACTTGTTCTGTCTATTTAGGGAGAGAAAGTGAAAGTTCCATTTGACTTCCATGAAAGACAGGAGAAAGTTTTAGATTTTATTTATTTTGCAAATGAACTAAAGGTATTAAAACATTTTTATTGAGCTTGTCAGCAGTGTATTAAAGAAAGATTTATAGACATTGATTGACAAATCTCTTGACAATCTAGACACATTCAAAGAAGAGCACGTCGAAAATTCCAAATTAAGAAGGTGCATGGATGAAGATTAATATGTAACCTTGGACAGCATGGTAAAACCAACTATTGTCAAAGTTTCCTTGATGAAGGGGAACAAAGGTATGGCAGATAAAGAGCCCTCGAGCTCACCTGACACATCGTCATATTATTAAAAATAAAAGATTTTATACCTCATAAAGAGCGAAAGCTAACAAAAAAATGAAATGAAAATTAATTAAAAAAGACTCACAGATATCCCAATTGTTTAATTTGTATATAAATTTAAAGGCTAAAAACTACGAGGTATACTAATTCTGTTTATGATGGTTTTTAGTATACTAACCTATAATCAGATCTTGAGCAATGATAATAATTTGTGTTATTGAAGTTAAAGAGGCCACACAAATTCAGAACTTCAAAAACAGTTGAATAGATCCAGTGAAAATCTTAATGCCAAAAAAAAAAAAAAACAGTGATATTAGTGCTTATGTCAGAAATAGAGTAAATCTGGTCTCCAAAATGAAAAGAAAGGAGGAAGTTAGAAAAGTAACCTATTGGATTGTAATATTTTTAAGCGTATCTCTCAATTGTACTGTTATTTTTTGTGAAATTGAAAAGGATTGTACTATTTAGCAAAAGTGTAGGAAAGACACACAATGATTTAGAAGTGTCATTTACAATACAATAAATCACTTCTAAAAACAGGGTGAAGCAAGATCACAATCTAAAGTTTTAGCTGTTTTCTTCAGAAAAGTTAATTTTTAATAATACACTTTTCAATCGATTTTTGTAGCATTTGAGCAAAAAAAGGTTTTAAGATGATACCTTTTTCGCTAAACACATTATATATTCATCAAATTAACTTCAGATAAAATTTTAAAGTTGAACTGCTGTCAGTCATTGTTTTTATATCTTCAAGTTCATTCCAGAATTTATCTATGGCGTTACCTGAGCCACTAGCCAATCAGATACAAATCAGCTGCAAATGTTTTGTAAAACAGTCCGCTGTCATGAGTTTTTTTTTTCCTTCTTTCAGAAACGAATTTAATCCGCCACAATCTATACTCGAAACTCAAAAATCAACATTCTTTACTATACATACTCTTTATTTTGATAGATTTCTCTATTATACTTTTTATAAAAACAAGTTGAATAATGAGACTTTTAAAACAATCACTATGCAGTCTAGTAATCAATCAAATTTAAGTGAAAATCAAAATACACGCTCTAATAAAGGTGGTCGAAGAAGAAGACGCCCAAGAAATAGAAAACATAAAACAATATCTGCTGAAAACGAACAAGGACATACTGTAGACAAAGAATCTTCACTCAACCTAACTGATCTCGCAAGGTAACAAAAACAAGTATTTTTTTTAAAAATCACTCTTAATCAACTTTTTTTTTATTGAAAAAGTGAAGCATATGCTTTGGAAAAGCAATGGAATGAACTTCAGAAACAACTAAAGATAAATTATTCAAACTTACCTAGTAAAGAACAAGGTCGTATGGCAAAGACCGTTGTTACAGAACAAATAACCGCAATAAAAGAAGAGATAGAATATGTTCGTCAAAGGTACACTCTCATTACAAAAGCTTACCAATTTTACACCAATTCATTTTAATAGCTTGAAAAAGACTTACAAAAAAATGCTTGATATTGATTTAACCTATTCTATAAATCATCATGTTGAGGAGAAGATGTGGAGATATATATTTTATACGGATATTGAATGTATACGTAGTAAACTTCGCGAAAAATCAGATGATAAAGAGTTAGAAAGGGAGATGTCTGTACATGTTGAGTCTGCATTCGGGTTTTATCGAGAATTGAACAGTAAGGTTAAATCAATGTATCACATTGAGGATACAAAAGTGTTTGGTATGGAGCTAGTCAAACAGCAGGATAAAGAGAAAGTAGGACGATTCTTACAGTTCAACTACATCTGTCTTGGCGATCTGACACGTTACCATGCACAACAAGCAATGAAAAAAGGGAACAACAAGTGTAAAGAATACTGGGCATTGGCTAAAACATGCTATCTCAAGGCTGTTGATGTATTTAGATTAAGCGGTAAACCCTATTGCCAACTAGCACTTGTATCAATCTCGAATGGAAATGCTATTGATGTTGTTTGGTATTATTGTATGAGGTATGCATAGAATACTACCTCTTTTATGATACGTATGACTTATTATTGCCTTTTTCTTAGTCTGGCAGTAAAGCACCCCTCAACAGTTGCAAGAGATAACCTCAATTCATTCTATTCAAAGTTAAAACTCAACTCTGATAAAGCAACAAACAACCAAACACCCATCTCTTCTATATCTCAATTTGTGGAATCCTTCTTACACATGCACAAATGTATCATGTTCAATCAAAATGAAGAAAGTGAAGGATTTCCAGCCATATCACCTATAACCAGTCAACTGGGCTTGGTCATTCATAATATTATAACAAACCAAGATGAAAAGACACATACTACCCTTCATATTCTCAAAACAACACTAACACGCATAATCACGATCACAATGATCTCTATTTGGATTGCTGGAGAAAGACTCAAAGATAAATCAAACTTTGCTTTGCGCCCGCTAATTTTATCTTCACAGATTCACTTGTATACTTTTGTTTTTTTGCTTTTGAGGGATCTTTATCGAATTGCAAGAGAAGCTTTTGAAAAAATAGAAAACAAAGTTTTAGAAGCGACTGTGGATGATGTTTTATTGCAAGGACTTGGCATCTGGTCTATTTTTATTACAGTCAATTTTAGCTCCCTATCACAACACTATTCAGCCATTTCCAATCGACAAAGAGATCCAGAGAAAAAAGCGCTAGCAAGCGCTATTCAATCCTTGGTATCTCTGCTTGTCAGTCATCCCTCTTTTCCTGATCCTGTTCTGAACAGACTGCCTCCTACTTACCCTATTTCAGAGGATTTGCAACTTTTGGGTCTCATTCCTTTAACCTCATTTCACCAAACGGTTGATTTTTTCAAGGAGCAGACTTATGAAGCCGAGCAAAGTACGGAGGCAAAGAAACAAGTACGCTGGGGAAGAGTAAGAGAGATAATAAAAAAAATGGCTGATTCTACTGTGAGTATAAAGAAAAGTGAAAGAAAGGCATATTTGATTGATTCTTGACTTATAGACATTTGATTTTATTCAATATAATCAAAACGAACTAAACTATAGTATTATAGATGAAAATGCGAAAGTAAGCTTTCTTGTAAAAAAAAACCTATGTTAATCACTTTTATTTCTGCTAGCGTCAACAGCAAAGCCGCTTCATGAAGGCATTGGCTACTCAGCGTTTAATGGAACAAGTGTCCTCTTTAGAAAAGAATGTAAATCATTTGTCATCGCGTCCCATAGCTAAAAAGGAAGTCGATGTGCCCAGGGAAGTGTATACCTGTGTGGTAGATGTTACTGCCTTTTTGGATGGTTTGCCAAAGGTCAAAAAGTGGGCTAACCACTCCGCTGGACAAAGTTCTTTAGAAATAATTGTGCCTCTTGAAGGTTTGTGAATAGTAATATTGGAAAACATACAATAACTTACGAATATGTATGTATATATGCTATTAGTTATTGATTTGTTGGATGATTATAAAAAGGGAAATTCCCACATGAATATACAAGCGAGAGAGTCAAATCGTTACCTAGATCAGAAATTGTTGGAAACAAAATTGAAAGAAATTACAGCAACAGCTTCGTACCTTCGTACACAAAGAGTTGGTGAAAAACTGTCTGATTGGAGTCAGGCTGAAGCTTATTGGATTGGAGAAAAAGAAAGCAAGTCAAGTGAGATCAATGCATTGCTTTTATCTGATCATGAAGAGAGCACCGATGATGAGGACACTGAATCTGTTGCAAGCGACAGCAGCTCTGATAGTGATGCTTTGATAGCAGCATCAAGAAGAACTCGGGATGAAGAATCTGATAGTGAATCATCAGATGAGGAAGAAGAGGTTTATGATTATGAAGATTTGGAAGAGAATAACTCAGATGATGAAGCCTATACTTTTGATGATGTACCTATAAAATACCAACAGATCATCAGTTGCCTATTACATTACCATAGCGAGCTTCAACAAGAAAATGATAAGCCAGAAAAGCTTGTTTTGGTTACTAATGACGAAGATCTAACCTATTGGGTAGAGTTCTTTGGTGATCCAAAAACTGGAAAAAAGCTACTGGTCAAAACAGTCAATGAATGGGACCGTTTAGTCACTGATATTGATTTTGAAAAATCCTATGAATACACTTGGAGACACCGATAAAAGTAGTTGAAACATGTACTTTTTTATTTTAATAAGAAAAAAGGAACTTGTTTATTGCTTCTTGGCAGCCTTGACAGCAGAGGCAAGAGCGAAACGACGCTACAATAAATAAAGAAATTGAGTTGAATAAATGCAATATTTTCTTTCCTTCTTTTCTTTTATTTACCTTGTTCTTCAACTTGCTCACCTTGAAGCGGTCAAAGTCAGACAAAGAAGCACGAACCTTGCGTTGTTCAATCTTCTTGGCCCAGGTGGTCTTGTTCCAAGTAGCAACAACATCACTCTTTTCCAAGGCCTTCTTGAGGGCAGCTTGACCAACACTACGGGGAAGCTTCTTGAGAACAATGGGGGTCAAAACCAAACGGCGGTAAGGGAAAGCTTGACGAGAAACACCGGTGGTGGGACCGTCAATGAGAGCCTACATATTTTGAATTGACATTAATGCCTTCATTCTGATTCAATACTAAGAAAAACTTACGCGGTTGTGATCAACAATGTCAACAATGACGGCTAACTTGCCAGCATCAGCACCGTGGTTAATGAGGACAACACGTCCAACTTCGACTTGACGCTTGAAAGAACCTTGCTATGTAAAAATTGGAGATTAATCATACATTCTGCATTCATATATTTGTCCTCTTTCTTCTTTCTCTCTCCCCATTCTTTTTTTTGTCATGTATCATTCCATCATTTATTTTTTTAATCATCCGTTTTATTTCACTTTTACTCTCCCCATTTCTATATTGGATTAATACATACAACCATTGTTATGGATTATATAGTCAGAGAAAGAACGGTTAATTGTTCAAATCTATGGATACATTTACACGCAGAAAGTGGAGTATTTTTTTTTTCCCCGAAGTATATCTGAGATTCAACACGTCCGACATCAATTAAAGTACTCTTTTCGTACCGGAAGTAAGTGGCTTAGTTGCTTACTTTAATGCATTTAAGCAATAGCATCAAAGCATACCAGCAAAGAATTAAGTGCAACTAAACATTCAATAGAAGCATATTAATTTGGATGAGTTACTTTTAACGGCTGAAATTTCAATGAAATCTTTACTTATGAACAAAAAGGGCATTTTTTATCATTATAAAATGTGATTGTGTGGTGCGTTGCCGTTTATTCTAAAAAGGAACAATATGGGCAATCAAATTACCTAATAATTCTTAAGATGTACCTGATCTGAAGAATGCTCATCTTCTATTTTACGTTTCGTTCCGCTTTTAACAGCATCAACATAGCAAGTGGCGTGAAAAACCTTGTCTTTTTCCAGTACAGCATTTCTATACATCCACTCTCCTTCATCATCGTTCCAAAAATCAATAAACTTTTCACCACAAATGGGACAAGTCCTTCTTTCATCTGTGTATTTTATGACTGTATGTTCATCAGGCTTAACATCAACTTCATTTGTATTGTTGCCTTCATTAATAAGTTTATTAACATGTCCCATACCATCCTGAAGGAAAGTGGGTACTATCATATATGTATTTTAGAACAAATTGTTATCACACTAATATGTGCTTCTTACCTTGCTGACTCACAGACTCTCCCCCTTCACCGTGAATCCATTCATTCACAGTAACAAACCATGATCGAGACAAGCCGTGTTTCCCTCTTTCTTTTATTTTTCTATTTTGTCTAAAATGTGTATCTAAGTGCGCATCCATCCTATGTTGTCCCTTTTCAGTTTTGGGATATCGAAAAACGCATTGTTTGCATTGAAGTAGTTCAGCAGAATAAAGTAGTTCAATAGCACCAGGCCTTGGGATTTGAAGATCTTTGGAGTCTAATCGAAGAGAACTTTCATTCTTCAGGATCGTTGGCTCTTCTGGAATATGATTCAAGTAGCCCATGGAGGTTAAACTCTTTAATAAGTCAGCCGCATTTATTTTGACTGAAGCAATGGGGATATGACTGACATTGGACGAATTATTAATTATTGCTGGTGGCTGTGGTGTTGATAGTTTCTTAACGATATTATTGTTGTTGTTAGTTGTAGAAGTAGAGGCAGTTTTAGATATATATTATTCAATTGGATTTGTTTGGCCCATAGGAAGAGTAGGCAAGATGGCCTGGATCTTTTTTTTTTGATAGATTGATAAACAATTTAAGGTATATTTTTATGGTTGCTTACTTGATCAAAGAGTTGATTAATGGAGCTACTTGTTACTGTAGGGGTGCTTGGTCTGTTTATTACAGTTTTTTGAGGAAGTACTGATTGTATTTGTGCCAAGAGATTGGTAGTTGAAGATGATTTTTATACAATAAAGAAACGGATAAGATTCGAAGAAAAGAAAAGAATATAAGCAACTTACTAATTTATCTATTTTGTTTACTTGTAAAGCAGGATTGATATTTTTATAACGTGGATCTCTAGTGTTAACAACAGTTTGAAGACGTTGATCATATAAGCATCTTTAAAATGTGTTTCTTTCATTGTTTGTGTATTAAATAATTACCTTATTTATGAAATTAGGGTTAACATGAATATTTTTAGGTTGCTTTTCTTAAATATAGGCAATAGATTTTTCAATTGGCTCGATAACATGCCAAGGAAAGACTGGACGACCACCAGGCAAACCGTTCTTCCAAGTGTGCAGCAATTTCTCAAACATTTCTCTAACGATCAGATCACTCAAACTATAAGCACCCAAGAATGTATCAATCATATTTCTTCCAAATACTGAAATATAGATACCACCAACATTCTTACAAATAGAATCAATTAAATAAATGATAGGCAATTTCTGTCCAATCGCATTCTAATTGATTTTAATATATAAATATATACTCCAGAATATAACAAGTTCCTGGATCAGGATTAATAGTTACTTCTTTATAAAAAGTTGTCAAACAATACCAATCCTATAAATAATTTATCATCTAATATCAATAATCATATACTGTGAATACTATTATTTAGCCGTGGATAGAAAAGTATAAATACCCTCATATTTTTAACTTGAATAAAGGACAATCTACTTTGAATCTCATTTATTTTATATTATAAACCCTAAATATCACACTCTATCCTTCTTCTTACGGAGACATGGTTCTTAAGCCCATTCAAATGCCCAACACATTGGAAACAGTTCCACACATATGGTATCAAAACACAACCCCTAGCCACTAAGGGACATCAAGGTATCTGTCTTCTTATTAACCCAACCTGCCCATATCATGTTCGTCACCTACCGAACGACAGCACGTCAGTTTCACAATACAAACTCTCCTTCATTATCGCAGACATTCTCGTTCATTGTGTTTATCTCCCGCCCTCACTTAACAATCAAGTTGTTAGTCAAGTCCTGGATTCCTTACCACGTACAGCACCCGATGTCAAGTATACCATCCTATGCGGCAATTTTAATGCAAGAATGGGATCTTATACTGGAGATAGCTCTACAAACCCCAGAGGCAACATGATATATAGATGGCTGCAAGAACATAATTTCATATTATGGAACCAACGCCTTGCATATGGAAAACCCACCTTTATAGCACACCAAGGTAGCAGCATCATAGACTTCTTCATGAGCGATACTGAGCTATGTAACCCTTCCTTAACAATATGGGAAGATCTTTCTTTGGATTCTGCACACAAGATGATATCTTTTTCATTTCATCCCAGCATATTACCAGAAGTCCATAGCCAACAACCACGTATCACTTGGAAAGAAAAAAATTGATACAGCAATGACCATCTCAGTTCGATCATTGAACGTATTAAAGGAGAAATACATAGGTAAGGTACCTAATTTTTATTTATTTAATTGCATTCATTTAACCATAAAATATGTGGTAGCAAATGTTGTAAAATTTATTGCCGAACAGTTACCATTATACCAGCAGACTATTCAGTCTTTCAAAAATGATGGATATAGTGTAATTGGTTACGCAAGAAAATCTAGAACAAAAGAAAGCGATGAAACGCGTTCAAACTTGTTGAACATGATGTGCAAGAAACTAAAAATGCGATCGATGGTCGACAAGGTTTTTGTGTCATTCAAGACAAGCTCAAATGATCCAATCATGGACAGGGATCTGGATGATGATGGTAATACACAAGGTAAAAACGCTATAAAAGGTAATTTTTTACACACTCCTCTAATGTTGAAATTCCCAGATATGTTGAGATATGTTTCTGCTAAAAAAGTATGCCTTGTGATGTTGACTTTTGCTGGCCTTACGACAAATATAAGCGATTTCGAGACCTTCTTGAGGTAACTTTGAAAATATAATTAATGAAAATCATTAAATTTACTAACGAGGCTTAACAGTAAAAATGCTAATATAGAGAAGATTGTTGTAGACAGCCTTCCTCATAGCAATAAAATAGCTATATTTGATAGGAAAGAGCTCCTGAACGACCCAAAGAAGATACAACAATTCAAGTGCAGAATGGGCTTTGAGCGAAGGTCAAAATAGGGCGATTTCTCAACACTGTATTATAAAGATCATAGTCAGTAATCAGAATGATGTAGTTACTCTTATATACCAAGATAAAGACATCGTTTAAGTTATTTTCCTTAGTAGCAAGTAAAAAGTTTTATTTAAATGTTTTTAAAAAATGTTAGATGTCAGGTAATTGAAAGTCTAGTCTAAAATGAGACACTTTATGATTATCTACCTGTAAAAAACTAAAAGTATCTAAAAAAAAGTGTCTCCAAAAAAAATAGTTCGTCTCATTTGATTTGATTTAACTTATTGCGACATTTCTTTTATTTCAAAAGAACAAAATTTCTAGGCATAAAGGGACGATCATTTTTGTTTAAACATGATATTTTATTTATTCATGGTCCATTTGAGCGCAAAAGATAAAATAATATAATGAATGTCCGCCCGGACCCGTTCAATCCGCTTGGAAGTGAATACTAAGAAAAAACCCCTTCTGGTTAAAGGGTAAAAAATGAGAAAGGAAAGTATTGAGTATAGTTATCGATGGAAAGTTAAAGGAATCGATTTAACCATACAAGAAGCTTTTGGCCATGGGGATACTTAATAGGAATCAGTTTGTCATGGCGTAGTTGATCTAATTCATACAGTATGGAACATATAATCGGCCATTGCTGAGACCAGGTGAGGGCTAAGTTTGGGGGGGGAGGACCGAAGGACGAAGAGGAAGCATATTCAGAAGGAATTACAACGGATCTCGTATAGTTTCGGGCATAAACAGACGCCGGTGCATATCAAGGCAATTGATGGCATGGCTCTTAGAGAGTTGTTGAGTTGGGTGCTTGGGACATGGCCGAGCTTTGCCATCAGGAATCCAGCCTAGCCTCCAGCGTATACAGCGACTACGCTCTGACTTTGACATGGGCAACTAGAGTATAGGATCCAGAGAGATCGATCGACGGCAGTTAGAAAGTAGCTTGGAGTTTCAGCATCGTTGGCGGATCTCTAGATTCTGTTGTAGGAAGCTTCGTTTAGCAATCTTGAATGAGCGGGTGTCGGGTTCGTCGGTAGTAGACAGCACCGTTTGACATTTATTTTTTGGTTACGTTTAATTTTCTCAAAGTGACAAAATTTACCGTTCTCACTGTACTATTAAATGTCGTTCCCATGCCATAGAATGTCTACATATGCACCGCCGTTTACAAATGCCTCGTACTGAAGCCGACCCTCTGTCGTTTCTGTTGAATCAACTACCCAACAAACGCAAGAAACTCATGTCTCCTAATGCGAACTCTACGAATTCTGCTTGGACCGTTCGATGGCCTGCTATCTGCCAAATCTTATTCGAACTCAACTATATGCATCATGATAAACTCCCTCCTGAACCTCCCCCACTTGGTACCAAGTTGGTAACTTGGATATGCAACAATTGATCTAGTATTTGAAGATACATTTTCTTTTTCCTCTCCCCTTCTTTCTCTTTTTTTCCCTTTTGACTAGTAAAAGGTTTTTAGTTTCTTTTATACTCCCCCTTTGATCTGACCCGGGCAATCCAAAATTCATATTATTATGTGCTCACATGGGTTATTGCGAAATAATAATAATAATAATAAAAAATTTAATCGTACTATTAAATGTAAGTTCAGACAATATTGCACGATAGGTTCTTCGTAACACTTCAAAATGGGGCTGTTGATATTATCTTGTTTACTGGCTATTCATTGTATTCACAGGCATAATTTACAATGCAATTATATCAAATAGATTCAGGTTAAGTATGTTTAATCAAACAAAAACGAATTGAAAACAAATAAAAAAAAAAAACTTTCTTTTCATAAAAAAGAAAATATAAAAAAGAGTTAATAAAAGTTATTTCTTTTTCTTTTTCTTTTTTGTTTGCTGGTCGATTAAAAAAAGTAATAGATTTTTTAAATAGTAACCAATAAAGAAAAAAGAATACCTAACAATCAGTATGTTTAAAACTTTTTCTTTGAACAGACAGTATAAAAAATTACCATTTTATAAAATGATATTGATTAGAAAAGAAAAGTAAAAACGAGTAAAGAATCTTAAAACCAACTCAGGTGCCAATTCGAAACGCGAGAAAGAAAAAAGCACAGTCTTTTAAACTAAAATTAGACGATTACAAAATGTTTTTGGTGATTTTAGACTTTTTTAGACAACTGTAAGCATTGTAACAATGACTATAAACTTTTGTAGACATAATAAATTGTTACTGCTTCTTTGTAGGTGTTTTGAATCATTTCCATAATTTTTACAGGGAATGTTGAAGAAATCTTTGTACCAATATCTCAACTTTCTGATCTACGTCTTCTAGAGTACAAGAAATCGTATCTCCTATAAAAATACATTTAAATCTGAATGATGTTACTTATTGACCAGCAGCACAGATGATTTGGACTGTATATGCGACGGATGCACTACATAATTCAAAAAGAAGGTGTTTAGCATCTTTTGTACCGAAATCTAGAAATTATAAAAACGAAGGCCCGAATTCATATTACTGATCAAATGAAAATCATGCTCGTACGAAAAAAACAAGTGTATTTTGGGTAATTCTTTCGCTTGAGCGATATCAATAAATGAATTATCTTTAGCTGTAAAGGATGAGCTGCTTGAGCTATAGTTATCTTCATAATTGGATCTATTAAAATCAATAGTAAAGCTTTTGTCTATCATTATAACAGCTTTTTGATATTTAGGTCATTAAAAAAACTGTCCCTAAATCGTTTCGATACTGAAGCTCACTGGATCATGGAGATTGCTTTTATGAATGCTATAGCAGAATATTGGAGCTTTACTGACAAAATAGCATTTATTATGTAATATAAAGTATACTTTAGTTTTGATTTAACATATGTTGAAAATATAGGCAATTTTCTATGTAATCTACCTTTTGATAATATGCTTACCAATATTATCTAAGGCAATATGCGATTAGCTATAGAATTAAGAAGAAAAAGATAAGAAAGTTTTTTATTGGGCGTACATAGATCTAAATAATTAATTCACATAAAGATGTACAATGGACTTCAAAACTGATGTTGAATCCAGGGCTTTTTTTCCCTTTTCAAATCAAAAATAAGCTATGCACAAAGATTTTAGTTTACTGGAAACAATTCTTTATACACCTGCTGCTGGCATGTTTCTAAAATAAAAACTGGATTCAAATGCCTTCATCTAAACTCAAAGCTAGGATTCTTTTTGCTTGAAGAGCATATTAAACGACTGTTAAAAGCAATGCAAGATTTCAATTCGCTTGATTCCACCTTATTTCAAAAGAAAATAACGAAACAAAAAATAATTGATTACTTAAATTGTAAAGTTCCCAACGATGGAAAACACTATCGTGTAAATATCAACTTAAATACATACATATACCTTTATTTATAAGCTAACCTACTACTGTTTGTTAGGTCCGGCTGTTAGTTGATGTTGACTCTAACATGCACATTGAGCATACCCAATTGCCAATTCCATCTTTTTCATATGAATCTCTTGAAGATGCAGCTAATTCTGAACCACACTGTAACGTAGTTTTGGACAAAGAGCCCATACTAGAAAAACCAAGCAATCCTTTTGTTATACATAAAACTACAAGACGCGATATGTATAACAAGTCAAGAGAAAGAACTAGTTGCGATTGGCATGCAGCTCTTGATAAACCTTTTGATGTTGTTCTATGGAATGAAAGAGGTGAAATTACAGAAACTAGTATTGCTAATATTGCTATAAGAGTCTGTGAAGATGGAAAGTATGTCTGGAAAACCCCGAAAGTTGAATGTGGACTCCTTCCAGGTGTATTTCGATCATTTCTAATTTCAAGTAACCAGAATGTGATAGAAGACGTTATAAATGTTGAAGACTTAAAACGAGTACAAAAAGTTAGTTTTTGTATGAATGTAGTTTAATGTTTATATCTAATTCATATTTTACAAAAACAGGAAGATTGGCCGATTGTTTGCTTTAATTCAGTAAGAAAGTTATATAGAGTGCGACTGTTATCAGAAAATTCTGATGATTTGCTATTTGTAAGAAGAGACAAGTGATGAACCCTTAATAAAAAATTGTCTCTTTTCTAAAGCAAACTTTAAAACATGTTTTATCATTGACAAATACGTATTCTATCTATTTTGCGTAATATGTACTCAGATATAGGTAATTTTTTGGCATTATTGCATCTATTTATTAAAAATATTTATACATCTTGCTTCTTTTCTACCCATGCCAAATTTGTGCCTTTACTTAACTGAAGTTACAATAATATATTTTAATTGGTCGGTTTCAATATCCGCCATTTCGAAGATATAAAACGCTACAGAAAACTTAGAGAATGCTTTGAGTAACCTTTTCATGAAATGGATTCGGAATTAATCTCAACTCTTGATGCTTTGTAAGATGTTGCTCAGCAAAAGATGAATTTCAATATTAACAAGAGATGATATAGGTATAATAAAGAAGGGGTAAAAGGCGTATTAGTAGCAGACGAGAAAGGGTTTTGCTTAGGAGGTAAAAAGACACATACGCTAATAGCTCAATGACACACAACCAACACCATACTTTTGCTGAATAGTACGGGGCATAGCCAGCCCAGATTCATCTGCTTTTATTACAGCAGTTGCAAATGCAGCCAACAATCTCGGAGAATCTTCAGAAGACAAAGCAGAATGTCCAACTGTCAATATAGAATATGAAAACAGGTGAAAATCAACTTATGTTTGTTAAAAATGCTCTTACATTGTTTACTAACTGAGTAATTTAGTCAAGTAGTGATTCGCAATGAAGGAGCTTTTACATTAGCTATTTTCATGTGAAAACATAAAATTCATACCTTAATAATTGTATAATACAGTGTATAAAGATTTCGATATAAACATACTTTAGTTAAGAATATACAAGTAGAAGGGTTATTAAGATTTAAAACTAAGTCGTTGTATGCAGCACGCATTTATCGTGCCAACTTGACCAGGTCGGATTCTATAACCGAATTATGTTCCTTGGACTTGAACTCCTAGCTTAGAATAACACATTTGATATTTATTGCCATACTATACACCATGAAGCCTGATTTGTAGGATTTTGACTCATAATTTTTCACATCGTTGCCATTTGCCCTATATTAAATATATAAAAGATCACATCAACTATTCATTCAACCAATTTTATGTATTTATATTTCTAACTTACCAGCAAGACTTGAAACGAGAATCAAAGAAAACACTGATTGTAATATTGGAGCCACAAAATGGTGTACATAAGAATCCTCAATTGAACGATCAGGTAATCTAGTTATCAAAAGTGATAAACTAAATAAAAATGAATGACAATACGAGCAATATTTTTTAAAAATGCTAACTGCCATTGATAGATATTTACATTTGAGTCAACACCTGTGCTGTATGAGCATCAATATAGTTCTTATTTTCGGCTACTTCGGCCACGTATCTTAAGCATATTGATATATATGACAAGGAATCTCTTGGTGGACCCTTCAGATAAAAAAAAGTATTTAAGTTGCTACATAAAAATTATCAAAGCTTCGCTTTAATATCTTACCCTGTTGATTTCTAGACACCAACTTAATACCTTATTTGGCCCTTTGGGACGATATTCCTTAAAGCCCAAACTAGACATGCTTGTTTGATGCATATCTGTACCAAGATGTTTTATAGCAGAAATGCCTAAATCGTTACTGAAGACATACTCTATGTTGTTGATGCAAGCGTTTAAAAAGCCCAGCCGATTTTTCTCCTTGTTTTCACCATCTAACTCCTGCTTTGAGGCCCTTTATAGTGTTCAGCTCTTGATGCAGTCTTCCTAATACATGATCAATAGGTGCAATAATCTATACCCTTACAGTCACAGTCGGTTTACCTTGTAATATACTATTTATTTTCCATACGAGTAACTGTAGCTTGGAATCACTTTCTTGGTAACTAGTTTAATTTCGTCCCACTTGCCTTCTGGTGTTAGATGTATTTCATGAGCCAGATTAACAATCAAGCGACTGATTTTGTCAGTTATTTATTCTTACAACACTGAATGTGAAGCATTAACTGAGTTAGCTATCCACAAGCCGGGTCCAGTTGGCGATTGACCTGCTGTAAAGCTGACATGCAAGATAGTGTGATCAGACCAGGCATGACAAATGCAAGTGATTTGAATATCCTTACGGCTGCGATGTGTGCTCATACCAACATAAGCATAATCTATTACAGAAGTTACAGAGGTGTTTGTCTGAGTACCTTAAAAAGTTGGAATAATAGCTAAGTTATTCATCATCATACTGTTATAAAAGAATTCGTCCAAAAGCACGCGCCAATCTGAGGAGGTTGCAAATGGTAGTTTTTTTGGTCAAAAGTTAGAATAATTGAAGTCACTGGTTACTATCAATCTATGAAAATTAGTTTGTTCGTGCATCTTGTATAGCACCTTCGTCTGCTGCTGGTTAAAAAAAAAAAAAAAAAAAACTCGTTTTTTCTTGTTTGAATGGGCAGACGCATATAATTTAAGAACAAAAAAGAGATTGTAGAAGTGCTGATGATGCTCGAATTTACATAGCTGAAAGCGTGTAGAAATGGATTTATTGGATATGTCTATGGCTGTAATTTGAAAACGATTAGAAAAGGAGAGAATACCAACATGAGGTATCCAGTGGGCCACCTTAGGCTGAAAATGAATACTGAGTGAGTGTATTAGCTATGGAGTTGAAGCATGAGATCCTTGCAAGCATATTATATCATATTTCTGAAGGCGTAAGTACCTTATATAATCTTTTTATGTTTGTTGAGAATTGTATTTAATGAGACTATTAATATTTAACGAGGTATACTGGCATAGGATGTTATTTCTCATAATTAATGATTTAGATTGAGGATTGAAGAGCGCGTTTGCATTCCAAAGGATGAGTCTCTCATTATTCCATTTGTAACTTTATTTGCCCATAGTAAGCTTGGTAAATGGTTGTTTATAATCTCTCCTTTTGGGTGGGAGCTAGGTACATCTGGCTATCCACTAGTTGTAGAATTGCCATCACCACTGCTCAAAGTAAACACTTTTTTTTACCATGCGTGACACTAAAGGTAAGCTGGTAAGACAACTTTCCTGAATGCGTGTCAAAAAATTACGGTTATGTACCAGTCTCTTGCAGCTATAGATAACATAAAAATTTTCTCATTATCTTTAAATCAAAACATGAAATTAATATATGAGCAAGTTTTTATTAAAAGACTAGTAATAAATCTGATTGCCAAATAGTTGTTTGGTATGTACATTTGGTTTTTTATATACAGCTAATTTGTATTATCTAGAATACAATGCTCTTTATAGGAACATTCGTCTTTGATAGTGCTTATTATCTTAGACAAAACGAATGGATTTGTAAGAATATATTAGACACATTTTTATATCCAGAATAGAAATCAAAGAAACTATGTCACCAGTTCAATAAAAACACAGCAATGAATAAATTCAAGGTTTCTTGTCAAGGGTCATTCAGTATTATACATGAGTGTATAACCAAGATAAAGCGATACCTATGCTAAGACTGCCTTTGATAAAAGTAATCAAAATTGCTGATACATACCTACACATACGCTAGTACATATAGTTATGAACAAATCGGTATGTATGTATTAATCAACATGTTTATCAAGTACAAATAAGCAAGAAGGAGGAAAAATTAAAAGCAAACTAATATCTAAAAGAAATAGGATTGATTGGATGTTCAACTCAAAGTGAATAATAAATAATACAAAAAGGAGATATGATTGTAGCAGTATCAATCCTTGGAGTGATTGAATATGGGCAAAAGCAACAAGAATGCTATAGTTCTTGGTAATAACAGAGAATGTAGTCCGTTTAATATTTTGGATTGCGCAAGTCGATTAGAGCTTATGAAGATTGAAAGGACCAATCGTAATGAATTTATGCAAAGCGATAAAAAATATTATAAAGGCAAGTAGGAGACAGAAAAAAGAGAATGCTTGAAATAGGATATATGTTATTTACAGACAAATGACAACTGTTTAGCTCATACATCTAAACTATGGTGCGTAACTAATGGATTTAAAACAAGAATGGCTTTGATGGAGTTTAATACATCATTATATTATCTTTATGTACCTGAAAGCAACTTAAAAAACATTAAAAAGTAATGCGTATAATTTAGGTAGCATAAAATCATAGAAGCTGAAGTAAAATTTCGATTCGCTTTGCAGAGACTTACGATTTAACAATCGTGAGTGTTTTTTCTGGAAAGCAAAGAGTTAATACCCCAATTCAATTTATACTTTTTTCTCAGCTCTTTCTTTATTAGTAAACTTCTTCACTAAAAATATAGTTTTCACAATAAGGAGCAGCATTGAGAGGTTATTACTGAGTAAACCCCGATCGAATTAGCTCATTTATTTACCAATAAGTTTAATTTTGCCTGATTTGTCAAATTACTTGTGATAGAAATTATGCATTTGATTGTACAATCAGAATAAAATAATATCTCGCAGCATTTTCATGTATTCATCTATAATCATTAGCTGAAAGCAAGTATAAGAATAACAGGATAAAAAGAATTAAAAAAAAGTTAGTAATCATAAAAGAAAATTGCTTAGTCAATTAGCTCTTTTCTGTTAATATAGGAGTAAAAATAAAATAATAATAATAATAATAAAACCAAATTGATATAATAAAAGTACCTACAAAAGACTGAATACATATCCATTCTTCTTAAAGTAAAATAAGTATAAAAATAACTCTGAAAATGCCAAGTCCTTAATGCAGTACAAGTACTTCAATATAAATGGGGGAAAATAGAATACCCTTTTTTCTAAAAAAAAAAAAAAAGAAAAAAAAAGCAGAAAATTCGAAGTTGCACAGAAAATATTTTTAATTTGCGACGATTGAAACAGCAACAAGAACCAAAAAAAGGAATTACTTTATACACAGTAAGAAAAAAGTTGCTTTGAAATCGTATTTTGATTTCACTTTATCTTATAAAGAAGAAACAGAGATAGCACCCAAGTTACGTTAGAGTAATGGCTTTGTATAGATGAATGCCTGGATTATTAAATCTAAGGACACACAAACTGTATTGAGTTTAATTAAAATTTAGTTTTTCTTTATACAGAAAATATAATTCAAAGAAAGCAACTAGCGTTTCCTGCCAATAAAGCGTGAGGCAAATTGAGAATAAGGACTGTTTCCACGAGGTTTCATCAAATTAATGTTACATTGTAATTATCCACTCAGTATCTTGCGTTTGTCCGTGCGCATCGGTTTAAAAATAAAGAGTTCAGACAGCAAGTTAAGTTAGTAAATTCTATTAAATCTGATATAGTGCATCATTCTCCGCTTTTAAAAACCGAGATTTGGGAAAAAAAAAAAAAAAAAAAAAAAAAAAAAAAAAAAAAAAAAAAAAAAAAAAAAAAGAGTATAAAAAGGCTGTTATTTTCAAAAAAAATTTGCTTATTCATAAAGTCTTTATACCAATTATCTAATCATGAAGCTCTCTCTTGCTGCTTTGGCTGTTGCTATTTCATCTGTAGTTGCCAGTAACATTACAGTAGGATTCTCTTTTCTTTTTATTGGAATTAAACACAGGCTAACAAGCAAAATAATTTTTAAATAGGTCATCGAACCTTGGGGACAAACCACCTGGGTAAGTTGGTGTAATATAAAATTTATATTTTCTTTTGCTCATAATTTATTTTATAGACTGCTGGCAGTTCTGGTCTTGTTCACTGGTCCTTCCCTGAAGGTGCTGGTAAAACTTGTGAAATTCACTTGTTGACTGGTGAAGCTACCAATGCTACGTAGGTTTACCTTTTTTTTTTATCATTGTATATGCAAAAGATATGAACTCATTCTAACTATTTAGTGTTGTTGCCAATCTCACTGCCAACGACCACACTGTTCCTTGTGACTACACTAGAGCCACTGTATGTACATTATCACTATCTTAATGAATTACATTAGCTAAATCACGATCTTTCAATTAGTTCCTCCCGCTTCCTAGCTACACTCCTGGTCAATACTTTGTTCGTATTGGCCCTGTCGGCTCTACATCTGACGAGTATGGTTATTCCAACTACTTCAATTATGTCGCCGCCAGTTCTTAATGTGGCACATTTCTTGGTAAGGATTAAAGAAACGTATAATACAATGAATTATGATCAACTTACTATCTTTTGTATATTATCAGACAAAGATGGTAGTAAACAAATCGCTGCATATACTCCTTTGTCAACTAACTTTAAAAGGGGAAAAGATATAGTCTTTTATAAGGTTATTATTTTTTGTTGTAATATAGAACAATTAAGTTAATAAACTTAAGTCGTAAAACAAAAGTTTCCTTTTTCATATGTTTGGATCAAACAATGGCAACATTTTCTAATTCTGAAATTTAATATAAAACAAACAATAAGTAAACCTTAATGAAAAAGATAGTTTGCTCATGAATACATGACTAAAAATAAAATTGATTTTTAATTCTTTGCCTTAATGGCAGAATTTTCTTTTATGATGTCGTTAGAGATTTGACAATATTTTTATTAATAAATTTCTTTGATTTCGATTTTGTTAATCTCAAGTTGTACAAAAAAGGAATAGAAACACACTCATATGCTCTGTAAAATATGACACGGTTTATTATTTGATAACATAGAGTTTTAATTACCAATAGATTTAATCGCTTCTACATATAAGTGTTGGAATTTATTGACTGACCACTGCTAAGCTTTATGGAAATATCATATTTAGCTTTATATAAACTATCAATTGTTCAAAAAAGTAGGTCAATTGAAGTATTTGACAAATATAATAATATACGTAAAGAATCAATCGCTAACGTGTCGAAAAGAGCATTTTATTGTGATATCAAGCAATATTGCACATTGATTTATATTGAATACGATTAAATTTAAAATGAAAGGTTGTTCAATTCGCTTTGATATGCAATTTAACGTGGAGAAGCCTTGACAAGCAAATTGGTTATTCAATTCATACTTTTATAAAGTAAAGCAAAAAAAAAAAAAAAGTATAATACGAAGATGGATAGAAAGTACAAGGTAAATCTTTTTTATTGATTTAATTCGAATGTCTAATGGCTATGGCAGCAGAAGGACGGAAGTGCACATTACGTGTTGTATTTTTATTTCATATTGAATAAAGTTTAAAATCTTTTAATAAAGAAAAGGATAAAATAATGGCTTGTATTTTGTATGTTATGCCAATTAGTTCTTTTTTCTTTGGTCTTCAAAATATAAATACAGTGTCAGAAACACACTTTACTGCCGCAATGCCATTATTATGCCAATTAATAATTGAATCAATGAGTATTGGTAGCAATTATAAGTGCTACAGATGAAATATAAATATTTTAAACAATTAGATAGATTGAACCTTTACTTTAAAATTCTTTAGTCTAATCAAAGTGAACTTAAACTCCGACATACAAACTCATATATTTGTATAAGTGACTTAATTTTTTCTTTTTTAGCCTTTACAGAGTAATGTATCTTAGAGATTATCATGAAGTGAGATTCAAAGAAAGAAGAAGAGGAAATACGTAAAAAAAAAAACGAATAATGTAGTCTGATTGAAGCAAGAGAGAATAACTTAAACATGAAATTATATTTAGTGAGCTTACACGAACTGCTCGATTTGTTGTTAAACCACAAAGTAAAAGACAAAATAGCATTTCCTTCAAATGTAGAACTCTAGAGAAAAACTAAGCATAATATAGATGAATATGCACAGAAAAGAAAACCTCCTAGAATTGAATCAGAAAAAATACTTTTTGAATCTGAACCTATTGTTCAACCTTCTACCTCAGAGTACAGACGTAAGAAGGAAAATCCATTTATTATCAAGCCAAGATACAATGCAGCCCAGCAAGCTTTAACATTAAAACGTAACTAAACAAAAAATAATTGTTTAATTGTTGAGAGCTAATTTTTTTTGTTAGCTAAAGATGAACAAAAGATGATAAGTGAGACAGAAACAAGATATGAATCTACAATACCCAGCAAAAGATCATTTGATACAGTGGAACAAGACATTCAAAGTGAAGTGAGCCAAATAGACAAAGATGAAGGGCCTGTATCAGAAGGGTATCTTTCATCGCAACATGAAACAACAAACCAGCAATTTGGAAGAATATCTCAAACAGAGAATGAAAGACAATTAATAGAAGATGATGTACGCAAGGACGGGTTACTGTATATGGACAGTGCTTCTTACAGCGAAGATACACAAATACTTGTGGATATACAACATAAAGCCAGTATACTGCAGACAGAAATGAACCGCACGAAGACTGAAGGAGATGAAACAATGTATGAGACTAAAACAAAGCCGGTGGAAACAGAGCAGGAGGAAGCAGAACATGAAATTAGAGCAGAAAAAATAGAACGTGATGCTGAGACGATAGAGATGGAAACAGAACATGAGCAGATGGAAGCAGAGAAAGTAATAGAAAAAATGGAAATAGAAAACGAAAGCATCGTTCAAGAAGAAGAGAATGAAGGGGCACTCTCAATACGTGACAGCCCTAGTTTACATTTTATGAGCGATGTATCTGATATTATGATGGAAACTTATGATATTAGCTTAACAAATATGACTGTTACGTCTCAAGAACCTAACAAAGATACCCAAGAAACTGTAACTGAAATACAGCACGATGCAATTTCTGTAAAAGAAACATCCGTACAACCAGAACTAATACAACCGGTTGATAAACTACGCAAGTCAAAAAGTCCTTCAGTAATAAGTCATACAGAAGACATCCAGTCGATAGATGATCGCGTTAATCAAGACATACAAATGGAAAAAGAGAAAAATGCCCAATCTCCAGTCAACAATACACAGCCAATGGACCAATTTGAAAAAACATCTGTTGACTATGATTTTGAAAATATGGAGGACAATTATGGCTATGATGGAGCAGAATTATTGGAAGGTGATGTACAAGGCTTTATTGAGGAGGAAACACAAGCCATAGAGCCTTCTAAAAGATCAAGTGGAGCTTCCTACCGTAGTGGTGATAGTGTGCTTGAATTCAATGAGGATGTAGGCAATGCAGGATATACAAACCAAATAGTCAAATCTGAAAAAGAACAAGAATTGAATAAAATTATAAACGAACTAAAATCAAGTATTCGAAGCACGAATCAAACTCGGGCTATGAAATTAAGAGACATTCAAACAGAGATCTTTAACTCTGTCATTGTTAAAATAGTCAAAGAAGAGCAGTAAGTACTATATTAAAAATCCTTGCACGTACTAAATCCTAATTTGATAGAAAGAATACAACAAACCCTATTGCACGAAGGACTATTTCCGAATTCTATGACAGATTGTCAGAGTCATTAAACCATCAACAAAAGCTATTTAAAGAATATCAAGGAGTAAGCATTAATAAACAGCGATTGAATAAAATAGCAAGTAAGTACAAGATGGAATTGCTTGACATTCAAAAGAAAAGACATCAAGTACGAAGAAAGATTGAAGAGCAAAAAGAATCATTCCAAAAGATAGATGAAAAAGCAAATGTAAGTAGAAGCAAAATGATATGTATAAGAGATACTTAATTATATTCATGGTTAGGTTCTATCAAGTCTTGACGATTTCTTTAGTGGCATCAAATCATTAAGTATAGAGTAATAAAGACGCGTTTTTGATTTGACGTGACTTGGTTTTACTGTAGATGTAACAAAGTCTTTTTTTATTTTTTTTTTATTTTTTACTTTTTAAAAGGAAACCGTATTATGTTTACCAACAAACAAAAAATTGAAAAATTCAACGCGGATACAATATTAAGACTAACCACCTTTTTGGATCTGTCGTCTATCCTACAGCTAACTCTCACTTCTAAATCTTTTTGTCATCTAATGAAAGATGAATTTGTGTTCAAACGTTTAGTTGAACGTGATTTTGGCATCACTGACAAGAATCCTGAGGAATCGTGGGTTAAATATTACAAGCATTTAAAAGCAGAAAAAAAAGATCAGCAAGTGAAGCATAGCAATGATTGTCCTCATTGGTTAGACTATCCAGAAGGCACAGCAGCGTTATTATTAGAGATCAAGAAGACATTATACAAAAGCCAAACACAAAACCCTTCTTTATGTCATCTCTGTCAGACACAGCCTGCCACTTTTTTAAATATGCATCCTGCTTGTCACAGTGAAGGTAAATAGAAAGGTTAATTTTTTGAAAAAAGAGGATAAAATGAAGCATTGACTCATGTTCATCATAGCATGCCGTGACTGTTTAGACAAATTTGTGGATAATGAAGAGCATTATTCTATTCAATTAGAGTTAGACACAGGAAAGCTATATTGTTTCAGATGTAAAGATAACCAAGCTCACAGGGTACTTGTATATTGTAAAAAGGGGAGTTCATCAAGTTTTATTTATACCCAAAACGCGTATGATAGATTGATGAAACAGAAAAGGGGAGTGAAATCCTAGAGACCCTAAACGCACCGAGTTCAGAACAAGAGTTAGATTTAAGACGCAAAGCCGAGCACTTACTTTATATCCAAGAATTAAGACGAGAGGAAATGTCATTGAAGCATTATTTTATAGAGAAGCAATGGGGCAGAATATGGATGCTGTTCAGAACTCGTAAGTTGGGAAAAAGGATGAATGAGATGTGTGTACCCATGATTTTTTAGGCGAAGGTTCACCATTACCAGGACGTATCACGAACAACAAATTAGCACGTAACAATGGTACACTCGATCCTAATATTCGATTGCCCATGGACAAATACCGTCCATCGCCTGAAACACATGCTGATATTATAAGTGTAAAGCTTTGGAATTACTTAGCGAAAGCATATGGTGTTCAAGGCAAAGCTTATAATGAAGGTATAAAGGTTATAATGTGTTAGTATGTTATTGAATGGTATTTCCATTAGATGATATTGTTGCACCCGAATACGCAAGGTTGAGAGTTTATGTTGATGATTTTAAGAAAAGTATTAACCTTTATCCTTAAGAATAAAAAACGGAACTTTTTTGGGTTACATTTTTAGAGCATGTAAATCTTGTTTTGCAATCATTTTATTTATATTTTATACAAACATTTGCGGTTTAAGACAGTATATGGAAGAAAGGGGATTATAGAAAAAATTTACAGCAAAAGATAGATTAATATGACAAACTGTATAATTTTGGATCCCAAGTTCCTTTTTTCAAGCCAGTTTGTTTAACAATAGAAATCGTGTCCTTTCCTTTTTCAAATCGCATAACAGCCACCAAGTCCCCATTCTCGCTTTTTTTGAGCCCGTTGACAATTGCCAATACTTGTTTAGCAAAATAAGACCTCTGAATGGCATCCTGAACGGTCAACTTGGGACTTTCTAAGCAGCGGATCATCAAATGTTGAGGCAGTGACGCGTAAACGCGTGCCAGATCCATAACGCCACGCATAGGAGGCGTACGAGATGGCATATAACCGCAAGCGGTAACTTGACCAATGTTGACATTACCACTTAGTTTGATCGTAGGTGAAAAAGCTTCCAGTTGGGTAGGCATAACGGCTGCTAAGTAAGTCACGATATTTTCCTCCAAAGCTTCTACCCAATGACGAGGCTCCTCTTCCTCTAAAGGTTGGTAGGGCTCCATGGCCTGAATATAAGTCATTGCTGTTTTTTGGTTGTTCAAATTTTGGTTCAAAGCTAAAAGCAAATGTTCCAAAAGTGGTTCCAAGCCCAATTCTTCTGCAGCTTCAAGTAATTCAATGGCAATCTGAGGTTTCTCATTTACAAAAAACATGATATCTTGAGGTGTCAAAGGGCGACAAAGATGTCCAATGATCGTGTGGAATGTCTCGGGAAGTACGTAAAGATCGAGCTCAAGAGTGTTTGTATGCTCTTCCATGATACGCTGACAAAGAACAGGTGATCTACAAAGGATAGCCCTAGTCAATGGATACGTTTTTTGCAAAGTAGGTACATAAACTGAGATATCAGAATAACCTTGAATACAAAAATGAATCAGAAAAGAAGTATTCAATAAGAATAACAATTGCTTACCTTGATACATGAATCCCATAGCTGGATAAACACCATTTGCATAGTCCATAAATGGTTGACCTTGATCGTAGATAGGTGGTTGGTGAGGGTGATGCGGAGGTGGGGGAGGATGAAAATAGCCAGGAGGGTGATGAGGATGGTGAGGCAAAAGGTGATTGATCATTGGAACAGGTGGCAAGGGTATAGGCATCTGCTGATGTTGCTGCAAAGGGGGAGGGGGAGCTGAGTGCTGTTGAAAGTTATTGTGCTCGGCTCCATTCATAAAATTGACAGATTTATAATGTTCGTTGTTATAGTTGACTGGTAATACTTGAACCATAATTTGGCTGTTGAAAAAGAAAATAAAAAATGTTAAATGTTTTGTCGAATGTTATGTGCGTATAATTATTAGTTGAGAGTATAGATGATATAGTACAGCAGAATACACACAAAAAAGGTGAATAAAGGGGCAAGGTAACTTTTTTTTGGTATAATTATTAAAACAAAAAAAAAAGAATTACTTTTTTTCACTTACGTTTTATTAAAGAGAAATAGTGCAATTTTTCTCTTTTGTTGTTTAATTTGTTTAAAAAAGAAAAATAATTTTTCTTCTTTTATAAAAGAGTTATTGGTGTTATTTACAAAAGGAGTTCTTTGTCCCAAAAAGAATGAAATGGGGAAATAAAAAAGTATTTTTTTAAAGTGACCAAGAGCAGAAAATAAACCCATCCAATCAAACTTAATTTCACTCATAGTCACATTTTTTCTGAGTTTCTCAATTTTTTGAAATGGGTCCTTTTTACTACATTTATTGGAAGAAACTATAACAAGTCAATACTGGTGTTTTGGATTTTGACATAAAAAAATGAGCCTAATTGGTAATTTCTAGCAGATTTTAGTTCAAGTAAGATACATTACGAAAAGGAAATAGGAAGCTGCATCCGCTACAAAATGCTAAAGAGTTTACCTACAGCTTAAATATTGCGCAGTTCAAAAGAAATCAAATAAAAAAAAAAAAGGACTGGAACTTCAAGCAATTTTATTTTATGCCTTCTTTAGTGTAAATGAATTGATTACAGTCAAGGATATCATATCTCTTTGCTAGCCTTAGTGTTGATCCCTTTCAATCTCTTTTGTCAATTGTTCAATTTGGCGTTCTACCCATTCTTTATATGTTATTGTATTTATTCTTTTAATTGCTATTGATGGATTATCTTCACACATTTTTAATGCTTCTCTTAGTTTTTCTAAAAATTCTTTTTTATCAAATGTTGAGTGTGTTAAGGTAGGCATTTAAGCTCTTATAGAAAAGGAGAAGAAGAAAGAAAGAAAAAAAAAAAAAAAAAAAAGTAAAACTCGAGGTTTTTTATATGCTGCTTTATGCATGTATTTTAGTATATCATACAAACTTGGCACAGCCTCATTTCTCAATCTGAATATAGTTTTATGATATAAAAAATAGAAATTACGCGGCTCAAGACATATCTACAATTTCGCTTCGGCTATTTGTTTTCAATTGTAAGCGCAACTTTAAGCGTGTCTATATGAAAAGTCAAAGGCTAAGTTTAATGTCCTTAGCGTAAAGAATGGCTTTAAAAGAAACAGAATTACTTTACATGGTGCATAGATCCCTACATGTGTGTAAAGGCCATTGTCTTTGTGATGGTCTTAATATCTGTAATCTGCGAGCTTTAAAATTATACCATTTTTGGACTTGAAACCTTTGATTTTTTAGTTAATGAGCATCAACATTTCAATCGAACATCTACCAGAGAATAGTTATGGATATCACGAAACCGCTGATATTTTGAATCTTAGTGGAATATTGTACATGCACAAAGTTAAAGTTCATGCAGCTGACATTTCATGTATTGTGTAGACAGCACTAACGACTGACAGGTCAATAATATACAGATAATCATGTCATTAAAATATGATTTGTTCACCTGTGCCATTTCAATCGGTCTCTCAAGGCAGAATCAATGATAGAAACATTAGTGCCCAAGACGCAGTTAAATACGCGGAAATCTTGGTCCATTTTGATGCGTTGTATCAAAAATCGGCTCCCCATCAACAATCAGTGATTAAACGGGTAGTGACTAATGTCTTGTAGGGTAATTTTGCAACAATAAAATCGAATTAGATATTTGTCTTGCTTTTTTAAAAGCTATTTTTGTGTATTAAATCAATAGGGAGTTTGAATATCTAGAGAATTGGAATAGTAATTTTAGAGGATCAAAATAATAAATTCCACCTAGTAATAACCTTTCCTTTCTTTCTATTGCTTATTTGCATGATCACATTTGGCAAGCTGCGTGCATAGGTTTAAATTTGGAGATAACAGATGAGAATAGAAAAAAGACAGTAAATATAATTGCAAATTCACCATTGGGGGTGACATACATGTACTTCTGGGCACCTTGAACCATTTGCTTTAGCAAAAACAAAGATTTTAAAGAATCTTTTTAAGTGCAAATCATACCCTCAAACTCCTCCAATAAACCCATCACATAGTTACATCGAAGATAATGGTAAGTATTTGTACATTACTTTCAACGAAATTTTGACAAACTTGTGTAGAAGATGCAAATGAACAGGACGCATAAAGCGTGACTAGCACTTCTTTTGATAAAACAGAAGCATCGGATACGAAAACGCGTAAATTTAAAACACCTCTTATACTTACTTGATTTCTATTAGGAAATCACTAGATAGATCCCTATAAACAAAAATAAATTACTAGATAGATGGAATAATAAATCTGACAAAGCTTTTATTTGCCAAGAACAGTATCGTACTACTGATCTTTATAAAGAATATTTTTTCACGAATCAAGAAATCTATTACCATGTCGAAAAACAGTTACTAAAACTAAAGAGTGTAATTACGCCATACCAGCTTGGTATATTATGGACAAGCATGCCGATCATTTCAGAAAGCTTAGAGAAAAGAAAATCGACTGCAAAAAGGTTCATGGGAGGAATTTGTTTTTACTTTCAGAATATGCCTCAGGTAGGTATCGCCATCACTCCAAAACATGCAAAAATGGTTTATCTTCTTTTTTTTTTTTCATAGATAGGCACAAGAGCAACTCTTTTAAATCACATATTCAGTCGTCACAAGGGAACTGGATCAACCTGGCCTACGTCCGAAAATCGCCTGGAAACGAAGATGGAGTAACAAGAGCAAGGCTCATCACATATATGGCCGAACGTTTGAGAAAGTACTGCCACTGCCGAAAGATATTCGTATCTGATGGCTCCAGCATCGATGCGCCCATTTTGGCCCTCGACATTAATGGTGGTCCAAAAGTCTTTGATGGTAACATACAAGGTGAATAAATCATATTTTAATAACATGATTATCTTTGTATTTATTTATTTTTTCTTAATAGGAATGTTTTCCTATCTGGTGTTTAGCACCAAAAAACCCCGCTTATATGTGATCGACTATGCAAGTCTTTCAACTGATCACAATGATATTCAGAGAGCATTTAAGTAAGCTTTAGAAAACAAGATAAATAGGAGGCAAACTACAGGTAGACTAATGCTCATAATTTTCAGGATATACAAGAACATTAAGGAATTAACTGTCGTACATCGATCTGATATCGAAATTCTTAGTCATCTCAATTTGAAAAATAACACAATAAAAAAGTTTGAATGACGAAAAGGGCCAGTGCATAGATACAAATAAATAAATATTGGAGAGATGGAATGAGAAGTTAGTAAGCGTAACGGAATTTGCTAAGCAAATAAATACAAACACAAACAGACAATAAACATAGTAGTTTATTGAATAATGTAACGTACTATTTTCCACATGTAGCTAATCGTCTATATTAAAAATTGCTACCTATGCTACTACACATCGAGATTACATCGATATGAGCATTTGTATAAGGGTTAGGTGCAAATTTCTGATAAAACGAGACAAAACGATCCTCCAAGTTATCACTTCTATCCTATGAGGTGGCTGGTCTATCCTAAGAGGGGGCGGTCTTTCTTATGAGATGGCAGTTCTTGTTGTGTAATGGTTAAGATAATTAAATAAATGTCAAAAAGAAAGATTAAGATTAAGTTTGGGTTCTTTTTGAGACTAATCTTTTCTCAGCGTAAGTTGAAGTAAAAATTATTTAAATTGAAGTCAAGTATTTATATCTGATTGAGTGAGTGGCTTGATATCTTCTATTGTAAGCATTATTCTAATCTTAGGATACTTTGGCAAGTGCCATTTACAATTACGATTATGAAAACTTTTCAGTTATTCTTTTGTATATCAGGCATAGATTATTTTTTTATTCTGGGAATTCCTAATCATAAATTGTAAAAGACGCTTGTGCTTAATAGTTGTCACTCCACAGCAAACCCTATACAAGGTCCACTCTTCATCAAAAGCTTATCTATCTTACCTTCTCTTGCTTGCTTAATCCGCTCAGACTAACAAGAAGTTTTGAAACATGGCTTCTGTGTCCACTAAAACCACTTTCTTGACAATTTTCGAAATGAGTACTTTCCACATCAATTCTTCTCCTCCTTTCCCGTCATTCATGTATTGTTTTAGAATTTATTTCTTCTCGTACTTTGGATCAACAACTACAGATATTTTCCACTTTTTGTTTTCATAAAATTCTCTTTATTTCACTAAAACAAAGAAAATCATAAAACATATTGCTTCTTTTTGGCTTGTCCTGTAGTTTTACAAAGTTTGTTTAGTTTATCGAGCCGAACCTATCTTTGCGTCAATCAAATTCATTCGATACAGCTCATTCCCAACATCCTGTGAATTCATCTCCCTTAAATACACTGTAAGCTGTTGAAGGCTATTAGCAGCATAATGCATACGAACAGCCAACATCAGCTGTACAATAACAATGAAGATAACTGCTATGCTAGTCAAACTATGCAATTGAAAAAGGCAATTTATCCAGTTTTTTAGAGTAATTGAGTTGTCGTTTGGTATTAAGGAGAGCTTTTTTAACAGTTCCTTGTCTTTTATCAACTTTTCAGCTAGTTCATGGTTTGCTAATACGGATTCCAAGTGTTTATAATATCGTATTTGATCATCGGCTGCGTTTTTTTCAATGACGGCTGTTAAAAAGAAAAAGCATTAATAGGATATACTTTAAGTGCCTAAAAATATTCTTACAGCTAGTCAATCCAACGTTCTTGAACGAAACCTCAAAGGTGATAAAGATTCGTACTTTTTGTTTATCGATTCGTGTAATACAAATCCTAGATTCAATAAAGTACAGAGAGTCTATTGGTGTATTGGGTACTGTTTTTTTAGAAATTGTACATGAATAATAAGGCAAATGATAGTACTCTCTTTTTTCATGGATAAAGATTTCTGTTAACTTTGTGTCTGTATGCAATTACTTAGAAAACTTGATTAATTGAATGTCATGTTTTACTACACTTACGTTTTGATGAGATTTCTATTTTCCTCTTTGCAGTTATCTTTCTTAAATTATTCTTCCAGTTTTCTATTTCGACATCTTTAAATCCTGTTAGTTAAACTGGAGTTTGCGCTCTTTATACTTTACCTTCGAACTTTTCACATTGTTCCAAAAAGCATTTTATAAAATTCTGTTCAAAGAACAACTTATCAAAGGCTTCGACTGTACCAGGGTATACTTTATCTAGTGCTACATGACTGAACTTTTTATTATTTTCGATGGAAGGACACATAACAGTCTTGGTTGTTGAATATTTATTTACTACATTGCTTTCCAGATCAACATTTGACGAATCAGAGACTGTCTTTAGTCGGCTATCGGGAACCGGCGGCATATCTACCGGATCACAATGATGTGAAACGGCGCTTTTTTCCAATGATACCTCTTCCACCGGAAAAAGGGAACATTCGCCTAGATCAGTAGCAGATTCGCTTGAATGCATGCTTGAATAAATACTTGAATAAGCTGACTCCTGTCTGTTATCTTCAAAAGATGATGACGGACATAGTTCTCCTTTATGAAGCTTCCACAATGTTGTTATTTGATGATAAGCACGATCTCGAGAAAGAAAAGAAGCGAATATATGCTGTATGATACTAGTTAATAATTGTAATGTGTGTATTTTTTACTATCATACCCTAGAAGCATGTGTATCGATCATAATTCCATTAGGAAATAATTTAGCTGTCATCCTTTTTTCTACGGAGATTATCTCATTAAAGTTGATGATTAACTAGTATAATACTTTAGTATTTGCTTATACCAAGTATACTTTGTCTGTATTACGTTGGTAACCCAGCCAAATATATTTGATTTAAAGCATATATGGTGTTCAGAGATGTAAATATGTCCTTGTAGTAAAATTTCTTTTTGGACAGCGCATTTATAAACTAAAACAAGTATTTTACATTTACTGTATTAACTACAATCTGCTTACCTTCTATAAGCCTATCTGTTTGAGGCACACTCCTGAAAAGTGCATGAAATGCATCATTTCTTTTTTCACTTGCTAATTGAAATTCACAAATAGAGGCAATGCTTTCTGGATTATCTGTCATTGTTTTGATTTCAATAGTTGATGCAGAAGGCGCATCATTATCAGTACTCACAGACCAGCTTGATTCATTACTTTTGATACTTTTTATGCTCAACCTGTTTTCGTGATGTTTCTTTCTTGTAGCTCTGCCGCTAATACCAATTGGTTCCCTATCGTCAATTAATGTTATTGGATCTTGATAGCTGTTTGATTCATCTTGTGTGTGTTGAGTAGGAGTTTGGATGTCCCTTAGGTTCAATGGTTGTTTTAGGTCAGCATTTGATTCTTTGTGAATATTTTTTGGATTGAATCTTTCAATTCTATCTGGCATGTCTTTGATGATAAATCTCTATCCTAAAATTATAAAAATAATTATTTTATGGATATTTAAAGTTATCCCTTTCAAATTTGTTGAGAAACGAAAAACAAAAGAAAAAAAATCCCCCAATAAAATCATTAGTTTTTTATTTGAATCTTTAATGTATGTCCTTCGCTAAGAAAAGCTTAAGTAAACTAAAATAATGCTGAATCATTTTAAACATAAAATTTCCTAAAATAGACAGCCGTTTTTTTTTATTTATATTTTAGATGACCGAATTAAGTGCCTGGTGTCTTGTAGACATCATTTCATTGAAGCCATATCCCAAAGAAAAATAGAAGGAAGATAAAAGCCCTTTGGGATCGAGTATAAAAATGTAAAGAAGAGAAGAAAGTAAGAAGGAACAAAATGGATAAACACTAGCGAAGATTATCATGTAAGTGGTTTGAAAGCTTTTATCCTAGTTGTTGAGGTTGGGATGGCAGTTTATTATGATGAGAAAGGCGAACGCGCTCATAAAAACTGTTGCATACAGCAGGTCACCAAAAAAATGAAGAGATAGTATTCCGAAAGGAACACGATTTCAGAGCAGTAGGATATTCAAGAGGAAGAACAGGAGGATCATTAATAAGTTCTGGTATCTGTACGTATTGATGAACCCCAAGACAATAATCGGCATACTTTTTGGTAAGCTGTTGATTAGGGTGAGTAGGGAAAGCCTTTAGCTTACTAGGAAGCCAAACAAGGAACCATCGGATACATCGACTTTGTTCTACTCGAGACATCGGCAATCAGAGTATTAAACCAAGGAAAGTACTGGACGACGGAAGAAAAGAAGTTTGAAGCTTTTCTCTGCTCATCGTCTGATCGAAACATCTTGTAGAAATCTTAAGCGCATTTTCTTGAAGGCTTCTTGTCGATTGACTCAATAAATGACAATTAATGTTTCCAAAGAGCTATCTTGAAGAGTTTGTACCATTGTAATCGACTGTTTGACTATTTAAGAAACGAAAAGATATTATTGAGAAGTGTATCGTTAGATAAGTATTAGGAACAAAGAACGAAATGGACCTGTCAGACGTTAATATGTTCTTGCATACTTGGTAGTTTTGCCATATGTAGTACCAATTTGGTAGAAGAACGGAAAGAGTCAAAAAAATTCGGCGAATATATTTGCTCTTGGCATCTTCAAACTTTGTGACATGGAAGGATATAAAAATGCTAATGACAACACTATATATGAGTAGTGAATAACTAACCAAAGCTTTTGGTATTAACACCAGTAGCAAAAAGCTGGTTGAAGGCTGTTGCCTCTTTGTTAATAGAAGTGATAAAAGTAAGATACTAACATATTCGCTGGACCTGACGGGATACTAAAGTATGTGAAAATTGTGTGACGAGGAATGGTTCACCGTATTATTAATAATGAACTGAGAGATCAGCGGTGTTGTCAAGGATAGCACACTTGTTAGGATTACAGCAATAACCAAGAATAATATTATGTTCTTTACAATTTTGCAATAGATTGGCCATCTCATGTTTATCAGCTATGAGAGCAATTTTGCCAGTGTACAGTAACTAATTCATCAATGGGACTAGCTGAAACAGAGTAGGATCATCATCTAATCATTGTGAATTTAGTTTTTCTGGCACTTGATTGGTATAAACAAATACAAGAAAAGCAAAAGTAAGGATCCTTTAAGCAGATGACGGTCGCCATCTGAAAGATCTTCCGACTTTTTACAAATTAATAATACACCACAGTATTGAGTGAGACGACATGTTTCTTAAATAACTTAATAACATCAGAGAGGGCAAAATGGGAATCTGAAAAAAATATGAGGCTAGTAAGAAGACCAGATGGCGAGTAGAGTACAAGCAAGGAACTGGAAAGAGGAATTTTTTTTTACGTTTACTTTATAATTTTTTTCAGATTCTCGTCATTGATCGTCAGACCGACATAATTAACTGCAACAACTATTATTTTTTCTTGGTTAGCGATATGCTTTAGCATACTTAATCAATTGTCTGATCTTTAGTTATGTTCAATGATAATGTTAAGTTTGTTATTTTATCTTGGGTGTCCCCATCTGCTTCTGACTGAGACATTATGTAATTTCTTTTCTTCTTGTCTCTTTCTGTTATTGAAGCACTGGCATTTGAGAAAGGGCTGATAAAAATCATGTCTATTAATGATTTTCTTTTGGGTTTTAGAACCATTTGATTCAATAGGCAAATGCGCACTTGATCTTTTTTTTTTCTTTTTTTGACTTTCTGGCATATCCGATTATCTGATAACCCGCTCATTTTAATTCCTTGAGAGTGCACTGATATTTGGAATGGTCATAACAACGTCTTCTAAAGCTACATCTAAAATCACGTTAATATAGCCTAAAAAATACAAAATAGGTCTTACGAATAAATTCATTCTTAAGGACATACAGCAAGCGAGTTGTAATTTTTTGCCCAATTTCGTTCATTTTTCTTTTCCCTGTGGCCACCATTAAAAGATGTACTATTGTTCTTGGTTAAACTTTGAATTTGAAGCTTGTAAGACATTCAAAATATTTTCAGACTCAGTGCAGATGTTTTTCATGTCACAATTAGTGAAATGCTGAAAATTACCTTTGGTACATTAATCAATTCTGATACTGTCATCATACTGATTTACTGTAGTTCTTCTATTTAAGCTGCGTGGAATCGCTTAAGAATTGATGTATTGTAATATAAATTATCTATTATCAGTTGTCAGTATGCATATCTTTAAGTCATAACTAGCTACAGACGGACACCTTACCAAGATTGAAAAGATTTATTAACTGTGAGATAATATCCATAATTGGTTTACAAAAAAAGAAAGACGTTCAAGATACGATTACCATCCACTTCATGAGGGACTTGCTTTCTTCAATTAATAGTGAAGGTCGTCTGCCAATATTATCAGGCTTTTGGATGCTCCATTTGTTGTAGTATCGATAGAAAGTAGCTTTAAAGAGAGTCAAGAGAGCAATAATTTAAACATACAATAAATCAGTCTCTAAAAGCACTCTCAAATCATTTTGAATAGCTTGAGAAATAGAGTGAGTCATATTTAATAGAAGTTTGGTTAAATATAAATAAAAAAAAGTGAAAATCATTTTGCGTTTATTAATAAAATAACTTATTTATATACTTGTTTTTTTTTTAATAAATAAAAAGCCTTATACGTAATATATGAACTATAGCGATTTATTTAATATGCCAATAATAATCACAGTGAAGCTACTTAGAGAGAACACTGGAACGAATTTTTTGACTCACTGTAACTATCAAATAAGAAAGAGGGTAGCGTTAATAGAAAAAAGGGAATTGAAGCATTTTCAGAATATCTATTCACCAAAGCATTATAATCGTCTCCCATTTTACTTTTTGGAGATTCTTTCAGAAAGAGTGATCTTCATACTTTTAAATCTGAAGCATAATATTAATAAAAAGCAACTGATATTTCAGGATCGTTTTCATGGCAAATATTGATGGCCTTCATCTCACTTATTCCCTCCTTTTTTTTTCTAGCCTTTGTGTGCTTGCTTCATTATATTCCACACGATAAAACGTACACATTACTTGCTAGCAGGCGATGCTTAATTTGAAGTTGATTTATCAAATCACCATGGCTGAAGGTTTAATTAAGATTGATCTAAGGTTGTGTTGTGTGCTTAGTTATTGTTATCTTACATATGTCAAATGTTAGAAGATGACTGACAACATGAAATTTGAGATCCTTTTCTTCGCTAGCAAGAATAATTTAAAAAGGAACAGGAGCAATATGGTACTTTTGAAACTTTTTTTTCGGGAATTCCGTAAGAAAATAATAATAACTTTGGCAAAACAAAAACAAAGGATATGATTATTGCCATCCAGACTACTCTCTTATTTTTAATAACATTTAAATAATATTCTTTTATACTTCACTTTATGTCATGATCTGCTCTCCCAGTATTTTGGTCCAATCGAACCTTGAATGAAAAACAAATCCTGCTCAAAAAATTAAAAATAAAATAGATAAATTTATGTGCTGCTGTTCATTTATTACGCTGCTTCATATCCTTATATATTATGAAACCATTA
This sequence comes from Rhizopus arrhizus, assembly GCA_024220505.1. Taxonomy (NCBI): domain Eukaryota; kingdom Fungi; phylum Mucoromycota; class Mucoromycetes; order Mucorales; family Rhizopodaceae; genus Rhizopus; species Rhizopus arrhizus. The sequence continues at coordinate 738,245 of JAKZZE010000024.1, forward strand.
TATTGTTACAGAGAAGTATTACTGTTTCTTCCTTTCCTTTTTTTTTTTTTTTTTTTTTTTTTTTTTTTTTTTTTTTTTTTTTGCAATCTGATTTGATACAATCACAATAAGTTGACTTTTTGTGTGTGTAACTTGAAAATTGTCATGCCATTCTTTTTTTAAAAGAAAAACGGCGTGCTTCAAAAAGCAGCAATCACCTTCTTTTTTAATTCTTTCCATACCATGGATATGTCAAAAGTATTTACATTGAAGGAGATTGAGGCACACAACTCTTTAAAATCATTATGGGTTATATTTAATGGTAGAGTTTATGATATAACAGAATTTGTGAAAGACCATCCAGGGGGTGATGACTTGCTCTTGCAATATGCTGGTCAGGACATTACAGAAGTCATGTACGATAAGGATTATCATGAACACTCAGAGGCATCTTATGAGATTTTACAGGACTACATGATTGGTAAAATAGAAGAAAGCAATATGCAGTCGAGGCAATTCAAAGGACAACGTGCTAGTCTCCATCGCAAAAGAATTGGTTTGCTAGAGAAGGAAATTGAATACAAAACCTTTAAAAATCAAGATTTTTATCCTTCTTTGACAGACCCTCAAGTAGACGTAAAAACCCATCAATTCTTGGACCTAAATAAGCCCCTAGTACCTCAAATGTTGACAAAGCAATTCACAAGAGCACATTACCTTGAACAGGTACATAAACCTCGGTATCTGAACCGTCCTGCAGATTTTTTTGGTCACCCAATTTTGGAGCCATTCTCGAAAACTTATTGGTGGATTGTGCCTCTTGTATGGTTACCTTATGTTGCTTATAATTTAATGCGATCTATTGAGTCAAGTCAGGGCAATGCTTTGGTTACTGCCAAGTTATTTCTAGTGGGAATCTTTATTTGGACCTTTTTGGAGTATTTTTTACATCGCTTTTTATTTCATTATGATGATAGAATGCCGGAATCACAATACATGTTTTTATTGCACTTTGTCCTTCACGGATTTCATCATTATCTTCCCATGGATAGGTAAATGAATATATATCTGAAAGGCCTTTATACAAGTATTCATACTATTTATTTAGGTTAAGACTAGTTGTACCTCCCGCTCTCTTTGTTGTACTTGCTTATCCTTGGGTCACTTTAGCACATACTATATTTCCTCCTTTTGTAGCATATGGAATTGTTGGAGGAGGTATTTTTGGCTATATTTGTTATGATATGACACATTACTACGTGCATCATGCTAAAGTCATCCCGTTTCATTTCACTGAAATGAAAAAATACCACTTGGCACATCATTATAAAGACTTTGAAGCTGGTTATGGCATCACCTCCAAGCTTTGGGACTATGTATTCAATACAGTTTTAACTTACTAATTAATTCTAATCATATCTTGAACCATGCATGTTTTATAAAACCTTTACTGTTTATGACGCTTCTTATACATTGTGTCTAATTTAATAAAAGCATAAATTTTATATCAGAAACTTTTATCAAATATTTTCTTGCTTGTTGTAATGTATTGTTTTATACGTTTATTTAATCAAATTTGAAAAGCAGAATTTAGGATAGAAAGGTTCAGAGGATACGTAGGCTTACAAGCCACATTTAACTATAATCACCAGGGACAACCTTTACACAGCCATCCTGAGAAATGCCGATGTTACAGTCAGCTTGGGAAGTACAGCAACGGATACAGAAAGTGCCACCATTAGGTTCAACTAAGTTGACAAAGTATTTGAGACCATTGCACGTATGTTGACCTTGATCTCTATTATCATATTGTCCACCCTCGTCGGTTGTAGACATATTGTAAGCTGCTGGGTTCATCGTACCTGTAACTTGAGTATAACTTTCTGTACTGAGGTAATGAGAGGTTAAGATGAAGCCTTCAGGGAAGGGATAGCCTCCAAGTGTAGAGTTTGTACAAAACGGCTTTCCCTCATTTTCTGTGGTAGCAATATCAACCCCAGGAGCGTAGGGAAGAAAGGAACAAAATGCGGTATCAGAAAGTAATTGGATATCACTTGTATTGTAAATAGATGCATTATTATCAATAGTGGTTGAATTAGCGTTGTCATTTGTAGAGGAATCAGAGTCATCGTCTGTAGTGGAATCAGAATCATCGTCTGTAGTGGAATCAGAATCATCGTCTGTAGTGGAATCAGAGTCATCGTCTGTAGTGGAATCAGAGTCATCAGCTGCAGCTGTGTCCGAGCCATCAACAGTAGTATCGTCAACAGTACCATCAGCCGTACCATCAACAGTAGTGTCATCAACGGCACTTGTTATATCAGTATCGTCTCGTTTGTTATAAACAGGACTAGCGGTAATCACAGAGATGACAACCAAGACAGCAATAAGGAGACTAATATGAATTTTCATTTTTGTCAGGGTAATTAATAAAAAAAGATATTACTCTATCTGTATTTATATGATTGCTTCAAATCTAAAAATAAACCTTCAAGTTACAGGGCAATTATGAACTAAAGATAATATTTCTATATTAGGTGATTTTTATTTTTATTTTCGTATTTTAAAACCCAAAACCGATCAAAAAACTTCTTGGCACACAATAGTAAAAAGATGGGCAAATCAGGACAGTCGTTCCTCATGTTTTATGCTCTTAAAGCAGTAGTCATATTATCGAGCGTAGTTATTTCAATATTGTTATACAAAATCGGTTGTATCGTACATAAAAAGACATGAGGAAAATACATTTTGGTTATCGTGTATATCATTGTGTTGCAATATTGACAGTTTCTTAATATATACCCAAAAAAGTACATATAAATCTATAAGAAGACTAATAGACTCTTCCACAATTACCATTATTTTCTTTTTTAGGCAAATTTTTTCGTGCTTGGCCAAAGCGGTCGATGCAAGTTACTTATCTATTTTGTCCAAAAGCAAGGTTTAATATGGACGATGTTATCTAAAAGTTGATTTCTTTAGTAAACATACGATTTGATTTTTCATGCAAAGAACGAGAATTGGGCATACTTCTTTATACTGCATCCCAAGCAAGCGTATTTTGAATGTTGTAAAGAGAAATTACTTTGACTTCTTCTTATAACAAATTCGATTTTGAATATCACATGTATTGCGCCTTTAGAGTTTTGCCAAATAAAATTCCTTGCGTAATGTATTTCATTCATGTAAAGAATACAAAATTAAAAATTTGCCATCAAAGCATTACTATTGAAAGTAAAATCGATTATAAACTTGGTACCATCTTACACAGTCTCAAATAATCATTCGTTTGTTTCTGTATAAAAGGGGAAATCAAACTTGTTACATTTAATCATAGAGTCTAAAAATACTAACTATTTTTCCTTTTAAGTTACACTCTTTGCTTTCTGAATTAGACAAATAACCAATCCCATTTAGTCATTTTAGATTTCTTAGGAACTTTCTTTCTAGTTTTATTTTTAATGTACATATTTCTCTTTGTGGATAATAATTACCCCATTGATGGTAATCAAATATGAGAATGCTATTCTATCGTCTGTCCCTTACTATAAATGCTTCAAGATAAATATTAAAAGATGTGAACAAAGTCCAAAACTTAAAGCATAATCGCATAACTTTTGCAAGAAGCCTCTTTTAATCAATAGTTTAAGAAAATCTTATTCCATTTGCCTTGTCCTATTAGTCAAATTACAAGGTGTAAGTTTAATAAGAGCGCATCGGAAAACAACAATATAACATGTTTTATCGCTAATAATCATAACCAATCATACATTCACATGTCAAAACAAAGAAAGAAGAGTATTCATTCTATTAATAAAAAATTTCAAGGTTATTCAAAAATAAGCAAACCATACTGCGTTCAGTCAAGTCACATGATAGGTAATGATTAACAATATAGGTAAATTGACTCAGTTAAATGACATGCCGATTGAGATGAGACGCTGACCGTATAAAAATATATTGTTCCCTGGAGGCTTACCAGAGGTATTATGCTCTAAGGTTCGTTAAGCATTTAGGACATTATATCTATCTGTACAAATCAAATTAATGTGCTCTAGAGTAAAACAACCAGGATATGGTCAATCTTGTCCATCATAACCCTTAGAGATATTCAATTCCAATAATCATTTACTGTTCTTCAACATACTGGATACTAGAGCCAACAGTGAAGTTGATAATGGAATCAACATTAGGATTAATAGTGAAATCGGCTACAGAAGGAATTTACCTGTTTATTGTTAGCCCTGAGCTTTGTGTTTATCATTCAAATTCCTAATAACAATCTTCTGTCTTTTACTAGCTGCTTTGTTTAGGATTCTAACCCTTCCTTCTTTGCTATTTAAATTATGCGTTTATGCATATTCTGATCACATACTGTTACACTAAACACGTAAAGCTGTTCTTAGCTAGTATACACATGTAGAGAGAGGGTGTATGTAGTATACTGTTTCTATGAATTACTGGATATAATTCTATTTATTTATATATTTTACAAAGTAATGATAGTATTTCTTGTTCGTCTTTTTGCTTTAATAAATTTGCAATTTTTTTATATTTCTTGTATTTATTTGGTATGAAAGTAGGAATAGGTGATGCATCAGGCGGTTTATTTGCCTATAAAAAGATAGTTGAATAAGAATTGGCCTCATAATCAATGCTTATTACCTTGTTATTAGATGTAATTGTTTTGAGTAGAGACAGAATTGTTTGCTGTTTAGTGTAATTATACTGACTCAAGCACTAATAAATAAAAGCAGTTAGCGTTATTTCTCGTTTTAATATTCATATTTACTGTTTCAAATCTATCTTTATTATGTTTTGGTGGGTTAACAAAAGTTGTAGGTGTACTAGCTTCACTTGTAGTGGCTGATTCATCTTGACTGTATGTATTTTATTAGTAAAGTGCTGTCTGTTTCTTTGATCAGGTACCTTTTTACTGTATTAAATTGAATTGGACTCATAGGCAGTATATAAACCATACCATCTTTATTGGTTACTATGTCTGCGGTTGCTTTATTATTTATATTTAAAATTGGGTTGTCATCACTGTTGTTGTCATCATCTTTCTCCTTTTCTTCTTCTGTTTCTTCACTTATAATTATATTGAAGTGGTTATCGTTTATGCAGTTTGTATTCATTATTTCTGCATGCTTCTGCTGTCTTTTGGGTTTCTATTGTGTATGAACAGTTATTTTATATACAACAAATAATAAGAGGAATAATTACCAAGATACTTTCCACATGGTTTGGGCACCTCCACCTTTTCGTTGAATTAGGTGTAGCAGCCAAAGGAGGAGCCAAGCAGTCCAAATGCCAATACAAGGAGCAGTAATCACAAGCAATCACTAATTTCTTGAGAGATATCTTTCTGCAGTGATAGCATTGTATGAATCTTCCGTTTTTATCTTTTGCTGTACTGTAATTATTGTCTGATAAATCTCCATTCCTAATGAAATAAATAAAAACAACAGCAAAGCAGTAAATTTGTATGTACTTGCCTGTACTTGTTTTGTCTAAGTTGTGTTGTGTCTATATAATTACCAACTTCATCAGAAGACACTATTTGATGAGTTAATAACAGTATAGCAAATGTATTTTGTTAGTATTTTACCTCCTTCAAAAAAATTTATAATTTCTTCAGGTAACCTGAATGTCGTTGGATTTTTTACATTCAAATTCTCTACCAACTCTTTGAATAAACCTTTTGGTCCATTTTCCACTATCTTTCCCTAGCAAAAAGAAGCTGTTATTATTACTACGTACTCATTATACGCTTTTATATACTTTTTCATGTTCACATTTATTACAAAACCATTCTGTCAAATTGTCCACATCATTCGAATCGACAGGTGGTTCAACACATGTAAAGTGAAATGCGTTTGGACAAGCATCGCAGCATATAAATTGTCCAACCCCACCACACGCGTCACAAACATCGTGATTCTGTAAAGAAAGGGTTGAGACATACAATTATTCTTGTCTTGTTGTTATTATTACTTTCATATTATCCAGTACTCTTTGCCTATCTCTATTCTTTCATTAATAATTTTATTCGTAAAGTACCAATGTTTTTACTTTATATTATGAATAGATTCATTTGATTTTCTTTTTATATTTCTTGTATCGCCAGGGGAAGGAAAATTATGTCGTTTCATGTCAAATAAAGAGAAGAAGTGGAAGAAAATGTGAAAGAATAAAAAAGTGGGGTGCGTAAAGTCTTTTTTTTTTGTTTTGCTATATTCAATGTTTTAATTCATACACTATTCTTGTTGATAAATTTTGTCTTTTTTATAGTAAAAAGTGGGTACAATTAATAAAAGCGATGTATTGTTCATCAAGCAATACAATTATAGCAATGAACGACCTCTTATCGAGTAATATCAAAGTTCTTATTATACTTTTAATATTCAGCTCGATTTGGACATAAAATTAAAATGTTGTTGGCAAGTAATCACACATTCAATTTTGAAGTGGAATCCCCCTATTTTCATAAAAGCATAATTGGTACCTTATTCTGGATCCTTAATGAGTAAAAACAAAAATCTGAATTGAATGTGTCACGAAGTAACAAAGTGTTGCTATGTGCAGATTCACGGTTGTTTTAATTAATACAACAAAGACAACTTGGAGATCATGCATATAATCTTAATGGAGAAACATGTTTTAAAATGTACCTGAAATCTGATTAAATTTGGATAATAAGTTTATTTTTAATCTTTGCTAAATTTCAATATTTCTATTCAACTTGTACTGTCAATTTGCATTTATTAATATACTTTATCATGAAATTAGATGCTTCTCTTGAGCTATTGTTTGCTTTACCGACTGTAGAAATTTTCAGTGCACAATTAAATCTACAATTTATTTATTCAGCCCTTTTTCCAGCCAGTTGTCCAGAACATCAAAAAAATATTATTTTCGATCAAATATTTTTGCTTGTCTGAAACTCGACTTTTATGTAAAGACAGATGGTCATTATGAGCTCTCTTTTTTCACTTGAAGCACACTTTTTCCTTGGAATTGCTTTGAAGCATGAAGATCAAAGTGAGGGTTTGATGTAACATAACCAATCGGTTTTTGAAATGAAATGAGTAGTACAAGTGTTCCTTGCATTTACTTTGTGATGAATGGCCATTATTCTTTTTCTTCTTCTTTGTTCTTGTAATGTTTTATTTCAATTTACTTTTAATACTACTCTCCTTTGTTTCAATAATTCATACACAAAGCATAGATTCCACATGGTTCCCAGAGAGTAATTTCACATATTGTAACAGCCACAGTTTGATCAATGTCACATCCATAAGCAGACATCTCGATATTATGACAGATAAATACAGTTTTAATATAATGGGATATACAGACACTAATATTGTAAATCTAAACCCTCAAGGATCAGGTATGAATAATAAGTGCAAGATATTAGAGATCATAAGACAAATAACATGTATAAATATAGTTTCATCAGCCTCTTATTTTGAAATAAGGTTTGGATTTGAGACCATACGTTCACCATCACAGCAGCTTTGTCCTGATTTGTTGAATGGATGCCCCGTTTTAGAAGGAGCGAATATCACAATACAAAGGGTAAATTCTACATTAAATACGAAAAAATATGAAAAAGTAATAAGAAATACCAAGACCCTTTTTTGTCTTTCCTCCCACCATATTCTATTTATAGTCCGTTAACCTTTCTCGTATTCCACTCTACCCATTGGCTGATATCACCGCACAATATTCAGCTGTCAACCCAGATTCCACGCCGTTACTTTGTATAAGATTAGCACCTGTGGGTTATCAGCATCCTACTTGGAGAAATGTTTTTATATACATTCCTATCGGATTCACAATCATCGCTGCCATCACATCTCTCACTGTATCATTAACTACCATTGAAAACGGAGAACACGACATATTCTTGTTTAGTTCAAATTATGCCATGCTCCCCGGCGTCCTCAGGTTAAAGACACCAGGGTTTGTTGACTTGATTTATTATGCTCAATTCATTGTTACCGCAGGACAATTCAACATGGACTATCCCCGATTTCATGCTTTATTCACATCTAATTTTTCATGGAGTTTTTTACTGTTTCGATCCGAATGGTTAACAAACACGATCCATACCATCTTTTTGCAGCAGGAAGATGGTGTAAACCACCATAGCTCTGTACCTGGCCTCAGCATTTATAAGCGACAAGAGGTCAATGTACCCGTCAGACACAAAGAAGATGTCTCGGTCAATATTATGGGCACAGGCATGTCAGATTTTTCTACAGCTGTAGGCATGGATATCAATGGTTTATTCTTTACTGTATTCGTGTACTTTTTAGTCATCATAGGATCCTGCTTGATGCTCTGCTGTTTGACATGGTTTATGTTTTATATCATTGGAGCATGCTCTTCCCATAAAAAGTTTACTGAAAGCTCTTTAAAAATATGGAATTTCACGATAGGTAAGATAAAAAGGATCAGGTAAAGCAGAAAATGCGCGACTAAAGCAAAAGGTTCAATAGGAGTATTGGTGCGTGTACTTACCTTGCTTTATTTACCTTTGATTACAATGGCCTTTTATCAACTCATGCTACCAACACATTGGTACATAACCACTCTGGCCGCCATTGTACTAGTATTTTGTTTTTTGTTTTATGGATTTGTGTCTATCAAATTACTTCAAATCAGGCCAAGATCATTTATTTTCTCGGAACTCAAGTTACTTTTACGCTATGGGGCCCTCTATAACACATTTACTGATGACCAGCCTCATTTCTTTGTGATCCTTATCGTTTACAAATCAGTAATAGCAGCTATGATCGGTCTGTTTCAAACTAGTGGGATTGCTCAACTGGTGGTTGTCTTGTTGGCAGAGATCGCAGTCTGTATGATCATTCTATCCACATTTCCTTATGCAGAGAAAACCGTCAATTATCTTCATCTAGCCTTTGGATTTATTCGACTCTTGGTCTTGATACTCAACATCACCTATCTTCCTCAGGTCAAGGCGACAACGATTGTAAAGCAATATGTTGGATATACACAATTGGCTATTCACTGCTTTGCATTTTTCTTGTTTCTCATTCTTCAAATTAGAAACATTGTTGTTGTCTTGACAGGATTGGGAGAGGAAGAACTGGATGAATCTGGACGTCCACCGGCCCGTATGGTAATGTGGAGAAAAAGAAAATACAGACCGCACCAGCATCACAACTTGATGGCAATAACCAATGAGAGCCGCCCTCAACTGAGCAGCACGAGGCAGTCAAGCCTCGGCTTCAATTCACAAACAGTCGGGTTGCTTTCAAATGACTATTATAATCGTAGCAGTGCTACCATGAAACCAGACGAAGTACAGCAAGTGTTACCAAGTGGAGACATGAACAAGGAAACAATGAATTTAATAGAAGATTATAGAAATATTTCGTCTTCAAATAAGCTGACAAAGCAGCAGCAGATATCGAATCAGAAGGAAAGGGCTGATATAGTAGCAGAAAGCTCACAACCTTTACTTTCTAAAGATGAAAAACATCCTCCTCCTTTACCAGAACACAAAATAATGAATGGAATCTCCTCTTCTTCCTTTCGTTCATCATAATATTCATGATGAGCATGTTAATAAAGTATATTAATCATAAAATAAGATTCATTTTTGTTAAATTTGTTAATTTTTATTATAAAGAAATTATAAGATGTTTATAGAGTAGGACCTAGAGTGGTATGTATATAGGTGAATATATATGCAGAGTGCTTGAAAGAATAAAGTATGATGAGTGGTGGCATACTTTATTTTAAAGCAAGTTTATCAGGAAGAATGGATATGGTATCTACAGAAAATAATCTAAGTTGATGACCATCTAATCCCAAAACATTATCCAATTCATATTTTTTGTGCTGAATCTTTTTATTCATACGTTCAATCACAGATATCACTGCAGGTGCTTCTAATAGAGGACAATGCGATGGGATGATGATTTGTAGAGTGTAAGGTCGATAAAAGCGTTGTATGCTATGCGACACTGGTGAAGGAATGATGGCCTCTCCTTCATCTTGATCGTCTTCTTTAGTAGAACATAGTTTAAATTGAATACCACTTTCTATTAAAGCCGTTCCCGGTTGACGAGGAGAGACAAGAAATAAGATTTCCATCAGGCGACCCACATATTTACAGACACACACGGCTTGTTTACCAAGCAAGTCTTGAATGGCATTGAAGGTAGGGTCTGGTACTTCACCACCTTGTCTATAAGCCAAGATGAGAGCCAGTGCAGCTCTTTCAGAGTGTAAGAGACCTGGAACATGAGAGAGAGGTCCACCGGCGAGAGGCATGTTGAAAGCAGCCATTGCACGGGTTTCCTTTGGATAATGTGTTGTAAGATTGGCGAGATAAAGAGCGGCAGGGATGAGACGATGTAGCTGAAGTGGGTGATCTGGTGCTAAGTAGAGTGATGGAACAGCACATTTCAGAAAATCATAAAGAATGTTGTACTCGTCTTGTTTTAAAGCATGTGGATTAGATGAGACGAATGATTTGATACCTTCAATCAACGGGTCTTTGACTTGTTCAGAGAATGGTAAGAGATGATAGCAGATACCTTGTCTAACACCACCTTCACTAAAAAAGACCCGTTTGATCTTGATTGCTTGTATGATTGCTGAAACAAGAAAACAAGTAGCAGGAATCATGCGTGCTCTGCGTTTGGAGATGCGAAAGACCTTTAATTTGTTGATAAGCTCTTCAGGGTCTTCATTCTTGTATTGATCAACCAATTTTTTTAATTCGTCACCAGTCAAACTGTATCCACTGATGATTGGGATTGGATAAGTCATTCGTTTGGCTTTGGCTGTACCATAAGAATCTTTGTTTGACATAGAAAGATATCCCAGTGCACGGAATCCTCCTCCACTCATGTACAGTGTGTAACCATCGTGATCTTTTAGGTAACTGGGTATACCAGATATTTCTTTGGCCTCTGCCATCTTTTCTACAAGTGTCTTGAATAACTTGTTTCTCATCTTATCATTAGAACAGTTGGCGAGTTTTTTTCTTAAAATGGCAGCACCATAAGGAAGTGAGACAGGTGTGGTTGATGTCTTGATTCTCTTTCTCGGTCTATCTTCTTTGAGTTCTTTATGCATTGATGTTATATAGCTCAATTCTACAGATCCACCCCCTAAATCCATAGTTAAGCCATTGACACTATAAAATGACCCTAAAAGACAAGGGAATGGTCAAGGAGGAATGAGATTGATTAAAAAAACAAATATTTTCTAAGCTTACCAACTATGCCCATAGAAGATATGATTGCTTCTTGTTCTTTTGTTAGAATAGTCACTTTCCATTGTGTTGCACTATAGATTCTTTCCAAAAATTCCTCAGAGTTAAGAGCAACACGAGTTGCTTCTGTTGCAATGACTTTGACATTAGCTTGATTGACACCTTCATGTCGACAGATTGTCTTGAATCTCAAAAAGCTAGCAATCACTTGTTCTATGATCTCCTTTGGAATACAATGATCTTCGCCTTGAGCTTCCAGTAAAGAAATGGGTGCTCTTTCTTCATAAATGACAGGTAAATGTCTTGTTAAGGCAGTAACGATACCAAAACGAATACCATTGGAGCCCATATCAACCACGCCAAATGGTGCTTTCATTGTTTCATCAAATAAGCTTATCATTTTTTTTTTATTTTTTTAGAAAAGAAAAAAAAAAAAAAAGTAAAGTAATTTGAATGAAACCAGAAAAAAAGTTTCTTAAGAAACCAAAAAATGATTGGAAAGGGGAGAGACAATAAGAGACAGTTATCAAAAAAAAAAAAAAAATAGATTTAATTTTAGTTCCAGACCATGACGATACACATGTTTTAATCTACAAGGGAAAAAATCAATTCTCTCTTTATTTTAAAACGTGATAAATCCATAAAAGCTTATTTATTAAAAAGGGAGTTTCTGTATAACTTTGCATGACAGAATAGGTTACACTTTACAGATTAACTGAATTAGGAAATTGTTTTAATTATTGTGTAAATTTAGCTTCTAATAAGGATGGTATAATACTTGTATTCATGGATGCTTTCACGGAAGATAAATGAGATTGAGTAATGTAATTATTAATTTTACAATCCATTATTTCAGCTGATACGCGTTCATCGATATCTAACCAAAGGTAATCCACATAAGTAAGAACAAAGAGATCGATTTGACAGGCTATTGAATGGTTTTAGTAAGAAAGATAGAATAAGATTCATACTTACAATTAAATGACCAACTATTATCATCTACTCTAACACATCCATTATGTTTTTGATCTTCACCAAGGTCTATACCATCTAATTGAGGTATATAAATGGTCTGTCCATAGGGTAAATCATTTGCTGCCACACTAACAAAAGGAACTAAATTTTGATCCCCAGAACCTAAACCAAATACATTATGAACGCGTCCATGACCTCCTACTTTAATAAATGCATCTGTATCATTATCTAAATTAATCAAGTCTCCGTTTTCTAATAAACACTATATAAAAATAAATTTTTATTACTCCTTACACTTTTAAAGTACTTACAAATCCTTCCATATTACATCTATCATACATGACGGATGGAACCATAGCCAACACATTCTTCGTTTTATCCAAAAGTGCTCTCTTTTCACTGCCTCCTAAAAATATACGTTTTCCGTTTGTTGTTTCATCCCATTCATTTTCCTTTGGTATCCAATATTGAGTCAAGGTCACTTTCTTTCTATGTCTATAACATGAAGGTATATGCTCTGAAAGTTGCTTTTGTGATTTTTTCTGTTGCTTTCGTTGACTGGTAGAGATACTTTCAGTAAGATTGTTTAGCAAAAGAAATGAAGAAGAAATAACTGGAATATTTTTGGAATCCAACTTTATATGTCTTGCTGCAGAATCTTGACTTGGTGCTTCCATATCATCTTTAGTAATAACAGTAGTATCTGTGTCAATAGAGATTCTGGTTGCATTATTCTGCTTGTATCTAATGATATCTTGCAAGAATTTCTCAGCAAATAACTTTTGAGGATCATTGGATGATTTATCAACTGTTAAAATTAATAAATGACATGTTAATAAAAGGAATAAAACTATAAACGCCTTCTTTTTTTTATTACTTTTGTCTTGATATGAATCAGACAGTGTACATGTAATTGATTTGAAATGAATAACAGTTACAATAAAGGTTATATAAATAATATTAAGAAGCATAAAGAAATATAAATGAAAACATACTTTCCATTCTTTATACAGTCCTTCCACTGTCAATTCGACATTTTTGAACAAAGTGGTCGGACTATAAAATTAATTTGGTCAAAAAATGTTTTAATTTGGTCACTTTACTGAAATAGTTTTGATCATATACAATGTATAGCAGAGTATAGTAGGATACGAGAACGAAGATTGGCGTGTTAATAGGACACTCTAGATAGCTTAGATTTGATTATCAGTACGTGTGGAGAAACAGAGACAGACTTGAAAGGATTCCAATGGTAACCTAAATGACGGCAATGTTCTTCACAAAGCAAGAGTAGGATTATCAGCTCTGAGGGTAGCGATGTCTGAAATATACCATCCGCGTATATTGATAAGGTAATTGACGGAACAAACAGAGTAACATAATGAAGTTCTTGATCTTCAAGAGGCTATGACCACAGAAGATCCGGCAAACTGTGTATATAGATTGATTACATGATCTAAGAGAGAATGGAACATCAAATTGGCTAAAAATTTTTAAACTACAATGAGGCGATTAAAAAAACTCTATGAATAGTTGGATATCTTTTCCTGTCTCTTGAGACAAAGCTGTACTAGATAAATACGAAAAATGAACATCAGTTTCCATTTAAGTCCAATTTTTTTATTAATGCATCTATCCCAGCAGGTTTCAGAGTATCTAACCCAATCTATAAAATCTTCTACTTCGACAAATTTCTGAGGTACGTTGTGTTTCTTAGAGTTTTTGTCTGAGAGGTTCTCTTTCATATTAGACCAACATTCCTCAATTGGACTAAGGAATGGGAAATAAGGTGGTGTAAATAGCGGTTCGTGCTCACTCTTATTAATCACGTCAAGTACTAAAGTAATACGATGGATTTCACAACTATCCATGACAATAAAACATTAACGCTTTTACGTCTATCGAGAACACTCATAACAGTTTCAACAAACTAAAGTTTTTAATTAACTGTAATTCATTTTTTAAGAGACTTCCGCATTTCCTCTGTGACAGCCATTTATTTTCTTTGATTGAGATTACAGAAATTCTTTTTCACGCTTTGCCACTTTACTTCTTTTCAAGGTTTCAGCTTTTGATCGTACCTAAAAAAAATGAAAATTTATTTTTATTTTTTGTTAGAATTTCTTCTATTGTAATTTTGGTTAAAAGGTATTGTTTTGTTTGTTATATGACCTTGAGAGTTTTAGAAATAATTTGACTTTTCTTTAAAATGTAAAAGAATTTTGAGATCAAAGATTTGTGTTTAAATTGGTAAATTTGATTTGCTTATAGTAAGTGGCCACCAAATCTTGTATTGTAGATCAAACAGTAAAAAGTAATAAAGAGCTTTCTTGATAAGAGAATATAAAATTGATACGATGAAGATAATTTGACTTCAAAGGACTTGACTTGTTGTATTTGTATGGGATCAGAAAGATTTTATATGTAGATCCTTGAAGATATTGCTTTTATTATAAAAGAGATTATAAAAATAAAATTGATATTCTGTCAAAAGTAAAGTTATGTCAAAATCAAGTAAAATCAAAAAGTAAAAGGATAAAATGATATTTATTTGATTGTGTTTTTCTATTTTTGAACTTTTTTTTGCTTATCTTCAGAGACTGAGGTCCCTCCTCCTCCAAATTTACATCAACTGCGGTACATTGTTTTTCAAATGATGGTACAGGATTTTAACCTAAAATTGTTGGTCGTTCCTACGACAAATAGTGCAGTAAAAAAAAAATTAAGTGTAAGGGGTAACTGCAACGTCCAAGTATTATATGGTTGCCGATCAATATAATACCCTGTAGATATGTTATACTAATCTATCTATTATATATTTTTGTGAATGTGTAATAATAATGAGTTATTGCTTTATAGAAACTTATTTAGTAAACTCTTGTTTAGGTAGAGATATTTAATGGCAAGCATATTTAAACCAGCCGATGGGAAGAGATGTAATACTACCAAATTCTCAAAAAAAAAAAAAAAAAAAAAAAAAAACAGAAAAAAAATAAATACATGAGATAATTTAATAGCTTTTATTCTTTTTATTCTTTTATAACCATTCATTTTCAGAGCTGTAGATTCAGGATACCTATTTTTTTTTAAAAAAAAAAAGTCAGAAAACTTGCATTAAAGCAGGGAAGATAAGCTGTTAAGTAGCTACTAGAAACAATCCAAAATACGTTCGCTATCTTCATGGAAGTGGTTCAGCGCAAAAGCTCAGGCAAAGGTATTTCACTTTACGAAGTTAGGGCCTACTACATCTATGAGCATGAAAGGCCGCTACTAGTAATAAATCCCAACTTTGGATGTCTGTTCACAAACTTAACCATGAAAGTGATTCAGCACAAAAGCTCAGGCAAAGGTATTTCACTTTACTAAGTTAGGGCCTACTACATCTATAGGCATGTGTGCAATCAACCCATTCACTGAGTAAGTTATAAAAACCACTTACCATTAATTTCATTGTAAAAACAACAGAAAAAAGAGTTACGCGTTTTTTATTTATTTTTTTTAAAATAAAATTCCCATGCTGCAAGATGAGGGGCTAAAAAAATAAAGGTACAAAAAGTAATACCTAACTAATCTAACGACAAACAAAGAATATTGGAAATAAAAAATTAATTTATTGACTTTATACATTATAAAAAGAAACATAATCATAACATAAGAAGTGAAGAGTAGTCATAATGAACAGTATATGGAAAAAAAAAAATAAACGAGTGTAAAGATTTAACGACAGTAATGTTGCTGGTAGTTCTTTCTTTTTTTTTACTGACTGTTGATTCAGTAATTGCTTTCATAAGGGGTGGGCTTAAGGTCTCGCTGCTGCCTTCTTCAAGATTCTCTTGATTGTTGCTATCAAGTGTACAGCTGCTATATGCAATAAGGACCTTGAATAGCCTGTCCGAGAAGCCCACCAATCCCACTAGTTCCTCTCTGCTTTTGGGGAAGTAGATATGCTCTAATTCTACCATTAAGAAAATATTCTTGTTGAGCTTCTGCATAAGAAAGAACGTCAGGTTTGTCCCTATTGCTTGAATTGCCATGCACTGCTTTAACTTGTGCACGTCAATGGAATTTTTGGAGAAAATGCAAAGGCGCACCAAATCAATATTGATCTTTGAGTGGTTTTCCTTTTCACTCAACATCTTCACCTCCAAAAAGCCATTAGTCTTGCGACCATAAATTGAGCCTCCTGTGGTCCATTGACCATCAGGTCGCTTCTTTGTGATACTTGGATTAAGCTCACATTCCATATTGTTTTCATTTGTAATACTGAACTGTGAGCTCTCCATATCAAACAAGATCGAAAAAATTGGTTGCAGATATCGGGCTGCCTGTCATGTTTTGACATGTCAATAAGATCAAACCACCGGCTTTCTTCTCAACAAAGTAAAAGGTAATGTCTGCGCCTATTAATTTATATAAGTAAAACAAGGGATCAACTTATTTTTTATATTTAATGACTTACCAACAATTTGAATATTCAATACACCATTAAGGTGATTCAATTCAATTGCATTTTTTGAAAACACACCTAATTTATTTAGGTCGTAGTTCAACCTCACCTTGTCTTTTGAATATTTGGCTGATTTGACTTCAATGAATGCCATGCTTTTATTTCTATTTGCCATCAAGGTAACACAACCATCTGGTCTTTTATTTGAAGAATTAATCCCATCTTCTTTGTACTCTTCTGTTTGAGCATCAGTCCATCTAAAATAAATGTTTTTTTCAACATCATCAAACAAAGGCAACAAGGCAGGTTGTATCACTCTGGTGATAAGCTCTAACTCCTCCTTGTTATATTGAACATTTGGAAGTTCTTCAATTAACTTTTTAAAGCATAATATTGTTCTGTTGACATATTCACTTCCATCTTCATCAACCATCATCAAGAACTTAGATACTGCTTTAATTGATGTAATTCTTCCTCTATTCAACTCTTGGATGATATCCATAATAGTAATGAACTTGTCTCGAGGAAACTTTTGTGAATACATTCCAATGTTATTATAGGTTTCTTCTTTGATTTTTCGGATGGTATTATTATCAAGAAACTTATGCAACTCCATATCTACAGATCCGTTTTTAATCAGTAGTATGCCAGATGTGGCAAAGATTTGACCGATATGGTCGGCAAAAAGCAATGCACCAGTTTCAATCATCTTTTGAACATGTACTTGATAATTGTAAAAACACTTTGTGACATTTACATTGTTCACTTCGTAATTATCCTCATCATTTAATGCAATCATATTATCTTTGATTGATTTCTTAGTTTTGTCATTATCTAAAGAGATCAAATCACTCGATGCTTTAGATTTGGATATTGATTCTGAGCTTGAACTCAGGCATGGATTGCAAGTCGCTTGGCATCTTCCAACGCTTCATCCAAAAGTTGGTTGGCTTCCTCTGCTGATAGTTCTTCTGATTTGATGGTAAGGAGTTGTTTGAAGATTTCTGTTACTACTCTCCCATGTAAGCTGCTAGTCTCTGTTCCTTTGTAGTGCGCGTTGACCACTTGGATGTTGTCAACCGTAAACTGTTTGAGTTTTAGTAGGAGACTTGTTAATCTCCTCTGCTACAGTCCACTCTTCATGGTGATATTTATTATTTTCTCGTTTGTAGCGTTTGAAATTATCTTGATGTTGTCGCTTCGTAACTTTGTCCAAAGAGGAAGTGATTTCCAATGGTAATTCTCGCTCTTCTCTGATTCGTTGAGTTGCTGTTTGTTCCACCATCTTAAAACGTCAAAGTAATTCAAATACTTCTTGTTTGGTTTATGTTCTCTGTTCATCATTAGGTGAACAATCAGTTGTAGTTATTCCGGCTTAGAAAGATATAGGGAAGAAAGGGAAAACAAGTTTCATTATATTAAAAAGGAAAATAAACCGCGGCTTAGAGAGCATGTATCACATGCGAAGTCGGAGTGGAGTCAGCTGAGATTTGTTTAGGATCGACAACAAATACGTATGTTGAAGAAACGAAGACTGAAAATGTGATACATACCCTACCCAGGTACCGTTTCTTTGCATAATCAACTTATATTATCATGATTAGTATCCCTCCTAGAAAATTGAATAGTTTAGCTTAGCTTGAAAGATACAGGAAAGAAAGAGAAAACAAGTTTATTACATTCAAAAGGAAAACAAATCGTGGCTCAGAGAGCATGTATCATGTTGGAAGTCTTCGTTTCGTCAACGTAGGTATCAATATTATGTAAAAACCAATACCATTTTTCCTCCTGCATAGTTCTTGATAAGGATTTTTCACTACAAAAGGTCATTTTATTCTAGCAACTTGATTAAAAATTCCTATAATTTTAATTCCTCTTATTCTTCATCTTTTATTTCAAATTATCATAATAGTATACTTTAAGCATAATCAATAATCAATTTATAAGAAATCAAAGTAGTGAATGCTCTGCAAAGATCTATTACAGTCATTTCTCTATCATTCGGCCATAACTAATTCTACTCCTTTAGCCCAGTACAAGTTGTTTCATATAGCTCCTGATGTAATATCGCATAAATTAAAAGCATAATCAATTTAAGAAATAAATATAAATAGTCCACTCGTACAACCAAAAACGGGACTTCCTATTAAAATTTATTCATGCTAGATCCACAGCTATAATTAATTAAAGTATCTTGAAAAGGATACAATTACTAGATATCAATGACATTGAATAATAATAGAACTTTTTCAGTACCGTTGAATTTCATGGTCTTTTTATTCTTACAACACACTTTTCAAAATAAATTCTAACTCTCAAAGCTCAAAATATGCAACTAAGGCTCTTGCCGAACGTAGCTGGATCTTGGCTCAAAATGAAAATTTTGACCATTTGAAATTTTTGATTTTTTCAGTACTTATAATAAGCGTACTGTTACCAATAAATTTAGATTAATAATAAGATACTGGATTGAGGATTCTGAAAAGAAAAAGAAGCTTCTCACCAATTATAATAAATGGAAAACAAGCAAAGAAGTCAAATCCTATTGGAAAACTCGATTAAACTCGAAATCCAGTGAGCTATTAACAGACTTCACCGAATCTGGTATGATTGTTCCTGGAACAGACACTATAACAACAAAGCGATCCGGACTCTTTGAGAGATTTTTTTTTTTTTAAAAAAAAAAAAAAAAAACGTTCTCGATAACAGAAGCATTCCATGCATTATACAAGAGGTAGATATAGCATCTGGGTTTTACAACTTTCAAAAATTCGTATGTGAATACACCCAACAAAACAAGCTTACATACGAGGAACATCCTCAACAAATATTATCGCTTTCTTCAGTTCTTCTTCTGTCTCAGAATTCGCATCCAGATTTTCTAAAATTCATCAGCTTAGAAAACCTAAATAGTGTAAAACGCACTATTCGAAATCAATTTGGGATGACAGCATCCAGATTCCCTAGAGGTGTTATTATGGATATGTTAGATGTTCTTGATGGTCTCCGTGAAGGTTCAATACTAAAGACAGAAGCAGAAATCCAGTTTTTGCAGTTTTCTCTAAACCAAGAGCCTGCTGTGGCAAAAATTATAAAAGTTTATCAAGCGCTGCTAATGTTTTTACCTCTTACAGCAATGGCTGAACCAAATGAAACAACACTGGCAGTGAAGTGTTTTAAGTATTAAAATAGGACAAAGAAGAATTAACGAGACCGAACAATAGTTCTAAAGTCGAATGCTTTTATTAACGAAAGATTTCAAGGCTATTTATATCAGTTTGAGCAAGACCTGAGATTAGATGACAAAAGATAGTTACGACTAATATGATTTGACAAGTATAGAAATTTTTTTATAAAACTGATGTTAGTAATAAACTGTCTAGATATAAACTGAAACTTATTGTTCAGGGAACTGTCTAGATATAAAATGAAATATATTATTCAGGGCAGTTACTAATTACCAGGATCTATTCTTATTCAAACTCATTTGTAAAGATTTAGTCCAAAACGATAAGACTGTATCTTATTGACATGTCAAAATATGACAGGCAGCCCGATATCTGCAACCAATTTTTTCGATCTTGTTTGATATGGAGAGCTCACAGTTCAGTATTACAAATGAAAACAATATGGAATGTGAGCTTAATCCAAGTATCACAAAGAAGCGACCTGATGGTCAATGGACCACAGGAGGCTCAATTTATGGTCGCAAGACTAATGGCTTTTTGGAGGTGAAGATGTTGAGTGAAAAGGAAAACCACTCAAAGATCAATATTGATTTGGTGCGCCTTTGCATTTTCTCCAAAAATTCCATTGACGTGCACAAGTTAAAGCAGTGCATGGCAATTCAAGCAATAGGGACAAACCTGACGTTCTTTCTTATGCAGAAGCTCAACAAGAATATTTTCTTAATGGTAGAATTAGAGCATATCTACTTCCCCAAAAGCAGAGAGGAACTAGTGGGATTGGTGGGCTTCTCGGACAGGCTATTCAAGGTCCTTATTGCATATAGCAGCTGTACACTTGATAGCAACAATCAAGAGAATCTTGAAGAAGGCAGCAGCGAGACCTTAAGCCCACCCCTTATGAAAGCAATTACTGAATCAACAGTCAGTAAAAAAAAAGAAAGAACTACCAGCAACATTACTGTCGTTAAATCTTTACACTCGTTTATTTTTTTTTTTCCATATACTGTTCATTATGACTACTCTTCACTTCTTATGTTATGATTATGTTTCTTTTTATAATGTATAAAGTCAATAAATTAATTTTTTATTTCCAATATTCTTTGTTTGTCGTTAGATTAGTTAGGTATTACTTTTTGTACCTTTATTTTTTTAGCCCCTCATCTTGCAGCATGGGAATTTTATTTTAAAAAAAATAAATAAAAAACGCGTAACTCTTTTTTCTGTTGTTTTTACAATGAAATTAATGGTAAGTGGTTTTTATAACTTACTCAGTGAATGGGTTGATTGCACACATGCCTATAGATGTAGTAGGCCCTAACTTAGTAAAGTGAAATACCTTTGCCTGAGCTTTTGTGCTGAATCACTTTCATGGTTAAGTTTGTGAACAGACATCCAAAGTTGGGATTTATTACTAGTAGCGGCCTTTCATGCTCATAGATGTAGTAGGCCCTAACTTCGTAAAGTGAAATACCTTTGCCTGAGCTTTTGCGCTGAACCACTTCCATGAAGATAGCGAACGTATTTTGGATTGTTTCTAGTAGCTACTTAACAGCTTATCTTCCCTGCTTTAATGCAAGTTTTCTGACTTTTTTTTTTTAAAAAAAAATAGGTATCCTGAATCTACAGCTCTGAAAATGAATGGTTATAAAAGAATAAAAAGAATAAAAGCTATTAAATTATCTCATGTATTTATTTTTTTTCTGTTTTTTTTTTTTTTTTTTTTTTTTTTTGAGAATTTGGTAGTATTACATCTCTTCCCATCGGCTGGTTTAAATATGCTTGCCATTAAATATCTCTACCTAAACAAGAGTTTACTAAATAAGTTTCTATAAAGCAATAACTCATTATTATTACACATTCACAAAAATATATAATAGATAGATTAGTATAACATATCTACAGGGTATTATATTGATCGGCAACCATATAATACTTGGACGTTGCAGTTACCCCTTACACTTAATTTTTTTTTTACTGCACTATTTGCTCATCCATTAGGTTACACGGTACCATGGCCGAACTGCTATGTCTTATAACGTTAAAAAAAACTTTTTCAAAGCTACTGAATCTTTGTAGAAAGTAACTGTCAATTAGAATTGTTTTTTTTGTTCGCTGAGTGAACAAATTGGCAATTCTGGCACGGTATAATGCACCTACTTACGAAAATTCATTTATGCAATCACATATTCAAATTGCTTTATTTATTTTTATATAACACAATAAAGTACTGCCATTTTCAAAATTGAAAAAAAAAGAATATATATTTAGGCAGAAAGATATAGGAAAGAAAGGAAAATTAATTATTTATTACAAAAAGGAAAACAAAGTGTGGCTCAGAGAGTATCTATCACACTATTCAACTTCGTCTCCCTTACATTAGGATTTTTTTTGGAATGTTTTGAAAGATAACTAACAATATGTTAAAAATCTAGCTGCATACTCATTTTTCAAAAAGGAAAAGTATTTTGAATGCTACACGTTGTTTTTAGTTTTATACTTTATTATTACTAATGCTTTTAATTTTTCTAACTCTGATTTCATATTACTATAAATTACGTATTATCTATTATAATCCTAGTTTATTAATTCATGACAATGATTGAAATAAAGGACTGATAGAAGAAGAAGGAAGAATATCTCTGTCTCATCTGTCAAACAGGGTTACCTTACAGTATTTTTCATATTATTTATGGTGAATTACTAATAAAGGAGAGGAGATATTACAAAGCAAAGGTTAAATCATTTTGTTTTTAATTGAATTAAAATGATTCATCTGGCCTTAATGACCATTATTTAATGGTACTAAATTGAATCGATATGCTTATCAGAGCTTGTATTATTCATATCAGATGCTTAAAATATATTCAAGGATGACTAAATCAATAAACCGCCTTCTTTTGATACAAAAATATGTTCACCAACTTTAAAACTTCAATTGCTTAATGAAACTTTGAAAGATGATTGATGTAGTGGGTTTCAGTTGTTTTGATAGATGTTTTCATCTTGGTCATCATGATTTTTAGAGAAAGAACCAAAATAATAATAATAAAACATGATATTTTCAACAACGGTTGTTGGCATCAAAGGATTTATATTAAACAAAATTAGCAAAATATATTAAAACACAAGATGTCAAAGAAATATTGGAGACAATAAATCAATGTTAAGATGTAGAGCAGGCTTTTTATTTCTTAATTGCATCTTTTTTGTCCTGTCTACTTAGTACAAGTGTCGAAGAAACGTTGCTAGACCAAAAATAAATTCCAAATTTTAAGTCCTGAATCAATACTTTAGATTTCTTTCAAATTGCAGCCAACGCTTGACTTATTCCAATTGCTCTTTATACAAAATCAACTTGACTAAATGCGAGAGAAAGAGCCGTCATAGGGTTCTCAGTCACCCTAAAGTTGCCGAGGACGACTAAAGAAAGATTCTTTAGTTTGTGCAAGCTGTCTTTTAACGATGACTTTTTCAAGCAATGGGCGATTTTTAACCTGCACTCAATGCATTTTATTTTTGAAAGAGGTGCTGACAACAACACATTGTCCGGTGTGTATGAAGGATAAATCCTTTGTTATCAAATATTGTAAGACAGTGTAAAGTAATGTCCAAATAGTCGCATAGTGGGAAGCAGTAGTGTAATACAGATCTTTACTTTCTATCTTCACTCCATATAGTATAAAAAGATGAACAATACACACTCTTTTTTATTATAATATATTTTCTATAGGTTGCATAGTTTAATAAATATTTATTTGTAAATAATGAATGAAATTTTCCTGGCGTATTATTTAGATTGTAGTAAATCTTGTATAATTTACCCCTGATTTTAAATTTGTATTAAAGGTTTTTGAAGTCTGATCTGACAATGGTCGTCTTATTCATCAATATTATGCTTTATTTATTTCAATTAAAAGAGAGCGTAAAAATAATGATTGATCTTTGGTTGAATGAATCAAGATCGGCGATTCCAATGTTAAAGTTTACGACATAGAATGACCATGAACTACTTTTTTGTTACACACAATGTGCTCTCTTTCTCCCATTTACATTTTAGATGAAATAAAAGCAATGATTCCCTATTCAATAACTGACCTATCCAGTCATTTTATGCAGTCAATTATTTGTTATTTATAAACAAGTTTTTCATTTGCTTGAAAAAAAAAAAGATCTTGCTTTTCAAAACAAGAAAAAACATTGGTTTGTGACTGAGACAGAAAAAAAAAATTTAATTCGCAGTTTTTTTTTTTTTTTTTTTTTTTTTTTTTTCTTTTGACCACATACAAACATACTTGACACATGTCACCTGAACCCATCATAAAAAGTGAACCCATTATAAAAAGTGAACCAAGCACAAGAGATAGCTCTGCAGAGATAGACAGCTCAGCTGAAATTGATAGTCCCAATACGGTAATAGATATAAAAACAGATAAAACATTATTTCCTAAAACCTTTTCTAGTCTGCTACCACTCCTTCCACTATGGTGGGTGATCTTGAAAGTGTGACGGAAACAAAAGAAGCCTTAGTTCAGTGTGGTTTATCTGAAACTATGGTAGACGAAGAAGAAGCTATGGCTAAAGAGTCTAAAAAAGAAGAAGAACAACGTATGAAAGAAGAGGTAACAGATAAAATGAAGGCTTTTTTTTTTTAATTATTAATGTCATTATATATCAGGCACAAACACAATTTGATTCAACAGTCAAGGAACAACGTATGAAACGCTTGCATTTTTATTAGAGAAATCAGGCGCTTATGCTACCATCTTGGGTCGTAAATTGGAAAAACAGCAAGAAGAAGCTCGTGAAAGAGCTGCTCAACAGGATGCTGCTGTTGCTTCTAATGAGCAAGCTGTGACAATAGAACCAAAACAACGAGGTAGACCGCGTAAGGCGCGTGATCCTAGCCATGGCCAAGCATCCAAAAAGAGAAAGATTACGGATGCCGATTATCAATTGACTGATTACATTAAAGACGATGTAAGACGCATACATATACCTCAAACATGATACTAAATACAAGATGTTTAGGATATTAAAAAGTCCAAAGTAACGGATGGTGATGTGAATAAAGCGATTATGGAAGAAAATGTATTGAAAGACAAAGAGGATATGACTAAGCCAACAGTATCAGCGCGTCAACCTGCACTTGTGACAGGAGGTGTGCTTCGAGACTATCAACTTGCTGGTGTAGAATGGTTAATCAGTTTATGGGAAAATGGTTTAAATGGTATCCTTGCAGATGAAATGGGCTTGGGAAAGACACTTCAGACAATTAGTTTTATTGCACATTTGAAGTCCATGAAGGTCGCTGGTCCTTATTTAATTGTGACCCCCTTATCTACATTAGCCAATTGGGTGAATGAATTCAAACGATTTACACCTAGTATTAATGTGTTACTTTATCATGGATCCAAAGAAGAAAGACAACATATGATTAATAGAAAGATGCCTAAAAAGAAGGAAACAGCTTTTGAATTCCCAGTGATTGTGACAAGTTATGAAATTGTGATGAATGATCGTAAATATTTGCAACGATACAATTGGAAATATATTGTAGTAGATGAGGGTCATCGTATAAAGAATATGAATTGTAGATTAATTAGAGAATTAAAGACATATTCCAGTGCAAATCGTTTACTATTGACAGGAACTCCGCTTCAAAATAATTTGGCTGAACTATGGAGTTTACTAAACTTTTTATTACCTGATATCTTTGATGACTTGGACATGTTTCAATCATGGTAAGATGAGGTGTAATCTATGATGAAATATAAGCTTATGATGGTGATAATAGGTTTGACTTTTCTGATATTAATAACAAGAGTGGACAAGATCGTATTATTAAAGAAGAAGAAGAAGACAAGATTGTGTCTAGTTTACATACTATTTTAAGACCCTTTTTATTAAGAAGATTAAAGACAGATGGTAATTTATAAAATATATGGTTATTTAGATCTAAGTAACTCATTATTATTTAGTTGAACATTCATTACCAAAGAAAAAAGAATATCTTCTCTATGCACCTTTAACTCAACCTCAAAAGAATTTGTACGATGCTATCATCAAGCGTGATTTACGTGATTATTTAATTAAAAGAAAGGTTTCAATGCCAAACGCAGAACAACAAGAGCAAGAACGTAGAACGACAAAGACTGTAGACTATAAAGAGAAATCAGATAGACAATACTTTGCAGAATTAGAAAAGAAGGATAAAATAGAAAAAACGGACGATGAGGCGCCAAAACACGCTGTACTTGAAAATGCTGTGAAGCAAGTCAACAGCTTACACCTTCAGAATTTAGTTATGCAGCTTCGAAAGGTGTGTAACCATCCTTTTTTGTTTGATTGGCCACTGGATCCAAAGACCAATGCACCCGTATTGAACAATGAGCTTGCTGCTCAGTCTGGGAAGGTGTTATTGCTCGATCGTTTGTTGACTGCCCTTTTTGATAGAGGACACAAGGTCTTGGTGTTTTCACAAATGACAAAAATGTTGGATATCTTGGAAGATTGGGCTACAGAAATGAAGGGATGGAAAATTTGTCGATTGGATGGTAGCGTTCCTCAAGAGAGCAGACGTCAACAGATTGAAGAGTTTAGTGATCCAAAGAGTGATACAAAGCTCTTTTTATTATCTACTCGTGCTGGTGGTCTTGGAATTAATTTGACTGCAGCAGATACTGTTGTTATATTTGACAGTGATTGGGTAAAGAATGATGTTTTATGCTTTATATCGAAGCTAACAATATATTTAGAATCCCCAAATGGATCTTCAGGCACAAGATCGTGTTCATCGTATCGGTCAAACAAAACCCGTTTTGATTTATCGATTGGTTGCAGCCAAGACAGTAGAAGCCAAAATCTTGGAAAAGGCCACAGCCAAACGTAGGTTAGAGAAACTGGTCATCAGCAAAGGTAAATTCAAGTCACCGGTATCTGAAAAGAAGCATGAGACCTCTGTACGTGAACTGGCAGAGATATTGGCGTCTGAAGATGGAGAACAAGTTCAGATTGTTGCTGAAGGTGACAAGGTGGTCTCGGATGCTGATCTCGAGAAATTGCTGGATAGAAGTCCGTCTGTATTCGAATCAAAGAATTCGAGTGAAACGAATCAGTTTAGAGAAATGGATGCCTCAGAGTTACACGATGCGAAAAATGAAATTCTTGCTACGCGTTCGTAGCGGATAAATTATTTTACCTCGAATAAAATAGAATTTATACATTTTTTTATTTTATTTATTTCTTATTTTTTCTTAATGTCAGAGAAACAAGGATATTATCACGGCTCAAGTTCTAGCGGCACAATAAGTCAACCTGTCCGTCGCCATTTGATTGATGTATACTTGACACTGGCAGCCATGTGTGCCATTGCTACTGTGGGATCTCAAATGGGCGACTACTTGGGTTCTAGTGGCCCAAGTGTTGGTTCAATTGGTGCGATTGCAAGTGCTTCTATGATTCGATATACCTCAATGAATAGTACAAGTCGATGGGGTTTATTACTTGTAATTTGATATAGTGCATGTATATACAAATATGTTATTGATATATAGCGTAGGCATACTCTATATTTAGTGGTATTGCTATTTCAACTTTTATTTCCTTCATTTTAAATTGGGATCCGTCTGGAAACATGATCTTTATGGCACTCACATCCTCTATTTTAATCTTCTTGGGTTTTTCTATTAGTGCAACCATGTCGAGTCGACGAAGTACGATGTATATTGGAGCATTAGCCAGTAGTGCAATTGGTATTTTATTGTGGTTATCATTGGCCAATGTCTTATTTATCAGATCTTCAAGTTTATTCTCATTTGAATTATATGCTGGATTGTTAGCATTTGCAGGATTTGGTAAACAAAAGTGATAGTTTTATGAATCAAATCTAATCAATTTTTTTTTTTTTTTTTTTTTTTTTTTTTTTTTTTTTTTTTTTTTTTTTTTTTTTTTTTTTTTTTTTTTTTTTGCAGTGATGTATGATACACAAATGATTATTGAAAGAGCTAGTTTGGGTGTGATGGACGTTCCAGGACATGCGATTGAGTTATTTATGGATCTTTACTCACTTTTTATTCGACTGGCCGAAATATTCTTAAAAAAGGAAGTTGAACGTGAAAATGAAAAGAGAAGGAGAAGGACACAAAGATTACAAAGAGATTATTTCTAATGTTTATTGATCATCTTCTTGAGCATAATAAAGTCTTCTTTCTTCTATTTGCTGTTCAATACTCTTTAAATTGGGTACATTTAAATAACCTTTATGATAAGTCAATACTTCTTCTAGTGACAAGTGAGGAATTAAATTTCTTCTTGGAGCCACTTTTAGACAATGTTCAGCATCCATCTTCAAATCGAGCACACTATCATAATGCGCACCGGAACTGAATCCGATACGAAGAGAATATTCCTTTTCGGGAACACTGTGTCTGTTTCTTTCATACAACTCAAAAGTGATCTGCGTCAAGACTTCAATTCGGTATTAGTTTTCAGTTGTGATGGTAACAATAATATAAACTTACAATCTAGTTCAGGTAAAGTGTTCTTGGGTACTTTTGTAGGAACACCGGATAAATAGACAAGATTCAACAATGCATGTACATGGGATTCTATAGAATAAATTAATAACATGTTACGTAACAATTCTATTAGCTTACCTTTAGTAAAATATAACCGTGTTCTTGGGACATCAGAGAACTGCATTTCATCTAAATCATCCAAGATACTCTTTAATAAAGGGAAACTGATAAGCATGCCAATGTTCTTCTTTTCATTATCAGAGATACCAAATTCTTGAGGTGCTATAAAATCAAACATAATCTTAACATTCTTGTATAATTTGTTGAGTAAATCACTTTCTTCTTTTTGATAAAATACAGCTTCCAAAAAGGGTCTATTATGCAATGCATCATACTTGAGAGAATCATACAGGGCTGGAATAGATGAAGGATCTGGATAGATAGTCTCTTCACCATCGGTAAATTGGCTAAACATTCTTTCCCATCTTTCTTTAAATAAATTGGGTGAATCAAAGCAACACCAGCGTCTTTGTATATTGTCTACATCCAATGCTGTCCAACTTTTACGCATAATATACTGCATACGTGTCATTGTGCTTGCAATCTCTTGCAACAGAATAGAGGGCTGTGGTAGTTTTGCATCCCAACCCATCTGTGCCAGCATCCACTCTGGAATTGTATTTTCCGGTCGCAGCAGAGTCTTTAACTTTTTCTTGACTTCATCTGCTGGTTCTTTGGCTGCATTGCTATCATCTAACAAGTATTTGCTTTCTGAGATTACGCCTTCTAATGTCTCTGGGTTTCCAAGGAACCAACGAGCGAATACTTGAGCTAATATCCTAATATCAATATTTGTTCATCTTTGAAAATATTGCATTTACCTGTGTCTCTAACACGTCGTTCTGAGCTACTAAAGATCTTTACATCTTCCAATACTTGTCTATTCAATATATTCATATCCTTTCTCAAGTTTTCTGCTAAATCTCGCGATTGGTGACGCCCAGCATGTGTAAACTGGTAAAAATGATAAGCAACATATAAGCTAAAGACAATCCTATTTACCTCTCCACCCCATTTCACAATCACTTGTACTTTAAGCAACTGTTTTGTTTCTGAGTCAAATTTAGGTTTCAATTGAACTTTTGTGCCTGGCAAGTCATGCTTTTTCTCTAATACTTCTTTGAGTGATAATAATTTGCTTGATTGTTCTTCTGGTGCATTTTCCAAGCAAGTATTCAATGCTTTCATAACTGATTCAAGTTGATGCTTTTGTCTAAAGACTACTTCACGTCTGGAACCTTGTAATAAATCAATAAAAGGTTGTTCCATAATTGAAATCTTGAGCTTTTCTTTAGGTGTACGATCTCCGTGACGAAAGACAGCAACAAATCCTTTGAGTCTCCATGAGTTTTGAGGCAAGATCTCGGGTGGAATTTGATCTGCTAACGACAAGGGTCGCTCTTGAACTGAACGGAAAAACAATTCCTTGAGTATTTTGGCACATTGATCATAATAAAAATCATTGCCCTTCACAAAGCTCCAGCCGTTGACATCAATCACATAGGATTTGCCTTGAACACGCAAGATGTCTAATCCACATACTGTTTGTCCAAATGCCTTGGATACTTTTCTAGCAATGTCCTCTTCTTCTTGAGTCAGCTTCACACGATAACGAATTTCTTTTCCATCTGTGTTACGTTTGACATGTCCATCCACTGTAGGTGACCTATAGCATGTTATTATTATGATATGTTTGTGATTCACTGTCTGATATTACTTTCTTGTTTCTGCATAAACAAATTGAGGTCCAACAGTGTATAATTTAATATCTTCACAATTATCCGTTTCCATTAATTTTTCATAAATCCAT
Source organism: Rhizopus arrhizus (assembly GCA_024220505.1). Lineage (NCBI taxonomy): Eukaryota > Fungi > Mucoromycota > Mucoromycetes > Mucorales > Rhizopodaceae > Rhizopus > Rhizopus arrhizus. The sequence continues at coordinate 768,486 of JAKZZE010000024.1, forward strand.
GATCCATCAGAATGTGGTGCAATTAATTGGGGATCGAATTCACTTGATTTATTTCCAATCTATACAATAAAAATTACTATACATTCCTCTATTTAAAATATATGTTTTTACCTTTCGGAATAATCTTCTTCCACCGCCACCTCTCTTTTCAGAATAATAAATATTGATATTGTGATCTTCACCATCCACTGGTTTTTCAATAAATGTCTTTTCCAATCTTTCATTGTTTACTTCAATGAAATGGTCACCAACAAAGATGGAACTAGTATCAGTAGTATATCTTGCTAATACACGATCCATGTCCATTCCAGTACAAGATTTAAAAGTAGCTGCTGCTTCAGGATCTACTTTTGCGCCACCATCCCTTGATATAACCAAACGAGGGGGTGTAGGTACACCAATAGCATCTAATATTGATAACACTACTCTTCTATCCCATAAAAGTGCTTGCATAATCACATTATTGACACAGTATGGCTTTCTTAGTTTCGTATATTCAATTGCTTTATTCAGTGGGAATCCATCAGAAAAGAAGCAAATCAAGAAATCACAACCAGGCCAATTCTCCACCTCTATTTTCTATTAATACCATAGAATAAATGAAATATTATTACCTTCATCCAAGATAGTCTTGTCACCAAAAATGACAATTTCGAAATCACCATGCATCAATAATCTATTTAATATGTGTCTCATTGGCTTTGATCTAGCCTTTCTGTCCATTGCACATACCCCAACAATATCTAATATAACTAATAAATATCATTCTTTTCACTATTATCCTTTACATTTTTCTCTATTTTCTGGTATTAAACTTGGTGATGATGATGTAGCTGGCATTTTTATTTAAAATATTTACAAAAGAAAAGAAGAAGAAAAAAAAAACAAATTTTTCCACAATTAATTTTTTTTTTTGACACCCAAAAAAAGATTGGTTCGTGTAACCCTATATGCTATTTGAAGTCTGTCACTTTTTTAATATGACACATCCGCACGAATATTGTTACTGTTGTTTTTATTCATTGACGCGTTACAAACGTAACAAAACCAGCGTGTACAAAATAAGCCCTTTTTTTTCTTTCTTTGTCAAGTGTAACGCATAACTAAACTAAACTTCAAACCTCTGACTCCGCTTTTTTTTGCCCTTTTTTCCTTCTTTCTTGAAAACGACATGTTGGAATCACTTGTAGTCAATATTCTCAACAGGTTTCTTAAAGACTATGTCTCAAACCTAAACTATGATCAACTTAAAATCGGGATATGGAAAGGTTTGGCCTGCTTTTTTTTTTCCTCCTTTTCACACGTACTCACACTTAACCTATAGGCGAAGTGAACCTTTCTAACTTGAAACTGCGAAAAGACGCCCTTGATAAACTTGATCTTCCTGTCTCCGTGTCAGAAGGTAAAGACAACAAGGAAAAGCAATATTGACAGCTGACTATGCTATATCATTAGGCTACTTGGGTCAGATAACACTTGTTATACCTTGGTCAAACTTGAAAAGTGAACCTGTGAAAGTTATCATTGATCATATTTATTTATTGGCTGAACCCAAAAATGAAGCAACAGTAAAAAAAAGAAGCCTCTATAAAAAAACACACCCTCATAATAGATATAGTTTTCTGTAGAAGAAGAAGAAGAAAGACTCTATAAATTAAAACAACAACGTCTTGAAACTGCAGAGTTATTGGATTCTTCTCGAAAAGACCAAAAAGAGGACACGAATGATGGTGGCTTCTTGGCTCAACTGACAAACAAAGTGATTAACAATCTGCAATTTGAAATCAAAAATATTCATATTCGATATGAAGATAAATTATCTGACCCTGGACATCCATTTGCTATCGGTCTTACTCTCAATGAGCTCAGCGGTTTATCCACCGATGATGACTGGCAACCCAAGTTCATCAGTGATCCTTCAAGCCCTGTTTATAAGGTTTGTTGTTGTTTTTTTTATGCATTATTGATCCCTAAGGCGCCCGATGTTGTTTACATAGCTTGTGACACTTGAATCTTTGGCTGTTTATTGGAATACAGATGCAAAATCATTAGCCGGTATGCACCATGAAGAAGCTGCAGAGGTTTTTACAGACTTGGTAACCAAATATTTATATAAAAAAATACCTATTCATTTATCTTGGCTATTAGATTCCTACTTCTACTAAACCTATCAAGGAACATCAGTATTTACTCAAGCCCGTTTCAGGTACGGGTAAAGTAACACTGAACAAAACATGCGGTGCACCCAAAACAGATGTGACTCTTCTCTTTGACGAGATTGCGTTTGGTCTGGATGATCATCAATACCGAGACTGCATACTCATGCTGGATCTCTTTCAAGCCAATATCAAGAAACAGAAATATCTCAAATTTCGTCCTAGCAAAGAAAAATCGGCCAAGACTCACCCCCGAGATTTTTTTCAGTTTGCTGCCCATGCTATCCTATCCGAAATTCATGAAAGGAATTACAAGTGGACTTGGGATCATTTCCGTACTCGTCGTGATCAAAGAATACAGTATGTTGAATGTTATATGGCAAATAAATTGAATGAGGCTACGGAAGAACAAGCCAAGGTCTTGAAAGATTTGGAAAAAATCTTGTCCTTTCAAGATATTCGGTTCTATAGAAGCATTGCAAACGTAAAGCTTCGTAAACAAAAAGTTCAAATTGGTAAGAAAAGACGGGTGGATGCTATCAGTTCAGTAACATATTTTTTAAAAAGAAATCGAAAATCAAAGGAAGAAAGTTGAAAGCGCAAAGAACAGCTGGTGGGGATGGGCTACGGGTGCCTCCAAATCAGCAGCTTCGGATAGCGATGATGCCATTCATATGACAGAAGAACAAAAGAAGGAACTATTTGAAGTTATTGAATACGATGAAGAAAAGATTAATGCCTCTGCTACTTCCAATTTACCAAAGGATGTATGTATCTCTATTTTCTAATTTATGTTACCAACATGTACTATCATAGGCTATCCAGTTGTCTTTAACGACCAAATTGAACCGTGGCTCCTTTGCTTTAAAGAAAAACGTCAAGAAAGTTACCGAGCAAGAATTGCTTTTACTTGTTTTCGATTCTGTGTCTGCAGAATTTACTCAATATGTTGAGTCTATGAAGTTAGGTGCTGCCTTGGGAGACCTTCAACTATTTGATGGAAGTAGTCGAAATACAATTTATCGTCAGATCATTGGCGTCAAAACGAAGAGTAATAGAAGGTCGGTTTTCTTGAATTAAATAGTAGGAATAAACTAACCATTTCATACAGCTCATCTTTGCTTGACTCAAAGCACAATCAGGAACGCAAAGCTCTTGCTTCGGCCTGTACAAAGGAACCCTTTTTCTCTGTTGTTTTTGAAAAGAAGCCTTTAAAAAGCTCGGCCAGTAATGCGGTTTCTTTAAAGATGAGACCTTTGGAAATAATCTATAGCCCAGTGTTAATCGAAAGTGTCACAGAGTTCTTTAAACCTCCAAGTTCAAAGATGGAAGGAGTAAATGCAGTGATTGCTGCTGCTGAGAATAAATTTCAGCAGCTCAAACTTCATTCTCGTGCAGGTTTAGAATTCGCATTTGAAAACCATACTACATTCGAAGTTGACATCGGCATTGATGCGCCTATTATTTATGTACCAGAAAGGTTTGGTTATTGACCTTCATAACAAATCCTTACGTAACTGACCTTCCTACCTCTTTCTGTAGCTTAACAAATGAAAATTCGCCTGTGTTGATGATCAATGCTGGTCATATCAAGATTGACAGTGAGCTCGCTGATGCAAATATGGTTAAAGACATTAAATCAAAAGAAGTTCAAGCATATAACGCCGAAGACGTTAAGAATCTCGAGCGTTTGATGTATGACAAGTTTAATCTTCAGCTGACTCAAACAAAGATCATCATTGCCGCCAACGTTCAAGAATGCTTATTGCAGCTGACAAGTGACGATGCGTCAGTAGATGGTATCGATCCTCGTTTCATTGACCACATGGATATGAAGCTTTCACTGGAGCTCTGTATCTTGCCTGGTAATACAGAGTTTACAAAGGTCAAAGTTTCGGGTTATTTGCCTTTGCTTTCTATCAATATGTCTGACGACAAGTACAGGATGCTTATGAGAATCATTGAATCTGCCACTCCTCCAAAATCAAGTGATGTTTCTATCGAAAAGCCACATTCAACCGCCCTGCGATCACGACCATCTGAGCAAGACCTTGTACTGCCTGATACTGTAAGTGAAATATCTGCATCTTCTGATGAGACAGCAGTATCTGAAGTAGAGCAATTCAAGCTGGCCTTTGTCATAGACAAGGTATCCATTGCACTCAACGAAACTTGCAATGTCAATAAGAGCAGCAAGAAAGACCAACTCCTTTGCGAAGTCGTACTGGAACGTTTTGAAGTATCTATTCTTACTCGACCCTTGGATCTCTCGGTTGATTTGTCTCTCAAAGCGCTTCATGTCACTGACAAGATGGAACACGGCAGTGAGTTTGGCTATCTGCTTACTTCAGATGTCTTTGAAAATGGTATAGCAAGCAGTAATAAGAAGGAGCTTTTGAATGTAAAATACCAAAAGGTCTCCAAAGACCATCCACATTATTCTGATGTTTATGATGAATGCGATCAAACAGCCAATCTTGTTTTATCAACCTTTACTGTCATTGTCACTCGAAGCTCTCTCCTTCATCTTCAAGACTGGGCCACAAATGCCTTTATAGGTCCCGCAAAATCGGAGTCAGTGAAGGAGACAGTGCAGGATTCTCCTCAAGAACAGATCAAACAATCAGAGACTTCAAAGACAAAGGTCACTGTTCGTATGGACAGCGCAAATGTGATGCTAAATAATGATGGTATTCGACTGGCGACGCTTGGATTAAGTTCTGGAGATCTCTCTGTGATGCTGGAGCCAAAAACGTTGGATGTGTGTGGAAAGTTTGGTAACTTGACCTTGTCTGATGACGCTGCAATTGCTGCCTCTCCTGACATATCTGAAAAATGGATTGTGAGTATTGTTGGGGATGAATTAGCAGACTTTTCTTACAAGACATACAACCCAGAAGAATCACATTTCCCAGGATATAACCAGGCATTTAAACTTCGAATGGGATCTATTCAGTTTGTTGTCTCCAATACACTTCAACCCATAATGAACTTTATGACTGAGTTTTTGGAGATGAAATCGGTTTATGACGCAGCTAAAACGACTGCAAAAGAAACTGCTGAACAGTACCAGCAAGATGGAAATAGATTCCATTTTGACATTTTGATCGAGAGTCCTCTTGTCGTTCTTCCTGCTGTAGATCAGGACACAGTCACAGCTCATCTAGGAGAGATCAGAGCCAAGAATGAGTTTTTTGAAATGCAGGATACAAAAGCACCTCTGGTACATATTGAATGTGGTGTTTACAAGATCAATCTACAATCAACCATGGTCAGTAAATCAGTCAAGCAGACGCTGCCTATCATTAAGGACCTGGATATCGCTTTTGTTATTGATAACCTCGAGAAAAGACTAGATGGATTGGTCGATGTACCAAACTCACAGATCCGAGGTAGCATCTCTGATGTTTTGATGTCCTTGACAGAAAAGCAGTACAGAACGCTTTTACAAGTCTCAGATAATCTGCAAAAGACATTCAATTCTTCATCAAACAAGAAAGAAGGTCATATTAAGCAAGCTGGCAAACTTAAAAGCTCTTCAGAGATAACAATCAATTCCCAAGATTCCAATCATGATATCCAAATTCAAAACGCTCAAAAGACTAAATTTGTAAATCTTGATCTTGCCATCCAATTAAGCACCATTTGCTTAGAAATATTGAAAGATGCCGAATCAAAAGACCAAGTCAATCATAGTTTATCCAAACTTGTTTTTAAGGCAGTTGCTATGAAAATGCAAACCATGTCCGACGAAAGTATGAAGTTGGAGGCCAAGATGCAATCCATTCAATTCTCTGACACCAGGGTTGAATCCAAATCCAAGTTCAGAGACATTTTACCTGCAAAGTCTCTTGATGGGCCCCAGTTCCAATTCAATCTATGCTCTTATAAGGAACAACAAAAGCCCATCACAGATATACAGGCAGCTATTGACAGTCCCAAAATCATTTTATCTTTGGACTACTTATTCTTGCTTAAGGATTTTTTCACTTCACCTTTTGTTGAATCTACCAAAACCCAAAACGTCATACAGGCTCATGATAAGAACAAAGAACAATTGCAAGTTTTAGAGAAACAGCCAGAGGAAAAATCATCTGCAGTTTTTAGAATCAACGCGAGCGTTACCAATTTTGAAATTATGTGTCTTGCTTCACCTGAAGATGAGTCTTCTGAAGCAATTGTGCTCTCCTTCAATCAACTCAAGATAGAGCAGCAAGAGGCATTGAACTTGGGTTTGGATAACATTGAGCTGGTTTTGTGTCGTATGAACAACAGAGCCGAATCAACTTTGCACTTTATCGAGCCTTTTGATATATCATTACTTGTAAACAATCCAGCATCATATTCTACCATGACGGTCAACCTTCACGTGAAGCCGATCATTTTACGTCTGTCGTACCAGGATGTGATGCTCATCGCTACCATAGCCAACAAGGGTATGGCGTTGATAGGAAATAAGAATGAAGCACCAAAATCAATGTCTGCTACTACTCCTGATAATTCAAAGGGTATGGTGTCCCCTGCTCCTGAACAAGTGAGTACAAAGGAAGCTTCAAAGGAGTCGCTTATTGCATCCTTTGAAGGACTGCAGATCATTTTGATTGAAGATCTTCACAACCTTCCCTTTATCGACTTTTATATGGACCCATTCCAAATTACTGCTTCCGAATGGTCTAGGGCTATCAAGGCAAACGTTGATTTCTCGATGGCGATCAAGAGCTTCAATTTTAAAAACTCACACTGGGAACCCCTTTTAGAACCTTGGAGCTTTGACATCAAGGTTAACCAAGACATAGTGGACAAAAGCACGCATGTGGTACTGGGCTCTAAAGATTTTATTCATCTTAATGTGACACACACTTTCATCGAAAGTGCTTTGGCTATATCTCAAACGCTTTCCGAAATCAAGTCATTAAGCGAATCAGCTCAAGTTCAAGTGAAGCCTTACCTGCTTGTGAACTCGACAGGTTACGATTTGCATTTCTGGAGTATGCTAGAAGACGATGCTGATGCTGGCCATACGTCGGTACACAAGCTGAGCAATGGCCAATCGATGCCTTGGTCATTTAGTGATTGGAAGAGTAGTAGAGAAAGTATACATGTAAGTAGGGACCTTTTGGGAGTCCAATTGGAAGACGGTGAAATCGGATGGGATAGCGTTCAACACATCGCAGTTGATCGTGAAGGAGAATCTGCCTATCTTCTCAAGCCAGAGGACAAAGGTATCTTGCATCGTCTGGTGATTGATGTTCGGTTGGAAAATCACGTCAAAAAGGTGACCTTCAGAAGTGGTCTGGTGCTTGAAAACAATTCCTCAAAGAGCATGGAATTAGTCATCGTTGATGACAAAAGACGTATTTTGTCCGAGGTATTTAAGCTTCTGCCCCAAGAGACATATAGTGTTCCAATCAAGTTGTGCTTTGATCACTGGATTCTGGTTAGGCCTTCAGACCAATATGAATGGAGCAAGCAGATGCTGGCATGGTCCGATGTTCTATTGCCTAGTTTTCCAAAATTTATAGAATGTTCTCCATTCAATAACAGCAGCAACGGATCGCACCTGTTCCAGACTAGAGTAGAATTTGACAAGTCGGCTTTGCTTTCCAAAAACTATCCACACATGAAGATTCAATTTTGTGCGCCCATCGAAATCGAGAACCTGCTGCCGTTCGATTTTGATATTTGTCTGACAGAGATGGGATCCAACAAACAAGTTTCAGTCCGCCTTCAGAAGGGTACAAAGTCCCATGTTCATGAGTTTAGTAGTAATTCCGTACTCAATTTCCAACTTGATTTGAAATCCGAAAAATACAAACCTAGCGAAGTGAGCACTATCAAAACCACGCCCCAATACAACTCCTTGAGTGAAAAGTTGGTCATCAGAGATCAGCAGGGCATACCCACTAATCTGCGAATGCATGTATCACGAACAGTCAACTCTGTGGGCTCTTTATACATTGGGGTTTATGCACCCTACATGATCATAAACAAGTCTGGTCTTCCCATCCACTTGCGTTCCCAACAAACCTACTTGAAAGGAAAGACACCAACAGAATCGATTCCTGCTTTTGATGAAGGCCAGCAGGTCGTTCCGACCATTTTCTCCTATGCTGATATAAGCACACGTAATCGTTCTCAGCTTTCAATGGATGCTATTAAATGGAGCGAACCGGTCAGTTTTGAAGCGGTTGGAAACAGTCAGGATGCTACTTTACTTTCTAAATCTGACCCGTTTGCAAAGCATGTTGGTATCAAAGTGGAGGAAGGCAAAGGTACGGTGAGGTTAACAAAGATCGTGACAATCACACCGCGATATGTATTGAAGAATAACATGACCATTGGTCTTGATATTTGTGAATATGGTACTGAAGGTCTTGTTGATCTCAAGCCTGGTCAAAAGACACCATTTTACCAAACCAGTCAATCCCAGGTTCGATGGATATGTCTTCGTCTTCAAGAACCTAGAAGCAAGTGGTCCTCTCCTTTCAATGTTCAAGATATCGGAAAGATGTATGTGAAAATAGAAAGAGAGGGTCGTCAAGAGCTGGTACGTGTCTCTGTCAGCATCAAGGATTCCACTATTTTTGTCACCCTGAATGAGGATAATGAATGGCCATATCAAATCATCAATAACTCTAGTGTTGACATCCAATTCACTCAAACCGATATTAAATTCGAAGGCAATAACTTGAACAGTAGTCAAAAGAAAGCATTATCAACGCCTCAAAGTTTCATGATTTCATCAGGTGAAAAGATAAAGTATTCATGGGATATGCCTGTTGCCAAAGAAAAGAAACTGGAGCTGTGTGTGGGTGATAGACGTCGAACAATCAATTTTGAGGCTGTAGGATCTCAAGTACCCTTCCGTTATGCAAAGCGTCGAGAAGGAAACGACACGCTATCTATGGATATTGTTGCTCGTGGTTCTGCTCTCGTACTGTATATCACTGACTTTGATTTATCAAAAAGTTTATATCGTCCGAAATCATCTTCTAAAGAAGAGGCTTTCGAAACTGTGGATGTTAAACATAAAATAAATTCTATACTCGAAGTCAATTTGGCTGGATTACGTTTATCGATCATTGATCGAAATTCACAGGTAAAAAAAAAAAAAATTGTATAAAAAGAAAAGAAAAAGCATAAACTTTTAATTATTTATGAATTGAATAGGAATTGGCACTTGCTACTATAAAGAGATTTGAATTTAAGCATACGGATTCAAATTTGTATCAATCCATCAGATTAGGTATCGAGTGGATTCAGGTGAGAAGCAGTTTACCCAATAGAATTATATAGCTTTCTTAACAAAAGTATATGTGTATTAGATTGATAATCAATTATTTGGTTCTACTTATCCCATCTTGTGTTATCCTTCCGCTCGTCCCAAAGTATCAAATGAACAAACTACGCATCCTACACTTCATGTTGCTTTAGACAAAGCCAAAGATAATCAACATGGTGTACAATACTTTAAGATATTCTCTTTCCTTCTACAAGAAATGACACTCGAAGTAGATGAAACTTTCCTATATGCCTTAATGGACTTTGCACAATTTGAAAATTCAAGTGGTGTACAAAAGCAAAGGTATATGTATAGATGCATAAATTATATGTACCTATTATTTAATCAATTCATAATATAGAGACACTGTATTCATCATGGAAACAGCAGAGCCTGGTGTTGAAAAGGCATCTGCACTTTATTACTTTGAAGAATTTTGTATACAGCCAATGCGACTAAACTTGTCATTCGTCAGAGATGATAAAATGGATGGAAATGTTCAGTAAATAGCAACCTGTCTTCTTTTTTTAAGCATAGATTGATGTGATTTTTTTGTAGGGGAGGCTTAAGAAATACACCTGTGGGGTATGTCTTCAATGTGCTTACAATGACCATTGGAAACGTGAATGATGCCCCTATCAAACTCAACGCACTCATGGTAGACAATCTTCGCGCAAGCTCTGATGATTTAGCATCTCGTATCGCTCTTCATTACCGTGAACAAGCAATGTATCAAGTACATCGTGTACTGGGCAGTATTGATATCCTGGGTAACCCTGTAGGCTTATTTAATAATCTAAGTTCTGGATTTGGTGAACTGTTCTATGAGCCATACCAAGGATTTATCATGAGTGATCGACCTCAAGACTTGGGCATTGGTGTTGCCAAGGTAAATATATGTCAAAAGGCTTGATGGATTGGGTAGAGATGAACTATTTATATATAGGGTGTTGGTGGCTTTATGAAAAAGAGTGTTTTCGGTGTAACAGATAGTTTGTCTCGTTTGACAGGAAGTCTAGGGAAAGGTTTGTCTGCTGCAACCATGGATAAAAAATTCCAAGACAAGAGAAGAACAAACATGGTTCGAAACAAGCCAACCCATGCTATCAACGGTGTTACTCAAGGTGTTGGTTACTTTGGATCAAGTCTTGCTAGCGGTATTACAGGATTAGTGGTAAGAATATGTCTTGATAGAATTTATTGTAGATCAAACTAAATTATGATAATGATAGACAAGTCCAATGGAGGGAGCCTCAAAGGATGGTGCTGTAGGCTTTGTTGGAGGACTAGGTAAAGGGCTTGTAGGGTAAGTACAAATAAGTGCCGTTTTCTCATTTGATTTCAACTAAAGCACATTTTCAGTGCTATAACGAAACCTGTGGCAGGTTTATTTGACATGACGAGTAACATTACTGCTGGTATTCGAGAGACAGCATCCGATGAAACAGTGATTGCTCGAGAGAGATTACCTCGTTTTATTGGAAGAGATGGTATATTAAAGGTATGTGTGCTTGCTTTTGATATATGCAATACAGTACTCAACTTTGTGTGTAGCCTTATTCTGAAAGAGAAGCTCTTGGTCAACTGTGGCTCAAAGAGATGGAAGATGGAAGCTTTTTGAACGATGCCTACATTGCTCACGGTATACTGGAAAACAAGCAAATGGCAGTCATCCTGACTTATGAAAACATCATCGTGGTGCGATCCGATCATTTGAAAATGGAGACCTGTTATCCTTTGGATTCAATCCAATCGGTTGAAGCAAGATCCGATGGTGTCCACCTTCAGACAAAGAAGAATGCAAATCGTACGTTTATTTTCGATCATGAAACGAACAGTGGATGGTTTGCTGGCAAGATAAAGGAGATCATTGCACAAAGAAGAGAAGAAGACGAACGAAAATAACTTTTATACAAATTTGATACATGCTTTATTGACTGTTTAAAAATAAAAATATGACTTAAACAGAGGCCTGAATGGGAGGTTCAACGAATTCCTTGGTGGCCTTAGCACCAGTATCGTCACCAGCGGCTGCGGCACCACCGTGAAGGGCCAAGAGAGCAGAGACATCAAACTTGGGAGCCTTGAGGATCTTCACCTTACGAACATAAGTGTTTTGAAGAGGGTAGATACCTTGACAAGCCTTTTCAATACGAACAGCGATAGCATCTTGAGCAGATTGAGAGGCAGAAGAAGTAACCTTGGCAACCAATTCCTTAAGATCACAAGCAGAAGCTTCTTCAGTCATGATTTCAAACATCTTTTTACGGATTTGACGGATTTGAGAAGATTGAGCATAGGTGGTCTTTTTGATTTGGTTACGACGACGAGCGGTGAAGGAGATGGCAAAGAGACGAACCAAGTAACCATCAGTGGTCTTGATGTCAACAAAAGCCTCAATGAGGGATTGCCACTTCTTGACCATAGAACGGAGCTTGTCAGTGGTCATGTCCATACCGTTAAAGTTAGTAAGACAGTTCTTGCCTTGGATTTCATCCACCTTGAGCTTGATCTTGCGGAAAGAACGAGATTCGTCCTTGGACAAGTCACCAAGAGACATCTCGACAACACGACCGTTCAAGGAGTCATTAGCGTTACGGAGACCTTGAGTACGGTTGACCAAGGTCTTACCGACCTGACGAACTTCAAACATGGAAGGAGCCTTGATATCATACCAGTCCTTACGGGTGAAAGGGTCAACGCTAAATAAGAAAATGTCAATTCATGCACAATTTTCCGATACTGCAAAAGAAAAAAGTAGAATTGTTCTAAATAAGAGCAAAGAGAACTATTTTTTGTTTCCCCCCCCCTTGCCCATTTATGCACATTCCCTTTTTTTTTTTTTTTTTTAGGCGTCAATATGGGTTGTAGTCCAGAATGTCTCGCTCGATTGTTTTCAGAAACAAAAATCTACTTTTATATTTCTCTTGCAGTTCCACTACTTACACCTTCTTCTTCAATCCTTTCTTTCCTTTTGAAAGACGCCTAAAGTAATGTTTAATGATTTATACGCGTTAAACAAAACACAATTGGGCTTACTTGTTCTTGCCGACAGCTAAATATTATATGAAAAGATACGATAATGAATACGATTGATGGATGGATGGATGGATATTTAGTTGAAACTTACCCATATTATCGTTTAAGAAGGGAGGAGGATTAGGTTGCGTCCTTTGTTCGATCTTTGGTTTCCTTGGCTTCTGAGCCAGATTTCGCTAAAGTCGGTACTTGAACCTACTTGACAGCAAAGCCATTGTTCTTTTGAGGGCGAAAGGGGATAGGGGGGAGGCTAAAATAGCCTAGAGAATTTCTAATTTCGCTGCATGATGCGAACCGGACTTGACCGGGATAGGAAATTGGCGGGAACAAGGGAGAGAGAGAGGGGGGAGTAATAAGGAAATGGAGTATCTCCTTCTCTTTTATTATTATTCTATAAAATGGTAAACTTAAAAGACATCCATCAATCCAAAAGATTAACCACTGATATAGGGTAAAGTACACGGTTCTTTAGCTCGTGCTGGTAAGGTTAAGTCTCAAACCCCCAAGGTTGCTAAGCAAGAAAAGAAGAAGGCCAAGACTGGTCGTGCAAAGAAGAGACAAGTTTACAATCGTCGTTTTGTCAATGTCACCACTCAAGTTGGTGGTAAGCGTAGAATGAACCCTGCTCCCACTGCCGGCCCTTAAATAACCCTTAAGGAAAGCAACTGTATAAATTGACATATCAGATATACGCATACACTATTCATTTTTATAAAGAATAAAAATGTTTTCTTTTTTGTTTATATCACAAAGATGTTTAGAGTGTCAAATAGATTGAATCCTTTATTTTCTTTGCTGCAGTTCAAATGTACAAATCCTAAATTGAGACGAGAGAGAGAGTAGGGGATAGGCGCATAGAAAAAATCATGCAACCCATTCTTGTTTTCCCACTTTTTTTTCTTTTTTTCTTTTTTTTTCACAACCTTATTCCTTATCTAAGAAAAAAAAAAAATAATGGCTGGTTCCGTTTGGTTCCCACTAATACAACAACAAACCATGCTGATTTGTATGTTTTTTTATTATTTCGAATGTTTTTCGGTTTACACTGCATTGAAATAACGGGACAAAATAGAACTGAAGAATATGTTTTTTTATAAATAAAAGGCTTTTTTCTACTTGGTTGTAGATCATGTTAGGATCATAAGAAAAATTAGTTACTCCTGCAAATAAAATAAAGTGTTGTTTGATATATGCAACTTTGAAAGGCAGGCGCTTAAGCTACATGCAGAATAAAAAATATCGTTATTTTGCATGTCCCTGAATCGATCATGCTCGAACATTTACTTCTTTTCTCCCTTTTTTGCTTCTTGGGATTATAAAAAAGAAGTAAACCATAGACCTTAGGAGTATCACCACTCTTCTTTTCTCCCCCCTTTTTTTTTCTAATGTATTTTTTTTTGTTTATGAAATTCGGAAAACTAATTGTTGTTTATTAAATAACACTCTATCGGTTCGTTGTCCGGTGTGTACGTAAAACGTGAATTATTTACAAACAACAAATGTAGTCTCAAAGGGAGGCTATGTAAGGATTAAAATACAAAGGGGTGAAAAAAAAAAAATTGACTAAAAGCTTATGATCGGGAACAAAAGAGATTAATAATTTTGACAGTTAGGGGGGTTGAGGATCAACGTAACACGGTTTTTTGAATTGATCTGCCTACTTATAAATACTTTCTTTTCTTCTTCTTTTTTTTTTTTCTTTGTTATTAGTACATATCTATTCTCCTTATTGTTCAGTTTACCCCCCACCCCTTTCTTTCTCTCTCTCTCTCTCTCTCTCTCTCTCTCTTTTTTTTTTTTTAATTTTATTTGACAGGCAAATAAATTTTTTATATTTGAGTTGCTTATTGTTTTTTTTTTTTTTCTTCATTCCTTTTTATCTATTTTTTTTTCCCCTTCCATTCCTTTGTCCATAAATAAAATAAAAAAATGGAATCCTTTTATAAAGAAGAAGAGGTAAAATGATTAGTTTATGATTTAATAATGAATCTAATTAATAATACAAGTATAGCAATATTACAATGAAGAAGAACCAGTGTTGATTATTCAAAACTTGAATAAAGAACAACATCAATTTCAATTTCCTTCTCATTCAACTCTAGAATCATTAGCTTATTTGGATCAAGGAGAAAATAGAGACACATTCTTTGATTCTACCTCATTTACTGCTGTACTCTGTAATATATCAGATAATAATCCATCGGCTATTTCACGCAAGTCATCATTTGAATCTATTCAACCTTCTAATTTTCAAGGTAAAATAAACAATTAAAAAAAAATATTTAATTAATTTAATAATAATAAAAAAATAGAATCACTGTCAACAAAAACAAATGAATTACGAGTGCTTATTAGATTAAATAAACAAAAATATAATTCACCAATCACTATTATTCGTTATACAACTATTGCTTCTACTATTGATGAAGGCTATGATGACGATAATATCACTGAAGATGATGGAAAAGAATTAGAGTCAGAATGTCATTTTTATTCAATTCAAGATGATCTTGACCTCTTGCGTGATAAGGCTGCCATCAAGATTCAATCATTATGGCGTGGTTACATTAGTCGTCGTAAGAACAACAATAAACAATCACTCATGTTTCAACTTGTTCATTTATGTGGCACTATTCACAATCGCCAAATGAATAAATTCCAAAAAAGGATGGATGCATTAGAAAATAGAGTGAATAAAGTCAGTCAGTTAGAGAAGCGTATTGAACGATTAGAAAAAAGATTAGAACAAGAGACAGCGATGAGAAGAGCATTTGAAAATACAGTAGAAGACATGACAGTGTTGATTGATCAACAACAAAAAGTATTATACGATAGATTAGAAGAAGAAGTATCCTTACGCCAATCCTATGAACATCGAATGAATCAAGCCTTAGACCAAATAGAACCACTTGAGTCACGATTAAAGAAAGAAGTAAACGCAAGGAATAAAGTAGAAGAGATGCTGACTCGTGTATTGGATCAAATGCATCAAACTGAAACATCAAGGTTACAGCAAATAAAAAAGATGCAGAATTAAGAAGAATCATGCAATCAAAACTTGAACTGGCCTTTGAAGAAATTTCTCATTTGAAATCTACCAATAACCTTAAATCTCTGGCGGTCACTAGGGAGACTAGAACGCCTACTTTGAACAAACGTCGTCAAGCGGCATCTTCGCCTGTATCACGTGTTCAAATCGAAAGACCAAGTGTAATTCCCTCCAATAGACGTCCAACCATGACTCCTCACAAAAGAACCCTAGCTCGAAAGTAGGAAATTTGTTTCCTCTTTTATAAATCCATTTGGTTCCTCATCATCTTATCTCATCATTTTCTCCCTCTCTCTCTTATTATTATTTAATTCATGTATTTTGTTTTTTGTTTGCATTCAAAAAAAAAAAAAAAAAAAAAAAATCTCTTCTCATTTGCATTAATAATTATTCCCCCTCTTCCCTCCCTCCCCTTTTTTTTTCCGCCATTTTAATTCTCTCTCTCTTTTTTTTTCTTTGTAAATAAAGTTATTTCTTACATTATTATTTGATCTCTTTACCATTTTTGGTCTCATGGTGAACTCATTGTAGTACAAATGTCTTTAAGCTTTGACCTCATTTTTAGGATTGAGTTTATTCCGATAGATGATTAAAATTTCTCAAGTTGAGTGACAATATCTGCTAGTTTTGAAATTTGATCATCATTTGTTAAACTTGAATGAAATGAACCTAAACAAAAAAATAAATAAATAAAAAACATGTTGTTTCTATTTTCATTTTGTTTACCAAGTTTCATTGGACAAAGAATTTTGGTATTTGTGTCATATTTCCAACCTCTATTCATTAATTCTATACATAAAAGAGTAAGGGGATGGGGGATATTAGGTTCATCAAGCATTTACCAGGTAAAAGTTCATTTTCTTGTAATCCAAAAAATTCTGCTGCTTGATTCAGTTGAATCGAGGTATAGACATTAGGTATTAATATCAGCATCTGATTTCTCATATTTTCCTTGATTCGACCCACAAGCACTTGCATTAAATCTGACCATGAATAATTATCAATACAACTGTAGATGTTTGAATATGACTTTTGAATATAAGCTACAATCACAGACCAAATAGCATCTATTTCAGTTGTATGCAGTCCTTGACTTTTTATACGTTTGCGAATATATCTTGCTGATTGACTATTTTATCACAAGTTCTTAACCTCTTTTATCTCTTTTCCTTAAACTCATTCTTACATGTCATCCATCAATAAACAACTTGCAAAATAAATAGGATACATTATTGACATGTCAACATTAGCATCAACCACACTCTAAACAAAAATAAAAAGTACTTTTTTAAATATTTATGTTTTTTTCTTTCTTCTTTTTTTTTTACTTGAAGTTCTAATTGTTGACAATATTGAAATAATTCATCATGTTTTTGTTGATTGATGAGCTCTGCAACGCGATCCATAATGATATCCAAAAAAAACCCCAATTTTTTTTTTTTTTTTTTTTTTTTTTTTCAAATATGCAGTGATCGGAACTCAAAAAGTGTGTCAGTGAGAGAAGAAGTGAGATATCGATCTATAAAGGAACCGACTCTTTTGGGAGGAAAGAGGGGGGTAGTTATATTTTCAATGAAAACAAGTAATAAAATATCCCGTAAAGTCAAATTTTTATTCTTTCTTCTTTATTTTACCATTTTTTTTCTAGAATGAAGATACAATTAATTTCCCTATTGTTGTCTTCCTTATTCTTTAGTTTTGCTATCGCAAGAACTATTAACAGTAAGGTTTTTATAAAAAAGAAGACACAAGATACAACAGATGATCCTTCTGCTTCTCCTTCTCCTGTTCCTCCTACTCCTCAAGGCTCCATTCGATTAGGCGGTGATATCCTCATTCCAGACGCTTCATCCGAACACCCTTTGATACTCTCAAACGCTAAAGATCAACCTTTATGTTTACCCAGTGAGACCATCAAGCCTGTCAGAGACCTCAAAGTGATGCCTGGATACGAATTCTTTGTTCTCACAAACAAGATTGAATACCCTAAAAAGATTGTTATGGATAAAGCAAATCATCTCTTGGCCATTTCTTCTAAAAACGGTGTTTATTCGATTCGTATGGATAAGTGTGGTAATTCGGAAGTTCAGCAAATTTTGGAGCACGATGCTCTTGGTGAACCACTTGGTATGGGCATGGAGCTCTATGGTCAGCATCTCTACATCTCAACTACCCACTCCATCTATCGTTTCCCTTACAGTGATGGTCAACACTCGGCTCTTAGTGATGGAATCAAGGTCATGTCTAATATGAATTCTGATAACAGCGAGATTACAGACATAGCCATTGATGTCTTTGGATATGCTTTCATTCCTCGTACAGTCAGTCAGATGCATCAAAATCTTGATGCCTCTCATGCTGTTATCAAAAAGTTCAACTTTAAAAATATTCCCGATAGTGCTTATGACTTTGAAAAGGATGGTGAAATATTCGCTTCGGGTACAAACACACAAGGTTTATTAGGATTCGATGCTCAAGCCCAGTTGTGGGGTATCAACGGTCTTTTAGAAGACGCTAACCTGGGTCGAGGTAATTCCTTTATTAGGAAATATAAACAACGACTCACATTCTCTACAGATCTTTCTCTTGCTGGTTTTGCAGAGGAGCTCAATAAATACTCCGCGCCCAAAAGAACTATGGCTTCCCTTACTGTCTTACCGAGCACAACTTGCAAGGCATATCCGAGGTGTCAAGAGGGCTAGGTGCTCAGTGGGCACATGCCCTTTTCGTAAACCAATCTGTTTCCTTGAATGATTACTGTCAGCAATCCGATAACAATGTCCCTCCAGAGGTCCCTTTGGCTCCCAAGACGTATGCTTCTAGCGCTCACTTTTACACTGGCGTCTTTTGCTCCGTGGGTGACTTGACGACCGAGGGAACATCCGTCGGCCTGCCCTGTAACTGGACCAATACTCCCATCCTTGCCAACCACGGCCAGTCACGCGATCCAACTGGACACAGTGTGGTTCATTTGCCATTCAATGATCTCGAGCACAAACCTCGTCTGGACCTGGCAGCTGAAGTTCTCTTGCAAGAAACCGAGCCTTGTTTTGACGATAAATGCTTTTCTCCCTTTGGTCTGGCTCTTGATAACTATGGTCGCTTGTATATTAGCAGTGATGAGACAAATGAAATTATCGTTTTCAAACGTATTTTTAATGAAAAGGCTGCTGAAACTCTGACTGACATAGTAGAAAAGGCGGAAGACGCCAAGTACGAGGAAGAAGAAAGACGAAAGGAAAAGGACAGTGATGGGGAAGAAACGCGTAAAGAAAGTGGCGATGATGAGGAACAAAAACACAAAGGCAGTGGTGATGAGTAACAAAAGCACGTATACACCTTTATAAAAACCCAATAGAACAAAATAAAGAACTGTAAACCCTTTTTTTTTTTTTTTTAAAAAAAAAAAAACATAAACCATATTTTTACGACAAAGGTCTGTAACCCAATCTTCTTCTGTTATAAACCTTATATCCAAAGAATCCGCATAGAGAAAGGATACCACCTGTAACAAACGTAACTGTCAAGATGCATACAACAGACCATACCCAAGGTAAACCAAAGATACCTCTACGTATCGGAATCAAGACAGTATCAATAGCAATGATGCCTCCATTAAAAGAAGTTTGACCAAGACCCAGTACATGCGCCTCATCTTCCCCGTCTTTTACTTCCACTTGCCAGACTCCTTTTTTAATTTCCTTTATAGACACTTTGTCTACTGAAGAAAGCAGAGTAGAGTAATCGTACGTGCGCAATTTCTTGACATCACCCGTGTCATCCCAATCCGCTTGCCAAGAGATGGGCAAGATGTGCATCTTTGCTACACGCTCCAGCTGATAAGGGTCAGCTAATAAGGCTTGGATGTCTATGTGAGCAAATGCCTTCTCGGTAGGAGCCAAGATGACGACATCCTTTTGATTGATCTCATCCAGTAACTGAGCCTTTTCGAAAAGAATCATCAAGGTATTGGACTCGATACCAACCAGGATATCTTGATTGGTAATACGAACCTCACGAGGTATCTGTACCTTGGATATTTTATGAATAACACCATTGGACACAAGCATATCTGATTTTGTAATAATTCCGCAAGCCTTGGTGTCATCATCAGGACGGCCAACAATGATTGAATGATCATCAATTGGACTGATACGTAATGTTGAATTTGATAATGTAGTTACTTCATGTACCTTTTCCTTCAAGTCTTGATAATACAATAACTCTGGAATAGCGTGATACTTCAAGACGGATTGAAGCTGTGTCTTTGCAGAGGAGTGAACCAAGTATTTGGCTATCAGACCCAGTTCTTTAAAGGCATCATTAGTAGGCACAAAAAGTGTGATGCCGCTGGTATTCTTAATATCTTCTGCTACTTTGGATACATAAAGTGTTGCGATAAAAGTAGAAAAGTCTAAATCTGATACGAGCTTCCCTAAAAAGTCTCCTGGAAGTGACAAAGGTTCCGATACTTGATAAATCATGGTATCCTTGATATTGACTTTTTTTTTTAGAAAAAAACAAATTATTAGCCTTGCTTTGTTTACAATTAAAAACTTACTAGGATCACCAAGTGTTCGAGAGTGATCAAATAAGATGGAAGATTTCTTTTCTGAAGCATCGTTTTCAGTGTATATGGGCACCCTTTGATAGTTGTTTCCAAGTTCAGATGATCTGAATTCGGTCAAGAGCAGCTCCTTATTATAAAGGGTATCTTGTGGCCAAAGACCTTGAATCACATGGTATTTCAACCAAGATTCGACGGGAATACTAGGAAGTGGTGTATCAGATGGAGGAACAAGAAGTGTATAATTCTTATTATCCTCTTGATCAATGTAATGGGACAGGTTGTAGCTATCAAACAGTTCATTCATGTGGGTAGCATTTAGACCATAAAGGTATTTTCTTGTATTAAATGTTATTGAATCTGGTTTAAACACATCTTCTATCTGATGAATGACACCTAACATAACACGTTAAAAGCATATTCAGTATACATTTCTAGTTACCATTGCCAGCCAATACATCAGATTGTGTAATCGTAAGATCATTGACCGTGGCTTCTCCTTTTTTAGTTGAAGTGATTGTCAAAGAATCTCCTGTGATTGATTTGACTATTGAAGTTTATTAATAAAAGACAGTAACTTTTGATATAGATTACATGTTGTTTTTCCAGAGGTAAATTCATCTAAATAGATTGGTTTATCAATGATTGTGTACTTTAAAAATAAAGTCAAGTCTGTTTTTCCATATTTTGAAGTCAAATAACTAGATTCAATGCTATTATAATAAGTCAGTGGGTTTTCCTTGGTGGATACAAAGACTGTGAATCCTGTCTTTTCTCTCAACAGTTCATCCACTTTAACCATTTTCATGAATGAATCAATAGCTGGGTTTATAGTATTGATAATGTCCCCTACAAAATGTTACAGACAGATACAGCCATAATCACTATCTTACCTAGCAATTTGGGTGGTTCGAGTACTCTGTCGATGACTTGAATAACTGTATCATTATTGACTTGAATATCACTTGTCACCACCCTAGCCTGGTTCACATACACCTTGTGTCCATCCACTGTCATTTTGATACGTTGAGGATCGGAACCTAAATACCCGTTCACGCAGAGTGTCTCCTTCAACTGACCATGATAAAAGTCGCTCGTTAATATTCCTTTATTCAAAAAATGATAGAGTAGTAGCTCAGTCGTTATCTCTGTATCCGAACTTTTTTCAAAAGCTTTGTTGTCTGGAGCAAATAGTGTACCAGCTTGGAGTTTATTAACTTTGGGTATCAGTTGGTGTGTCTGTAAATGGCCTATAAGTGTTGAAAATCGTTCATCCTCTGATAAGACATCAATAATGGTTTTGTATGCAGTTATTGCTTGAATGAAATATAAAAGTAAAAGTCGTATCTTCATGTTCACTTTAAAAAAAAAAAAAAGAAAAAAAGAAAATAAACAAAAAAGCCAAGCAAATGATTCATACTTTGCGAGCTATGCCGAGTTGAACGCTGCATTTTGCGCTGTTTAAAATTACGATTTGCGTCATGCAGTTCTCACTACAGTTAGGCTGGGGATATTGGCGGTTACAAAAAAAATAGTTGACGGTTACAAAAGAAATAATTGTCGTCTAATAAAAATACAATTGTCGAGAGATAAGATTTAACTTGTCGGTTAGTGCCAAACAAATTGTCGTTCAAATACGAATATGAAAAATAAAAAGAGGTTTATTCCATTGCACTTAATAATGCGGTGCTTAACTGAATTACATAGTACTTTACTTTTTGCAACGTTTTCGTAGAGTTGAAGTTTAAAGTAGTAAATATTTTATTCAATGTAAATTCAGAATAAGTGTACACAATTACAGGACGATGATAAGTATCTGCAACGATCTGAGGACAGGTAAAATTTGTGAACCACAACGAACGGTTATTGTTGCAAGGTGAAATGCGGGAAGAAAGTCTAGCAATTATAACTTGATGTTCAAAATCTATGGTACTACTATCACCAACTGCTTTATACAAGGTATTATAATTCTCTTCATGCATATATGTTGCTAGCATATTTTCTTTCACCTGGATCCAGCTGTCTTGGGTCTTGTATACATCAAAACTTACTGCACGAAATCCACAGTTGCCATCTCCGCTTATGCTATGAATAGCCTTTATAACATTGGTTGGATTGACATCCAACCACTTGTACGCATCGTCACGAATTGGATTAGTATAAGTGAATACTCGATTGGAATAAAGACATTGTTCTAGTCAATAAACATCATATCATCAAGCTCTGTATTTTGTTGCAACTGTTGTTACTTACCCATCGTATTGTTGAGATTCATGTTTAATCTCTGACTTTACACCTAAAGAAGGGTTTTCATCAACTGGATTTTTAGCTTCATCATCAGTAGAAGTAATATAAAATCCATCAGAATTTTTAACAACTAGTGTGATCTTTCTTCTCTTTTGCTCCAAGGCCAGATGTCTCTCTTCTAATTCTATCAGTCTTTTCTTCTTTTCTATTTCTACTTTTTCTTTTTCTATCTTTTCTTTTTTTAATTTCTTTTTGCTGACTTTCCTCAAAGTGCTCTTTATAAATCTGCAAGCGTTTGGTTCCACTTTTAACTCCCTTCTTAGAAGAGTGTCTACCTTTTCTATTCAAGTTTGTTGAAGGTGGCTTGAGCTGATCAATATTGATTACTGGATTTTTAATTCGTGAATAAGCTTCCTCTAGAACTTGAAGTGCATCGGTAACCTGTTATTGAGTTGCAAAATCTTTGATAATGGAATACGTATCATGCAAAGTTTTTCAACTTTCAAAAGGAGTTGCATCTTATAACTGAGATGATCGTTAGCGTCATCTAAAAAGTAAATCGGATGTAAATACGATAGTATCTATACATACCTTTTTCTTCATTTGATGGTGATGTTTCGTTTTGAGCTTCATTGCTATCATCTTCAGTTACTACGTCGTTAACATCTTCATCATCACCTTGAGTACTATCTTATTCTTCGTTTGTGGCAAAATTAATTCCATTATCTGTCTTGTCCTCATTAAATTCATCTTCATCAGTTTGTTCAAAATCCAAATCATTTATAGTCGTAAAAGAAGAACAGATATCATAATCAACATCTAATAATGAAGTAGAAACAACAACATCATTTTCTTCGCAGGCGATAACAAATAATTCAGAAGTAAATTTGTCGTCCTTAGCGACTGTTTCCTTATTTTGGCCATCTTTCTTTCTATTAGTAGAAGGATCTATTATTATACATAATCAATAAGCAAATAAGAAAAAGAATTCCACAAACTTAGCATTTATTGTGACCTAAAGAGAGGGCAATAGCAGCTGAGTGCGACAATTGAGCATGATCTATGAGTAAGCGCATTAAGAGATCATTGTCAGCGATAAATCGGCTGCGCACAAAACCAGTTTGGTACGGAGAGACAAGTTTGAAAGCGCATCGAATCATCCGTGAGTTGATAATTCTTGTGAAAACTTTTGCATCCGTGTTTATGAGAGATATAGGCCACCGGTTACGGAGATCTGATAAATTACATTTCTTAGGAAGCAAAGAGACACATGTACCATTCCAAGATTCTGAGAAAGAGCCACAAGACAAAGCGTTGTTATAAACAGCTAAAACAATTTCTCGACAATCAGGGTGTGAGACAATTAACTTGAGGATTTCATATGGGATACCACCCATGCCTGGACTACTCTTGGGAGGACTATGGGATATCCCAATGAGTATATCATCGAAAGTGATAGGAAATTGAAGCCTCGTTTGATCCAATGAGGATAGATGCAACTCGGGTGGTAGAGATTTAAGGGGTTCATCAATAGCATTCTGATCAATGGGTTCAGGAGAGTATATGTCAGAGTAAAATGTAGTTGTCGCATCTAGCATATCCTCGACCGAAGAGCACAGAACGTTAGTAGTGGGATGAACCAATGGTAGTACGAGCTGTTTGGCGATGCCTGTGGCTACAGTCTTTTTCAGATAACCAGCAGAAAGTTCACCGAGCTCACGCCAACGGATACCCGAGCGCAATGCCAGGGTTTCTACACGATAACGTTGGAAAGAATCCAAATGATGTTCCACAACACGAAGCAAAGGTAAATTTTCAGGACTCTGATCAGGATTACGACGAATATTGGACATGATGTGTCAACGTCGATGCTGCAGTCGTTTCTCAGCCTGAGCCATATCAAAAGCAACTTTTCGGGAGTGTGCTTTTGCGGTTTTTTGTGTAACTGACTTGAGTTCTTGCCACTTCAAAGCAACATCCAAATCAGGAGCGAATTTTGCAACAGTATCTGAAATCTTCTGTTCAAGTTTTTCACAAAATGCTGAGTCCTTAGCCAAACGAGGATGGGCGCGCTATAGACCTTTGCCGATTTGAGAACCTTGAGAAGGAACGGAAGCTGTGATGTGAAAAACTGATGTCAATAGAAAGTGATCAGACCACGCGGGGATGATATAGGTTACAGATCCACGATTTCGTTGGGAGTTCAAATCACAAGAAGCAAAGATGTAATCAATGCATGATTATGAATTTCCTCGATGAAAAGTTGTTTGAGCGACACATCCATGAGTATCTTGGTGACAATAACGACAGTAAGAACCCATATTAGCCCAAGTGGCGTAAACTGTTACGGCATCTGAAGAAGAAGACGATTGTATACCAGTTTTGGCTGATAAACGTGCATACTGCCAATGAAGAGAATGGAATATATTCCTGTGGGTTTCGTCGACTGTGGAAGAAGAGTCTAGTTCCAAAACAGCGTACCCTCTTCCAGTGAAGTTTCCTGATATTCCGCTGACCATACCGCAATCAATAACAGAACCAAAAGTAGACAAATTCGCAATCATGTCAGCACAGAGTTCTTGAGCTCTTCCATTAGCTCGTCCATATTGGCGTGGTAATCCTAAAAGAGATATCTTCAAAATTTCAGCATCGATCGAGAGAGAATAGAGCACCTGAAAGTGGGTTTCAAATGACTTAAGCTTTGCACCTTCTGAATATAATTTTGTTGCCATTTCAAGAGACACAACAAATTTAGCAAAACGATGATGACAAATGCATCATGATTGCCGTTGTACTCAATGGGCTCTTCCCAGTCAAACAGATTTAAGCTCAACGTTTATTTTATCATATGGCTTCCTTTTCTGGAACCTATTTTCCAAACAGTGGTTTACTTCTTACTCCCCTTTGTCCTTTTTTTTTTACCTTGCTCTCATAAAAGATTTTTTTTTAGCTTTTTGTTTTGTTTTACTTGATCTGGCTTGAGCAATTACGGTGTCTTGAAACGCCACGTGCTCATTTAAGCCTTTAAATAAAAGCATTGTTCAATTATGATGTATACAACTACGTATAGCTGTATACTTGTATGTCTAAACAAATAACTACAAAAAAAAAAAAAAAAAATAGAAGCAGAAGCAAAATAGAATGGTGTATGGTTCAAAGAAACATATAAAAAAAAGATGGAAGAACTTGTGTGCAGTACAGTTTCTTTGTAGTTGCTTAAAAATACCTACACAGAGGGATCTTTTTTATAGTAATCTACAATTATAATGCAAAAAAGCAAATTGCGCAGTACTGCTTCGTTATATCTTTCGACAACATGGGCTACGTCGATTATAATTCAAAAAAAGTACATTATCAAATGGATCCACTTTATTTTACTGATTATTTGTAAAGAAAAAGTAGAGTAGTCTAGAAAAACGTGAAACAGTTCAAAACCGTTCAGACTTGTGCTGATTAGGACTCTATGAATTTTGCTAGCAGCTCCACTGAGCTTTTAACAGCGTTCCTTTGCGCCATAGTGAGCTGTAAGATCACCTTAAGCAATGAGTAGTATTCAATTAATGAAAGAATCAGCAGTCCTCTGCTTTCACTTACATCTCTTGGAAAGTTTTTGATAAACAACAAGGAGGTTTCAAATGGCAAAACATTTGATTCTTCTGTATATAATGATCATGACATAATTCACCAACTTACTTTCCACTTGTATATTTTATACTATCATAGCCAATTGTTCATAATACTCACATATTTGCCTTCATTTTGTAACTTAGGATTATGCCGTAACAAAAGGTCAGTCAAAGTTAACATTAATGATAGTTAGGATTCCACTTATTGTTGAACGTTATGTCAAAATCGAACTTTATTTTTCTTTGTTTATAAAATGGGACAGGTTCTTTATTTCTATTTTTTATCACTTATCTTCAACATACTAAATTTCATTATTTTTCAAGCAAACAAAAGCTCTAGTTAAGCAAGAGCATATATTAATGATGTTTTTATTTTGCAAACAACGAAAGCTAGCACATGTTTATACATTAATCGGCCATATAGTGACTGTGTAAAAAACGGATGATAGTTTCATACAAGTCTAAAACAGCACTTTATAGTGAATTCATTTTAATAGATCAGAAAGTACGTAGAAATATTTTAAAACTTTTATTTAGTTGAAGGGTATGTATTCTGTTCTGCGATCATAGCATTGTATAGTGCCTTGGACGCTGCTTGAAGTCTGCCTAAATCACGATTTCGCACAAACTTCTAATAATGCAATTGTCACTTGTTTGACTGAAAGAGAGCCATTGTTGTCGGAACTAGATAAAGGCTCTTTTATTAAGCCTACAGCGTCGTGCTGGAAGTGGCTGTTCTTCTGCTTGATAATCTGGATCATTATCAATATCATCTGTATCCGTGTCTTCACCAATATCGACTATTATGCACAAATTATTATTATATTAATTTAGACAAATATAAGACTATCACATTTTTTTTTTATATTTACTGTCAATTTCGAGGTTGTTGTTCATTTCATCTGTTGGATCACCTTCCATCACCTCTTCACTTCCTTCTTCTTCTGTTATCAGTTGACAATTTTCAACTTCTACATCTCTGTTTCTTTGTCTTGGCATATCAGGAAATGATACCTCTCCTAGGCCACGCACTAAAGCCCTCCAAATTTGGTTATGATTTTCGTAACGCCACAAGTATTCCATTAGCCGATAAGGACACTCGAGCTTTGTACGATGTCTAGCTTGCATTTCTTTTTTGACATCAGCCCACAATCCTTCTATAATGTTTGTGCTAATCATCCCTTGAGTATTGTTTTGGTGAACTTGATCTTCCGTAGCAAACCCAAGGGAATGATTAACTACTTGATGCCTGTAAATATGCTGCTCACTATCCATCATTGCAACTTGAAGCGCTCCAGTGCGGGCATTGTACCGCTCCCTAGGATGTAAGCCGCTATAGGCACGCCAGCCATCTGTTCTGATTGTTGTACCTGGAACAACATACTTTCGAATTATAGGTATAAGGGTGCGTGCATTTCTGTTTGGAACAGTGCATAAAAACCTGCAACCTGCTTTGAACTGAGGTATCAATCTTGTTTCAGTAACTCCGTTTGCTTGTGATATTGTCATAACCCTATTTGTACCCAAGGCAATAGCTTCGACCATGCCCAAAACCCATACGCCTTCTACTCGATGGCCTCTATGGTACTTTCTTTTACCAAGTTTCGATTCATCAATTTGGACATGGTCTACGCCTGGCCCACCTATATCACATAAATTAATAAAGATATAAGAGAAATATTTATAACTTACCGAACATAATTGGATTATGTCTTAACAAATCGCTTTCAAATACAACAATAAGATCTCGGTATAGCTGGGCTATTATCTTGTGGTCAATTGAAAGATCTCTGTAAATTGTTGAAAATCTTTCTTGGTTCATCGTAAGGCGAAATATAACCTTCAATGTGATACGGATGTCGCATCTCTTGCGGTAAAACATCGAACTTTTTGTAACAGATTGAGAGACCTCTGTAGGATGCGCAGCACGATTATAACAACGAAATTGATATTGGTTACGGGATGCTCTCCATGTTGGACCACGCATTATTTCGCTGCACTTAGGACATCTAACCTCTGGTTGAGTAGAAATAGCTCCAATACGTCTTAAAAAACTAAAAAAAATGATTAGCACTTTTATTTCTATAAAAAAAAATTCAATATTTACTTCCAATAAGAATCGTAAGAAACTATGATTGCCTCTCTTTCCAATTCACCATTAGATACAACCCTTGAGCTTGTTTCGTTTGAGATTAAATCGTGATAGTTTGTTGACATTATTGATGCACTACAATTAATTAAAACGCGAATATCTAAGCAAGGCAAGACTATATGCAAATAAGAAAAAGTAATAGAAAACAATAAAGTGATGCAATTAGCAGAGAGCATATGACTAATATTAACCTGCAAGTTACCTTCAATTTAAGAAAAATACCTAGTAAAAACCAGAAGACAATAATAAATTTTTTTATGAAGGAAAATTTTAACGTATTAAAACTCATCAAAGAATATGAGAGTTCAAAAATGATGCAAACATACTGAACAGTGACTTTAAAAATACAAAAGATACTCGCACAAAGAATTGCAAGCAGACATATTTGATAGTTCTCTTTGGATTACAGGTCAATAATAAAATTCTTACGATTAAAGAATAATTTTTTATTTGTAAAAATTTTAAAACCCAAAATGAGCACATAATATTTGACATATTGTATTGCCCGGGCCAGTTCAAAGAAGTGTTAGAGAAACTAAAAACCTTTTGATAGCCAAAAAGGTAAAAAGGATAAAGAAGGGAAGATGATAGGGAGGTGTAATCAATACATTTAAGAGTTAGAGAATAACCAAGATAATAATTTTTGACCAAGAGGGGGAACATCGGGAGAGATTTGATCGTGATGCAAATAATCTAGTTCATGTAAAATTTGACAGATAATTGGCCAACGAATAGACCATGCAATATGCTTTGAGCGGTTTTTGTCGTTTGGTTTCTTTCTGGAAGTGGGCAGCTTGTTTAAGAGAAATGACAGAGGGTCAGGGATAGATTGTGGCATTTGCAGACGTCGATGCATATGAAGGCATTCAATGGCATGAGTCCTTGTTAGTAGATCAAATGGGTGGTAGATACACGGTTTGGGAATAAAATTCTTACAGTCTTTTTCAGATGAATGAGAATTTAAAACTAGAGAGCAGCCACAGAAAATCTAAATTATAGATCTGGAACATAAATTATTTAAACAGTTTTGGTTGTTGTTCACGCTTGTGTAGTCTTCATTGTAAAATCGACAAATTTGATGTCTGGTCTTATTTGCTTTTCCCCATATTCTCTTCATATTCCAATGATACAACAATATATGGTCAATTCAAAAAGAGTTTACGAATAGCAAATACCTCAATCATCATCTTTTTAACTGAAAGATTCTGCTAGTAGTATCTTTTAAGCCATTATAAGTTTTCAAAGATACCAATTAGCATGCTTATCAGCTATGTTTCGTTGTCAAGACAACAATAAAGTTACACAATCAAGTTAAAGATGAATCACTTTTTCATGGTAGGAAGTTTGCTCACGGTAAATGTACTTGATGCCATTAAGGTTGAGTTTGCTTATTTTACCACTTGATTTGTTGTCAAAAGGAGAAAAAAAAGGTACAAGAATATTTTTAAAGGGGAAAGAAATGAAGAAGGAAATTTATAAAACATATTTAACGACTACTGAAAAACAGGAAGTATTGAGAGTTCCCGTGCATCAGAAATATCGGCTGCTGAACGAAACATCTTGAAGTAAACGCTGTATGTAATGCTGTATCCTGTCATCGTTACTAACTAAATTGCTATCCACAGCAATTCCGGATTATCATCAATTTTGGATTTTGCTGATGACAATGATCAGAATTCAAGAAGGAAAACACGCTATCTCTGGATTTGAATGATGTATGAATTCAAGTCATAAAGATAAAGACATATATATGTTAGTAATTGTTCAAATACTGATTTATTATTATATAGCATTGTAGGGAAGACAACATAAAAGGTGTACAATAGTATGTTGCAAGAAATATGGATGAAGAACTTCTCGATATCAGCATAATCAAAGGATTAAAATTAATTCAGCAAGTGAGAGTATTTGTCTGTTGCAAATACTTGGTTCTTTGCTCATCGATAACTTTAGTTTTGTACTAGGCTGATATCATCAAATGCTAGTATTCGCACAGAGCTCGATATCGTACACAACATTTGGTTGTCGCTTTGTGATAGTCTCTTGGAGATGATTGATGAATTACCACGGAAGTATAGATGAAAGAATTTCAATTTCTATGCAAACATTCAACTAGCCCTAACTGCTCTCTTTTTATAAATTGGTTCTGACACATGAAGAATATTCACTATTCTTAAAAAAAAAAAAAAAAAAAAAAAAAAAAAAAAAAAAAAAAAAAAAGACGGCTTATTCAAAAAACGATGCTGAGAGTGACAATATTTGCAGATAATAAAGTTGAGCAATAAAAGGAAATAGTACTTGAAAACCTAGTGAGTGAGTCTCTATGTAACCTCTTTATTAGATTTCAAGACGAGAGAGAGACCATTTAATCACACTACACTTTTGTATAGAAAATGGAATTATTCAGGAATCGAAGTGAACTCAAGGTCAATTATACTATTGGGCTTGATGAAAAGTATAAAAAATTTTTTATACGGTAAACATTGGATAAAAGTTTTAAAGAATAATATGATGTAGTCAGTACTTACTGTTTCTCATGTAGAATTTGAGTAATCTCATACGAATAATAAGTATTTGATGAAGTAAATACGACATTATTCAAGCTATCAATGGTTTTAAAGATAACCCTACTGAAGAGTCTGTAACTATACTTGGCTTACCAAATCCAAAAGACAGTTCGCCTAGTCTTGTGCCAAACCAACAATCAAACTCTGAAAACAAACCCGAGTATGATGACGATAAAACGGTTGTCGAAACCTACCTCTTCGAAGAATTGGACCAGCTAGACCAACAAGAATCATTGAAATTAGCACAAAAGAAAATTGAAAAAATATACTTCAAATTCTATGAATGGGCCAAAATCGAAAGAGGAGTTAATAGTATGAAGCAAGACTTGGCTAGAAAACTTTCTAAAGCAGTAACCCAATGGAGCCATAAAAAAATTCTCTGAACCTGAATCAAATAGAAGCAGTGTAGAAGCTTATATTGCTGTCAAACCTGCTCACCTGAAGGCATTAATTTCTAGACACATGATATATCCGACCCTAATGCGTTGTTAAAGTATGAATACTGTATTATAAGAATATTTGTAGACAATAAACATATTATCATTAAAGATTAAAGAAGGCAATATTTAGAGCAGATAAAGAGACAAAGAGAAAACAAAGCTTTATATATTAATTTGTAAAAAGTCTAATTTCAAAATGATTTGTGATGTTATGAGTATAGCAAGATAATTCAATGACAATTAAAAGAATATTGATGACAAGAGTTTAACAAGATACAAAGATTCAGTGACCAACAAGTATAGCATAAATTATTGTTTGATAAAAAGAATTGTTTGATAGACAGCATTGTTTGATAGACAGCATTGTTTGATAAAGAGCATTGTTTGATAAAGAGCATTGTTTGATAAAGAGCATCGACTGATAAAAGCATCGTTTGAAAAGAAATCCGCAACTTGAAACAACGGGCTTGGAACAATACTGAAAGCGCACTTAAAAGCCTGTGCATATAGCACATCTTCTTGGTATTTCAATAGAATTGGTACCATCCAATATTGAACCAGAGAAGAAAAAAGAACAAGTGGGAGGTACTCGAATAGATGAACACAGGCAGTCCTCTGTCTCTTCCAGTATTGGCACCAACCCAATATAGCAAACTGGAATGTGAGGTGCTCGTCCCATGCTAAAGACTGATTACTCAGTCCAAGAACGTACTAGGACATCCAACATATGCAATGCGAATCCCACAAGAGCTTTTCGGAACCAACGACCCGTCTCCACAAGCCCGATTAAAAAACGAACAAGTAGAAGTAATCGAACCGCTGAACACAGGCAGTCCTCTGTCTCCTCCAGTATTGGCACCAACCCAATATAGCAAACTGGAATGTGAGGTGCTCGTCCCATGCTAAAGACTGATTACTCAGTCCAAGAACGTACTAAGGCAACATGTGTTCATACCCCAAGTACATGTGCAAGAGCTCTTCGGAACCAAACTATCCGTTCCCACAAGCCGAGACAAAAGAAGATTGCATATCAGTATTGAACCAAGTAGAGGTAGAAGCGACTTTTGAGCTGATTGACAAGATGACAGTAGCTTGAAGCAGATGAACAAGGCAGAAGCATAAAGTAGATTGATACCAAAGCCAACAAGTGAGTGTATAATTAGCCAAAGATAAACGATGACAGGGTTTGATAAATTTTGGTTATTTGAAGTACTATTTGACAACTACTACTAGATGAATTGTAATCATGGCATGGATTTATAAGTTTATATATTTACACAGTAGATGATATGAGAGTGATGAGCACAATGAGAATGATGTGAATGATGATTGATTACAAGACAAGAAAGGATGCATAACTAGACAACTAAGTGAATTATAATCTGATATGAATTTATACAATTATATTTTTACCCAGTAGATGATGATGAGAACGATAAGAATAATGCTTTTGTAAGATGAAAAGGCTGTGTATTTATATTTTTTTTTAAAAAAAATAATGAGAAAAAAATGACTCATTGTTTACAATAAGTTTAGTATCCATATTTTATAAAATGATTTTCTTGACTTTCTATTTACTTTATCAATTCCTAACATTATCCCTTTGCATACCGTATTTCAGACAAACGGCGAATTCAAAAAAGGCGGTCCTATTCACACTTTTATTTTGCTTATAAAAGTGAAAATAATAAAGAATGAAAAAGCAACATTCAAAGCACATTTAATTTACTTTATTAAAGGCTTTATTTCTTTTCAAATCATCATTTATTTAAATAGCTCATGCAAGCAAATGACGAAAGTAACACAGCATGAACCTTGTATTTCATTATCTTTTTTAGGTAACATATATAAAAAAATTTTATTTACGCAGTCATTAATGAGATAAGTTCCCTTTAAGAAATAACAAAGCAATCAAATGGTTACTTTTCATAGTAATTAGCTTTCATAAAGATAGTTTAGTCCTTTTGAACTTTTCCCATGGATATTTTTACTCTCCTTTTTTCTCTTGTTAAAATCATATGTCAATCAAATTTTCTTGCATACTGTGTTACACATGGCTGTGAAAATTCTCTCCTTTATTCATTTTATAAGAAACGATAGTAATGACCACTTTTACAGAAAGAGTTGTATGGATAAGCTAAGGTTTGAGTGAATTCATTTTTCTTTTGGTTTACAATTTTCATTAAAAAAAAAAGAGGGGTGGGAGTGGACAATAATACAATGACTCTAAATTAATTTTCAAACAAAGAAATCTATTGAGGATAGTTTTAACCTCATAACAAAATAAAGTTTTCTTTTTCTCATCCATTAAGTCATAACAAAATAAAGTTTTCTTTTTTCCCATCCATCAACTCATTAAAAAAAAACATGTCAGCTCAAATCTCTGTAAATTGCACGCGGCCTTTAGTTATATCTAAAGATAATTCAAAAGAAAGTAAGACGCGAGGGTTTACATTCTTAAAACATACCACAGGATTGAAGAGATTGCAGAATTTGTTGGCTTGAACAAGTCTACTGTGCAAGATGTAAAAACCAATATTGATAACTATGCCAGCCCTTTGTCTCACAAGCAAACTGGGTGATCATTGAAAATAAATGAAAGAACTGAAAAGGACTTGAAGAGGATAATTAGGGAGGATCCTTTTGCCTCTTATAAAGAAATAAATATGGAATCAGCAAATCTGGGCGAAGGAGCACATCAATTGGACCAAAGATTAATGGAGGGAATTATTACCTCATTCTTGATTTTCCAAGAATTCAAAAAACTTGTTTATCTACTTTGAAACGGTAAATAAACGAAAAAAGTCTCACTAAGCTAACAAATAAATAAATACGACATATTTTGTTTTTAAAAAAAAATTTATAGCTAATAGCATGAAACTTAAGTCCAAAGAAAGAAGAAGAGAATCTTTAATCATCTTTTTTTTTATGAAAATAGCATTATAGTAAAGAAGACAATGTTATCGTTTGTACAATCATTTGCTGCATAAACTTTACTTGTGATTGAAAGACCTCTCATTTCCTATCGTTTTTAATAATAAAGTGTAATAACATACGCATAAAAGGTTCATTTCTGTATCAAGTCTATTTTCAATACAGAAATCCTTTTTAGTTTTATAAAATAAGATGTAGCATATATTTAATGGGTTCTCTCTTCTGTCTTCACTCAATAAAGAGGTTCAAGAGATTCATCAATCATTTATTTGTATTTTACAAGACCGCAATGGTCGCATGATGTCTTGTAGTCATCAATTTGATTGTGTCAGATCAAAAGGAAGAATAGAAAGAAGCTAAAAACTCCTTCAGGGTCAAATGTATTTTGATAACACAGGACTTCAACCAAGGTGGCAACTGAATTCGTCCAAAAAAAAATTAAATTTAGACCAAATTAGAAAGAGAGTTTCATTTGAAAATAAGACCAGATTCGACCAAACAGTACTGGTCTTTCAGCTAAAGTCGACATTTTCTTTGTATTAAAAACGAGCGAATTAATAACATTCATTTTAAGGATGAACAAAGTGAATATCAAATGTATATATTTTTGGATATTCAAGTATCGAACCAGAATCAAGAAGAACATTCAGTTCGTTCAACATATCATTTATGCTATCCTTTGCCTCAAAGGTCCTGTCCAGCGCACTACTGACCGCTTTTTCGTTGACCGTCAACTCGAAGTTTTTCCTCCAAACCCCATAGATGCTCACGGTATTTACACAGGACTGTAAATTCGTGATGAAAACTGTGGGATTGTCGACATGTGTGATGTCAACCAAAATGGAATCAGGCATAGTGCCTTTCAGGAACGGCTTATTAGTGTCTATTGGGAAAGACAACTGAGACTCCTCATTCGTTGCAGAGGTGTTGATAATAGACAGTTTGGTAGAGTTAGAGTTGCGAACAACATTAGCCCAAGATCTAGTTGCAAGATTGTTGCTAGAGGATTAAATTCCTCGACTTGCCTTTTTTGGCAAAATTTGTTTAGGCGAATGAACTATGTTGTTAGAGGATTAAGTAAATTCGTCTAGAATTCGTGTGTCTCAGTTTCTTTCTTTTTTCTGCCAAAATGAATCCAACCTCCTGTAAAAGCTGTTTCAGAGGAGCAAATCAAGTCAAACTTCAGGGGAATGGTTTAAAGATGAAAACGCCATTGCAAGTATACAACATGCTACAAGAAAAAACCCCAGTTGATCTACTTCATGTTGCAAAACATGACGCGTCGAGTTAGGCAACGGTTAAAATCAATAAACAGAGTGCCCTCTCACCTTTACTGTAGTGTTGCCTTATTACACTTTTCCAATCATGTTATGACCTCTGTTTTCTACAACACCCATGACTCCACGGGCTTGAATATTGATGGATTGGTTTGTACGGTGAAAGCAACAAACAAGAATGGCATTGTCACAACGTACAGTCAAGTCGATGTTGCGCATTTCTTGCCTACGTCTCGACCACCAACAATCATCCAACCTCCAGAATCATCTTCCCAGCCTCCAGAACCAAGAATCCCACAGCCAACAATCACAACAAGGTGGAAAAGATACGCTAAGCGCAAAGCTCAATGCACATGTTTTGTTGAGTTTCATATTTATTACATTTACTTGATTGATTAGGGTCTTTGAAGAAGGTTTGCAGCTCCTTGAAGATGAATACGTAACAAAGAAGGCTCGATTGAATGAATTGGACAATCGAATCAAGGAAATCATAGAGGAACGTCAAAGTATTTTGGTGGGAATTGAAGAATTTGAAAAAAAAGAAGAGGCTCGCGAAAGAAGTCATTTCTTGAATGTCTTTATAAGATTAAAACAAAATTCAAAATTACTCTTTTATTAAATGAAATGTGTGAATGTACTATGTAATTCAGTTAAGCACCGCATTATTAAGTGCAATGGAATAAACCTCTTTTTATTTTTCATATTCGTATTTGAACGACAATTTGTTTGGCACTAACCGACAAGTTAAATCTTATCTCTCGACAATTGTATTTTTATTAGACGACAATCATTTCTTTTGTAACCGTCAATTGTTTTTTTTTTGTAACCGTCAATTATTTTTTTTGTAACCGCCACTATCCAACAGCCTAACTGTATCCAACTAATTACCATTAGTTAGCTAGGTCTTTCGCACATTCAAATGTTACACAAAGATCCAACCAATCGCAGCCCATCTCCTACAGGAGATCAAGACAACAATCCCAAGGCAGATCTCTCTACATCTACCACTTCTGCGAGCATTTGGCAGACGTTCAGGGCCTACCCTAAGCTTACTAAGAGACAAGTTATTACAGCCTTTGAAGACAAAGAAGCTAAAGCAACATCTCGTCAAAAACGCAATGAACGATTATGGAACCAGTCCACAGAAAAAAACAGTGCTGTCTTTGACTTACAATCAACAAACGTCACAATAGACGCATTTTTAACAGCCTTATCCATTCAATATTCTGAAGCAATTGGTGGCGTAGATACACAGCAAGGCTCAGTAAAGGGAACTGTCGTAGCTTTTGATACCATCGCAGCACGGGACAGAGCATGCACAGTTGGCATTACTTTGGAAAATTTCACTCTTTTTGGAACAGCCACTCTTTCGGCTGAGAGTAGTGTTTACAAAGTATCTTTGGATAAATTGCCTATCCTTCGACCATCCGAACTTAGTCCACTCCTCCAGGAGGTTTTTAGCCAATATGGCAAGGTCTTGCATGTTGGCCTTTACTTAGATCCTCAAACGAAGTTATTTTTCGGAAAGGGATATATTATGTTGGATGTAGCTGACAAAGATGCCAATATCTATCGCTCACTATCTCATGAGATCTCGCTTGGCCATCATCGTGTCATTTTAGCCACATGGAGAGGTATGGAGAAACATTGTTTCTACTGCCACAAACCGGGCCATACTAAGTCTGGCTGCCAACGACTTCAGCGCCAAAATATTAAACGCTGCTATGCTTGCAAGAGTCTCGACCATCTTGTTAGAGATTGTCCTAAGATAGGGTCACCCAGTGTAGGGGAGAAAAGAGCAAGAACCGAATCCCATGTGAGCCCTACCACTATCGCTCAGTCAGTGCTTGCCAGCCAACCTAACGATTTCAACGGCTCGAAAATCGAGGAAATCGATTTCACTACCTCTGCATCAAAGTATGCTACGATTGATCCTGTGGCCTCCAATGCTGGAGGGTCCACCTCCACCAACCTTTCTCCAGAGCAGACGGTCGATAAAGACAGTGATATCGACATAGATGACATAGATGATTCAGACTATGTGCCACCGGAGGAGTCCGAAGAAAGCAGTGACGATAGTCAAGATGAAGAAGAAACTGACAAAATGCTAATTGATAGCCAAGAGGTCGAGGAACTACAAGATGAGGAAAATAACCAAGTGGTTTTTGCACAATATTCCCGTGAGGGTGCTGTAGTTACTCATTCGTCTTCGGACGATAGGGGCAACATCTCTGAACCTTTACTATGAGTATGAGAGATAACTCTCATGTCTCCTTGGCCTCACGTAATTGTCGAGGTCTTAAAAAAATTTTAACTAACTCTGGTCGCTCTTTTTCCCAAATTTTACGCTCACTCCCTTACGATTTACTTGCTCTACAAGAGACACATGCTTCTACTGAACAACTACAAAATAGTTTTAATATGATCTTACAAGCTTCAGCTAGCAACTTGACTCACCACTGTGGTCTAATTTCCTTCAACCCTTCCCTGTCACTCCTTCCACTATGGTCCTCAATCGATGGACGGATTTTGGCAACCACAGTTACGCACAATTCCAATTTATTTGAACCACTTACTATATATGTTATATATGCTCCTGCCACTAGTACAGCACGTCTCAACTTCTTATGTGAATCCAACCGACTGCTTCAGTTTCATCAGGCACCAGAAGGTCGCTGCATCCTTATGGGTGACTTCAATCATAACATACACAAATCAATCAGGTCTGATCGTACTGTGGAATGGCAACACTGGATTCATCGCTTCTGGCATGATCCTCTCCACTCCGATCAAGAATATCGTAACATGCCTACATTCCGTAATATTTCTACTATTGATTTTTTGTTAGTCACTACTGATCTCAAATATAATGTTTCTCGGCCTGATGTCCAATATGTCCCACACTGTGATCACTCAGCTGTGTCTATCAATCTCTTTTTTGGAACACAACTGTCTGGTCCAGGTATATGGCGGTGCAACCCTTATCTAGTGCAAGATTTGAGCTTTAGAAAAGAATTAAAATCGTTTTGTGACGCTGCCTCACGATATATTCCAGATCTTGATGCTCCTTCCCAATGGGACCACTTTAAGATTGTTCTGAAAGGTTTCATTCAAGCCTTCTCTCACAAATTGCACGCCAAGCATCGACGAAAGGAAGCTTACCTGCAACGGCAGAGGCGCAAACTCCTCAGAAATCAACAATTTGAGCATGCTGCAGATGCGTTAAGTCATGCTGAGGCCCAGCTCGACCAAATGGCCGATTTCTCAACAAGTACCCTTGCCCTAAGGTCTGGTTTACGTTGGCGAGAACACGGTGAACGCTCCAACTCATACTTCTATAAGACGATCAAGACCCGTACTCAAAACAGACTATCCACGAACTTCTTTCTTCAGAGGGATACTTGGTTCGCTCTCCAAACCAGCTCAACAATTGCGCCAAACAATTTTACGAGCAGCTATACTCTCCTGATCCAATTGATTGTGAGGCGTTGGAGGAACTGCTGACACAGATTCCTTCCTCAACTTGCTTTGATGCAGCTACAAATAATGCTTTAACATCTGAATGGACCGAAGAGGAGGTACTTACGTGCGCTTCTAAAGCACCATCCCACAGCAGTCCGGGCGTGGATGGCATTCCTTACGAGTTGCTACAACTCCTGCTGTAGCACCCTTTCTGTATTCGCTTATTCACGGAAGTACTCAACAGTGCTCTCCAGCAGAGTAAATTTCCCGCTACTTGGCAACAATCAATTGTAATCCTTTTACCAAAAAACGGAGATCGAAGTCAATTAAAAAACTGGAGGCCTATCTCTTTGATATGTGCGGATGCAAAAATCTATACTAGATTGCTAGCAACAAGAGTCAATGACGTCCTGCCTCACCTTATAGACATGCACCAGACGGGATTCATGCCTAAACGTTTCATAGCAGACAATGGGGCTACCACTCGACTCGTAATGGATGTCGCTCAAAGAATGAAGCTCCCTGGTATTGCTTTACTTTTGGACCAAGAGAAAGCTTATGACCGAGTGCATCCTCAGTATTTAAAAGCATGTCTAGATAAATATGGCTTCCCACAACCATTGATTGTCAGCATCATCTCCCTGTTTTTTGGAACTACTCTTTGTATAAACGTTAATGGTTTCCTCACGGCACCGATTTCGCAAGATAGAGGCTTACCCCAGGGAGACCCCCTTTCTCCCCTACTTTTCAATTTGGCAATAGAACCATTGCTACGTTATATATGGTCCTCTCCACTTATCTCGGGATTTACATTCCTTAGACCGCAATGGCCTAATTTTACTTCTCTGCCAAGATCATCGCCACCATTGAAAGCACTAGCCTATGCAGACGATGTCCTAGTCTTCCTTACACAACCTACAGAGTTGCAGACATTATTACATTTAGTATCTCTATACGGCAAAGCTTCCAACGCTCGTTTGAATCGTGGCAAGACTATGGCTGTCTCCCTTTCAGGGGAAGACCACCATGATTGGAGACAAACGCTCAGTGCTAACGGAATCACCCAGTGGCATGACAAACGGGCATCTTCAGCTACCATTTATCTTGGATATCCTCTCACAAGCAGTGCTCAACAACTGTCTAGCTATTTAGATAGCCTTATTGTAAAAATCGAGAAACATGCTACCATCCTATCACAGCGACGGTTGTCCATACTAGGGCGCAGCATGATTGCCAACTCACTCCTCCTTAGTCGTGTTTGGCATAGTAAAAGGGTTTTGTCACCTCCTCAAAATTTCTTTCAGCGGATACGTACGGTGATTATATCATTTTTGAAACAAAAGAACTTTCCGTTTGTAAAATTCCAAGACTGTCAGCGATCACGTAACGAGGGCGGTATCGCTATACTGGACCCATCGACACAACACTCTGCCTTGCAGTTACGATGGCTTACTCCACTGCTCCTCTCATCCGACCAAGCAACCAATCCAGATTCCTTTGCTACCAGCCTCATGAAATACACTCTCTGTGCCTTCTCATTTGCGCCATCACCACTATTACCTCTATTATTTTCTGAGCGACGCACCACCGATTTACACAGACTTGGTTGTTTTAAATCAATATTCAACACTTTTGATAAAATAGATTTTGAGATCGATTGGACGGCAATGAACGCTGGTATAGCTTCAGAGATCCCCTTGAGCCGTATATGCCCATTACTGCTTACCAACGATCCTTACCACGCTTGCAACTATTGGAAATCAAATTTGGTTAAAGACTTATATAGATTTAGCGCTGTAGATGGAAAGCTTACCCCAATCACCTCCTTTCTATCGAGAAAACAACGTAATCGATCTGAAACATATTTTGACCTCCTCTCACTAGGTCACGTTAAGGAAGAAAACTTTTTTGCAGCTCTCAGAAGCACATCTGATCTCTCACTTGATCTTATTATCTCCTCTTTGGGTTTCCCACCCCCTGAACCGGAATTTCATTCTCTACTTCGCTCACCTTTACCAGATGGCACACCAATTGAAAATATATCAACAAAATGGTTCCGTCATATTGACAAGCTGCCACTAGCTAGTTTATCTTCTCATTACCCTCGAACCAACAAGTCATCCTGGACACAATTTTGGCACGTCTCAATTCCGCATCCAGCACGAACCATTCTTTGGCGACTCTATCATTCCAAGCTGCCCACAAGATCCCGATTGCACAAAATCATGCCAAACACTATTACTGATGACAGATGTACGCTGTGTGGCGCAATCGAATCTGATGCACATTTCTTCTGGTCTTGTCCACTTAAACAGCCTATGTGGGATACACTTTCAACTCGTTTCTTAGAACAGACCCCACGTCTGACTTTTGAAGAAATCTCTCGACACCACGCAATCTCAGCTATAGTGCGTCCGCAATGGCAACTTGATTCTTTCCAAGTAATCGCCTGTGGTGTACTGTGCCTCTGGCGAACTCATTGGAAACATATTTTTGATGGATCGCCCTTTTGGCCAAATGAAGCAGCTGCTAGAGCTACTATGCTCCTCCGCAGAATGCATCAAGAAAATCTTTATCAGAAAGAATCCCAAGACAATAATCAGATATCACATTAATTTATATTTTTATTCTATATATTTAAATGCTTTCCTACAGTGTACGTCTAAAGGCGGCACAAGAATAAACTCCTCATACATAAAAAAAAAAACTAATTACCATTACAATGATCATTTATTGCTTAAAATGGTGTACGCCTTGCGGCACCGGAATAAAATCCTCCTTTTACAAAAAAAAAAAAAAAATACAATGAACATTAAAATACAAGCTCATTGGCTACTTATTTATCCCTCATGGAATTAATTGAAGCGAGTCAAATCGATAGTATTGTAACACGAACAATGATTTAGTCCCCGATACAAACATGTACAATTACAGTTTGGATGAAGAACATGAACTTTAATTTACAGTTCAGGACAAGAGACAAAAGACACCCCATATTTTTTATATAAATAAGATGAATATTTTGAACAAAATAACAGACATCCAATTTGAATCCAATTCACATCCAATAAATCATATCTTCTTGGGCTTAAAAAGCAATCTCTTCTTATTGGGTCACAATTACCTTTTCTTTTCTTTTTATTTTTACTTATTCTTTCTGATCTGATACCTGAATTATCACGAATCAAGAAAGACCCCTTTTATTTTATCTTTTATAAAACAATCTCACACTTAACCTTATTGATCTATAAAGATCTGGTGGTCACTACTTAAAACCAAATTACTATATCAAAAGAACTGTTAAACGTTCAGTCAAGTTAATCAAACTCAAGTCATTCAAGGCTTCAAAATTCAAATTAAACAAATCTACAACACTTTAATACAATCCAAATCCCAAATACTAACAAGTTACAGTATCATTTATCAAGTATAAATAGTTAATAAAGATTGGTTATCTGCTTCCTCTTTTTTATCATTCTAATTGGATTCTAGAAAGATTTCTGATATACACATTTATCTTTTTTTATCTGTTTCTTCTTTTTGTGCGCAGTGAGCTTCACAATTGTCATTCTCACTGCAATAATCCTGCCGTCAGAGATTCTGTATGGAACATAGAGAAAAGGACATAATAAGATTTCAAAATAAGAATCATCAAGTATAGCTTATTGTTTAGAAGAGTATTCACTACAGTATTTTTTTTAAAAAAAAGTTTTAATCGACGGTAGATATGCAATAGTCATGGTAATAATAACATGAATCATAGGTAGAATACCAGTAATAAGGGAACAATATCACTCCACCTCGACCTAAGCTATGCAAAAAATAAAGGTTTAAAGTTGCATTATAATCATATTCTTTTTTCGCAGACATTAGTCTAACAGTAATTGCGTGGTAGTTTCTTCAAAGAATCTTTAATGGAAATAAAACGAGTCTATGAAACATGGATCCCAGTCAAAGTTACTAAAGATGAATCCTACTCACATTGCATTCTCTTGGTTATATTGCTCGATGCTTTTTCTTTTATCTTTCCACCTAATGAGCTTACATTACGTCAATGGAAATGCTCATGATAATTAAACAATCAACCGTGATCATTGTAAATACTATAATCATAGGCTTGTCTTAATTTTACTAATCAAATAACACAGCACAATTCTTCCATAGGCTAAAATCAGCTCAGTAAAGGTCTACCACTTGATCTATTATAATTGGATCCCTTTCATGCCATTTTGTAAATAAGGATGTACCAATCCTCATAACATAACCTGATCCTCAACATAAACCAAGGCACAAAGAGAACTGACGATAGTCATTAGGCGAAAAATGGAGGGCTGTGATCATGCCTTTACCATTCTGCCTAACATCCGCATTTGATCCCGCAAT
This sequence comes from Rhizopus arrhizus, assembly GCA_024220505.1. Taxonomy (NCBI): domain Eukaryota; kingdom Fungi; phylum Mucoromycota; class Mucoromycetes; order Mucorales; family Rhizopodaceae; genus Rhizopus; species Rhizopus arrhizus. Next base: position 811,667 of record JAKZZE010000024.1, read on the forward strand.
AATGACAATAATGATACTTGTAATTACTGTCGTGAATAAATTACATATATTCCTTTCCTTAGTATATCGAATTTTAACTGAAAAGTGGTTACCAAAGGACTAACCATAGCTCCAACACTATAAATAGCAGCCGAAATTCATCAGTCATAAAGATCCAAAACGCTTTTTTTTTTTTTTTTTTTTTTTTTTTTTTTTTTTTTTTTGCCTTTTTTTAAAAGAAAAAAATATGACAGCCGAAGCAGAAAGTTCTGTTCAATCGATTCTAAACGAATTTCATTTGAAGAATGAAAACATTAGTAAATTATCTTCAGTTTATGACGATCTTGACGGCCTGGTGCAGTTAGTGCGTAGAGGACAGACGAATATTACTTTACATTGTATTGATCGTGAAGAACTTGGTCAGACAAATCAAGTAATTTCTCATGTATATTCCAGTACAAATAATTGTAATATTCACATAACATAGGTTAAACAAATGGATGCAAACATGAAAAGATTACTAGATCTTGAAGAAAATTTAAAACATACCAAAAATGCTGTAAACACAATTACAACCCGTATATCAAGAGGAGAGAAAGTGGTTTGTGGTTTCTTATTTAAAGAGGATAACAGTCTATATATAACATTTTTTTAAACAGAAAAGTGCAATCACACCATATGATTCAGAATTAATCAGACTAGAAAATGAATATGACAACAAATCTGAAAAGGATAAATATCTAACGAATGACAGATTTATTGCTTATAGACAGCACATTTGGGTACATGACAGTAATACTATTATTGTTTAAGGTTTGATTGCTAAAAAAAATACACATTTGATAGAATGTGAAGAATCCAGATGAAGAAATGCCTCCATTGACTGGAGAAGATAACACTGATGACGAAATTGTAATGGGCCGAACAAAATTATCTTTCAAATGTCCAATTACTACTTCTTGGCTTGAACAGCCTCTTACAAGCAAGACCTGTAAACACTCATTTACTAAAACTGCCATTATTCAACTAATCCAAATTAATCGTGGAATGGTTGTTTGTCCAGTTTCCGGCTGTAACAAAATTGTAAAGAAGGATATTCTCTATGACGATGAAATCTTGGCAGACAAGGTTAAAAGAGCAAAAGCAAAAGCAGAAGAAGAATCCCTTGCAACGGAATTTTATGATGTTGAATAATAAAATACTTTTTTTCTTTATTTAGTTCTAATCGAGTTTAAATTCAGTGCGGTTGTTAGTGCTTGACATAAGTCCCATTGCTCTTGCACGTTTAACGGCCTTTGCTAATTTACGTTGATTTTTTGCAGTCAGGCCTATGATTTGTATATGTGAGTAATTTAAATAAACTAAAATGAAAAAGAAATGGCTGTACCAGTCTGTTCACGAGGCAGAATCTTTCCCATATCAGATACAAAATTTGACAAGAGTTTGTAGTTTTTATATTCTTGAAGAGGGTCGAGACCAAGTACATCAAAGGGATCTTGGGTAGGTGCTGAAGATCTACCGCGGCGTGCCCGCAATGATTCTCTATAAAGGTTGTCGTTTAAATCTTGTGGGTGGTAAAGATCACCTTCTTGGTGAATTTTTTGATAGCGTTGAGCAGCTTCAGCGTTTGTTCTAGACTTTTCTTCTTCAATAGAAAGTGAGCATATGTTCTACAAATTTTTGATTGGTCAACTTACTGCTAATAGTATTTTCGAGCAAACTTAAAGTTTCTTGTTCAATGTCTTAAAAAATGTCAATCGAAATTGAATATAAAAGGTTTTTTTTCTATTTTTACTTTTTCCTTCTGCTTGAGCAGTTGTCTTATTCAATAATTTTGTACTTGCTGCAGGAGAGAGTGAGATTCTGGAAATTGTTGAAAATGTACGAAATGTAGACAACATAATTTAATTGACAAGGGTTTAAAGAATCCTTAATCTTGAAAAAAAAAAAAAAAAAAAAAAAGTATGAATAGAGTCGGAATACGAACCGTGACTTCAAAAAAAAAATGCTTTTGCTTGTAATGAGAGCGTGAGAGGGAAAAGGAGAATGGTATTTTACATGTACAAGGTGAGCATGAGCGCTTGTAAACGTATACCTTTGTAAGCTGTTGAATCAATTATAAGCTAAATCCTTTTGACATATTCAGCATAAAAGCGTCTCTTACGAAAAAGACAAATTCTAATTATATGCTGATAGATATGCTTGACTTAACGAGTACTATCAAAATATTTAAGCATACGGTCGATCTTCTGTATCATCAGCAATAATTTTTTTTAATGTTCATTACAAATAAAATAATTTCCAAACTAAATCAGGTTCCTATTAAACACAAAAGCTTACTGATCAAATTCATAACGCAACATGAACCATATCTCAATTATAAATAAACGGCTGTTCAGAACATTCAGTTTCTGTTAAAGGACTCCCATCAAATTGTACAAGGCTACTCTTAATTTTATTAAAATCAAGCAAAGAGATTTATTACCGCATCTCTTTTTTTTTTTTTTTTTTGTGGATGATTTACTGTACCATTTAACTACTATTTACGAGATTTTTAGTCTTTATTTTAGTGATATGCTATCTTATTTTGAATGAAAATGTTGTCAAAATGTTTAAATAGATGTTAAAAAGTACATTTGTTTGATCAGTTGTTATAAACTTGTAATAAAACAATGGCTTGATTTTTCTCATCCCCTTTTTTATTCAGTATCAATGGTTTTACGGCATGTTTATTAAGCAATGACAACAATACATTATTGGCAATTGAAAATAAAAGGATGCTTATTCATGAAGTAAATATTACTTATTTTTTCTTTTGCAAGTTAAATCATTTTTAATTGTTAAGAATTGTCAGAATGGTTATTATGGAACAACTAACAAACTTAAATCGGGCGTACTGTCTCTATATAGGGCATGGAAACTGTATCAATTTAAGCGTTAAGACAACCAGAGACTTGTTGAACATACTCAAAAGCGGTGTACTTACACGATATCAGTTGGCTCCTGGCCTGTTTATTGATATCATACCACATAATGTAGACCTCAATAGTAGAAACATTGATATGCAAGTCTTAATGCGTGCTGATCTGGTCTATGAATCCACAGAAGAGAATGCTGTACAGAAGATTACGACTGAATTTGTTAGGGATTCATTAAATAAACAAGGCATTACTGATCTGTTTCCTCCTATAGAATATGATGAAGAATCACTTGCCATTACCTCTTTACCTACTCACAAACACTTGAGTCTTGTACCATCCCTTGCTAGCACAGTACGTAGAGGACCTAAATCGATCCAGAATTATCAATTTGCTTCCTCTCCAAAAGATGCAATTGTTTCTAATCAACCAAAAAAGTATTTTTCTGCTCCTTACTTCAAACGTCCATACAAAAAAGTAAGGGTACAAAAGGGTAGCTTACCAAAAAGGATTGCTACAACGGCAAATAAATACACAGCATCAATCATTCATGGTGAAAATTCAATTATGCTCAATAACATTATTCAGTCAGACAAGTAATACACTCTACTATGCATACTATCTTCTTTTTCATGTACAAGTTTGATAAGACCAAATGAAATAATCGAATTCGACTGTTCCCCCACTACTGTATCCATAGTTTCTACTTCAGACAATATTAGCAGCTTACTGCTTCTGCTCATCCCATGATGGTTAACAGCCAACCCTCCTCACAAAGACTATCACCCATTTTCATCTTAGATAATTTTGACCAAGAAATCTCAATTCAAAAAGATTCAATTCTATCGTCTTGTTATCCCTATTCCTCTGCTTCTTCTTTTATAACAACTCATCACGATCACTTTTTAGGGCAGTAGAAGCTTCTTAATAAAGATGAAGCAACAAATGAATCTCTTTTACCATTATCATATTGGGCTGATATTTGTCAAAATATTATAAAAGATGAAGAAAAAAACTGGATATCTCCAATAAAAAGCAGTAAAGAAACTACAAAAAATAATACCCTTGTTCACTCTGAATTAATTGCAGAAGCAGTATCCTCTCTTAACCAGCATGGACTAAATATTGATAAAGAATATTATAATAATGACTTCTTAAATTTTGCTACAACTTTTTCTCAGCCTGATGCGTTTAATAGTGCGATGTTAACAGAAGGCTTCAAAGCGTATAATGTTTTGAAATAAAGTTAAATAAAAGTTGTGTAGTTAATTATTTTAAAGGGAATTGATACAATTGAATAGTTTCATGATCTAGAGCTTGTTTTATGCTAGTCACTTGCATCTTCCATTCATTATTATTTTGAGCTGTTATGTATTCAAGGTACTTTATCACCAGCTGTACTTTTTCTAAATTTGAATACTTTACAAGATCAACTAGATAGCTTGTAATCCTTTTAACATCTTCAGGTTCAGGTTTGTCTTCAAACGCTGAAACCCATTCACGCAACAGTTTACGAATATCGCTAATATCAGTCAGCCCTTGAAGTGAAGGCACATTTGGTAACTCAACGCTTGGTTTTGGTATTTTATCTTTTCTTGAAATCTTTCAATATAAATAAGTGACTCAACAAAAAAGTTTAATGCATTACTTTTGTTTACCATTTCATGTTGTACTATTATCTTCTCGGTCGTTCTTTTATCATCAACAAGTAAATCGTTACAAGCCGATAAAGGAAGTTTGTTCCATACATTCATATCAACAGGTTCTCCTTCAAATTTATTTATGGTGGATATATTTCTCCAGGGCTGAAATAATTGGGTAAGCGTTGCATCATTGTTACTGTGATTCTTTTTGGTTATCTTGGGCTCAACGATTAAGGGTTTGTGATCTTGTTTCGGCTCGTTGCGCTTGTCACTGTACGCTTTTAGCACTTGCTCCCTCATTGTATCAGGAAGGGCTAATAAGGAATTTGGATCCAATTGAGACCAAGGAGGAAGTTCTGGTAATTGTGTATCATAATGAACCTCTGGTATGGCCGTTTGTTCTTTATGAAACACAAGGTTGTAACCTGATAATAGCTCCTTTTTGACACTCTCAGGTAATTCGGAGTACACATCAGGGTCTACACTCTATACAAAAAGCAAATAAATAAAAACAAGACAGCAGTTTACTTTTTTTAGAGGAAAATACCATATCCTGTTTCTTTGGAGCCCTTGTTGCTTCCAAGCGAGGCTTTTTAGTTAATTTTGTTATATTGCTTTCATTGAACGTTTTATAACTCAAATTTCCCTGATTTTCTGTAACGATCTGTTATATTAATATATGCACACGAATAGATACATATTTATTTTTACCATCTACTGTCTCTTGATTGTCTAGTTTTGTTATTTGAATACCAAGGCCACGAATGTCTTTATAGTGAAAACGAAACGATTTTAACATTGAATAAACATGTTTGTTGATTGTATCCACATAATCAGTGTATTCATTCAGTGTATATGATTTAGAAAAAGAGTCTACCTGGCCATGTGCTAAATGTTTTTTAGGCTCCTCTGCTCCCTCCTTCCTTCTTAGAATCTTTCATCAACAGTCTTATTAGTTGTAATATTGGTGGAAAAAAAATATATACAATACTTTTACTGTAATAGTCTTGCCTCGCTTATTATACTTTTTTAGTCTATTTGAAACCTCTTTACACAAGTCATAAACAAAGATCTACATATAATAAAACGTAACTAAAGAGTCAATCAAAAATAGATATAAATGTACCTTTTCATTTTCTTCGCTTTCAAATCTCACTCCCCACTAAAAGAAAACAATCAATTAACGTTTACACTTTTTACAGTTTTTTTTTTTTTTTTTTTTTTTTTTTTTTTTTTTTTTTTTTTTTTTTTTTTTTTTTTTTTTTTTTTTTTTACATTAACTTCTGAGCTAACCGACTGTCGCTGTTGGTGGACAGCAAGCGGACGATTGTCGATTCCTCTAGAATAATTATATAAGGTCTGGCCCATTTTCTGACCGATCTTCGATTTTAGTTCATGCAAGGGTATATTTCTAATGTCAGATATTGCTTCTACATTCTAAATGTACAATAAAATGTCAACCTAAATATTTACGATCATTAAAGATTACCAAGCTAGCTAACTTTTCTGTTATTGCATATCCAACCTAGGATGATAAGCATTAAAAACAAGAGAATTCATCTGTATTTCTTCTTATTACTCCTGGTAAATCAATGATACGTTGAGTAGACAATAAGTCTTCGATGTCTTGCGGTTTACAATAAAATTGGTTTGAAGGCTTGGCTCGTTTAGTAGACATTCTATTATAAAATAAAAACTGTTATTTTTCCCTTCTCATGCCTAATCTATCTTTTCATCTAACCTTGCTAACAAGACATTTGGCCCTATACCTATACTTGCATCACAAGCAGTAGCAATCTGTATCTCGTTTCTTATTTTCAAAGCTAAAGCTTCTTCTTCGCCTTCATAAAGAGCATTGATATGTGAACTAACATCTATCAATGCTTCATCCACACTGACTGCTTCAATCTCATCTGCATACTTAAAAAGGATCTATAGAAGTTTTAAGCACATACTTTTTTCTTTGTAATAACTATTTGCTCTTTTAAAAAAAAATTACTTTGTAAAATTTCTCTGATATTAATTTGTACTTTTCAAACTCGTATCTAATTTAATCACTTGTAAGAATGCTCAATGTTGATTGAAAATATTTTAGGCTTACGGGATAATTTGTAGACTAGGGCATAATGATTTTGCTGCTTTAATGCTAAAGAGAATGGTGAAAAAAATAATGAAAGGATAGAATGTTCACTTACGTCATTCCGTTATAAACGCCAAAAGAACGAGCAATATAGTTGCATGAAGCTAAAAGATTTTTTAGTGATTTTATCTGGAAACTGTTTTATAATACATTACCAATATCACTATATGACGTTTCATTGAAACCTTTACTGTGAGATACGGCTACCTAAAAAGTATACGTTTTGTTCATAAACACGTTCTGAAAGAAAAAGTATACAACAAACCGGTTTATCTTTTAAATAAGGACGATTTAATATACCAACTGAGGCAAAGAAACAGTCGAAATCAACATGCCTGTCTCAAGAGTGAATTAGCATATATTGAAAGTAAGAAAAGACGTATTACATAATGACTCGAAATGGCTTTTCCTTCCTTTTTCTTGCATTTATCTCTGGGTTATCCTTACAATTAAGTTCTAAGCATCTCACGATTTCCTTTAACTCTGCTTTCCAGGTAGATAAATAATGAAGTCTAGAGGTCTCATAATATCTTTTCATGAAATCTGGATTAGCAGTTGATACTTGTTTTTCCCACTTTTTGTTGCTGTTGTTATCTTTAAATGAAAGCTCTGCTTGGTTACTCGAATTGTATACTAGTCTATAATTTTGCCACGGTAACAGCTGCTTAGCTTTCACTGATTCAGTGATCCAATCAGGCCTGACAACCTTGTACGCTCTAAAGTTTTTTTTAGTGTTCCAAATGAATGCCATAAAAGGAAATTAGTGTACCGAAATTCTTGCATCTTTGCATTTGTTAAGTTGCTAGCAAGTATATGTGTTACAGTGAGCTTCTTTACTGTGATAAGATGAACTGATTAATAACTCAAAAGAAGAGGAGTTTTTTTAAGCTTTTACAATAATGTTGAAAATCACCACCATGTTGAAGGATCATTTTTCTTAATTCTGCTATAGATGGTTGCGTGTAGCCATTGATGTGGATTGAAAGCCCTTTAAATATTTGAGGTTGTTCTTGACTAGATTGATTTCCTCTTTACAAAGTTTAGAAAATAAAAAAGTATTAAGCAATGAAATAAAGACATGCTTACAACTCTTTTTCTTGTTCTTTTAGTTTGGCTTGCTTATTTTGCATATACTTTCGAAATTCCCCAAACTTGATCGCCCCGTATGGATTCCCATTTGTATTCATATGCGCAGTCTAGAAGAAGTAAAAAAGAGAGAAAGAAATGTAACCTAATTCGAAAAGCGCTTCAAAAAAAAAAAAAAAAAAGTTTCACACTTTCCAAAGACGTTTCTTTTCAAAAGAAAATATGACATTAGAATATAGAGCACCTTCACCTGACCCTCAAGCAGGCTGTAAACTTATGGATACTTTTGGCATAACAGTTCAGCTATGTCTTGCTGCAACAGCCTTTTCTTCGCTAATCTATAAAAGACAGAGAGAAAAACCTCAACGGCCTTTACGAATCTGGTGAGCATTGTACTTAATTATGCTTTATGTATTCTATTAATTAAATTTTTATAAAGGGGTTTTGATGTTACCAAACAGCTCGTTGGTGGAATTATTGTTCACTCTTTAAATGTATTGGCAGCTATCTTTTTTGGAGTGACTCCGGAGGAAGGAGTAAGGTCCAATCCCTGTATTTGGTAAAGACGTACTTTTTTCTAAAATAACACCTTACTGACATACAAATTGTGAATAAAATAGGTATTTTCTTAATATATTAGTAGACACAACCCTTGGTGTCGGGATTCTTTGGCTTTTGTTGACCGGGTTTAAATATGCAATTTTAAAGCTCGGATGGACAGGTTTTCAGAGTGGTATCTATGGCGAATCACCTTTCAAAGAACAATTCAAGAAATGGTCTAAACAGCTCTCTGTATATATTATTAGCTTAATGCTTATGAAGGTCATTGTAATTGTCTTATTTCATCTGTGCCCTTGGATATCTGACATTGGAGACTGGGTCTTGCGATGGACATTGGGAAATTATCGGCTGCAAGTTGTTTTCGTAATGTTTATGTAAGAATCGCATATATAAATTAAGGTTAATATCGCCTTAAACAAGTTTATTAGCTTTCCTCTTATAATGAATACTACTCAGTTTTGGATTATTGATACAATAGTTAAGCATAAATCAGATAAAGCCAGCTTTACTGCTATTCAGTTAAATGCTGATGAAGAAGACGCACAGGTTCTTTTGAGATTACACGAAGAAAGTGAAGATGAATACCAACCAATAATAACTCAATCTCAAGATTGGATGCCAAAACATAGTACGAACAACAGCAGTAGTTCGCTTATTAGTATTCATACCGAATTTCAGCCAGTCTTGTCTTCTTCAATGCACATAAATGAGTACGAACTCGAATCAAAGATCCATTAATATACCCTTCTCACTTCTTTTTATATACATCCTGTCATATTATTTCTCTCTTCCATCATTATCATTATTCTGTAAATTATCTATATTTAAATTAAAACGCAAAATTATCTAATGCATTATTTTGTTTTTTATACAAATTCAAAGTTTATTAGTAGAGAAAATATAATACAATAGTCTTTACGGTATTTTTATTTATTTCATGAAGAGATCTCTTTCAGCAATTGTTCAGCTTGATAAAATAATTGTTTGTATCGTTCCCATAAAGGTCTATCATCACATTCCTTGCTTGCGTCAAATACAAGCGACTCAGCCTTATTCACATCCTCTCCACTCTGTCCGCTTTGACCTTCTAGATAAGTCATAACGAGCGTATTCAATAAGTTGGCTTGGTCATCTGTTAGCTTATTACTGTTGTCTTGTTCGCCAAATCTCAACCACAATTCGCGTAAAGATTCATAAGTACTGTCGTTTGAAATAGCATCAGGCTCAATAATTGCATGTGCTTGATGTGCAAGACGGAGAGCATCCTCTAAGCCTCTAGATCTGTAGGATTCATTCAGAGCTTTGGCAAATGCGGCTTTATTGAGTACCTATAACAAGGAGTTTAATACATGATAATCCCATACATTAAAAAATATTGCTCTTTTTATGTACTTCCAAGCATTTCTTTCCGTAGGCTTCATATAAAGGACTAAATGAAATAGTGTCTATACCAGAATAAGCATTCAACATGTCTAAATCTAGCATTAGCCTAGTTTTCCAAGCTGCTTCGGCTCTCTTTGCATCTAGTAAAAGCTGTAAAGCTATTTGGTATTCCTGTTTTACAAAATAATATAATGCTTGAGTCACTCTTTCACCAACTGATAAGTAACATTCGTATTGATGCCAGGCAGGCTTCAAATCTTCATCGTCTTTAGATGCTTCTTCTTTGATGCATTGATCACCATCCTTTTTATTTTGTTAGTGATATTTTTGTTTCATAGTTTATCCCAATATAATTTACCTCTGAAACAGTATAGAGCAAATAAAGATGTTCAAGACTCATTTGATTTTGACTTTTAGCTAAAAACGTTTCGAAGCTATTATAAATAAGTTAAAAAATGTGATGCAAAGAATTATATCTTACTTCATCAGAAGCCTATAATCGTCTGATGCATAGCCGGAAGTCTCTATAATTTTATGGTTCGCTTGGTCTTTCAACTTGGCATATCCTTGTCCTATAAATTTTTGAGAACAGTTGATGTTTTTGTTATCGGTGTCTGTATATGTTTGTCCAACAGCTGTTCCAATTGAATTTGTATCATCAAACGTCGTTTGTTCTATTTGGTACTCTTCTGTCTTTTCTGTGAACCAACTGTCGTCATATATAGGATAAGCAGCGTTGCTTGTTCTGTCATACATAGATATTTCTTGTTCAAACAATACATTGTCTTGCTTAATAAATTGCTAAATATATTTTTTAGCTGGTTTTCATTTTTAAACAGAATAGCAATTATACCTTTAATTCGTCAGGTACACATTCATATATTTCATTCTTTGTGTAATGAGGAAGAGAATCATCAACATAAACAAAAGAAAATGGTGGCACTGGATCATTAAATATGTCTTCTTCTTTTGCAGGAATAACTGATGCATCACAAAATCTAAACCATCCACCTTCAGCTGGTATATCCTCTAAAAGGTTTTCTTCCTTTGATTCCACCCAAATATATGCCCAATAGTGGCCAGTACCTGTTTTACCGTCATGATGAAAAGTCGCTCGTAATTTATACGGTTTCTTTTTCATATCCTCCCTATCAAATATAGCATAAATTTCCCTCTTTCGCTCTTTCAACAGAGTTTCCATTTGTTCAAGTCGTATTGTCATTTTTTGCTTCACAGTCTTTAAAATATAATCTAATGCATTCAAGTCATCGTCATTGATATCGTTTTCCTGCTTGTCCTTAAAGTATTTGATTGACTCATCTAACAGGTCCCGCTTACTGACACAGCGAATGTCTCCTTTGAGCTTATCAATCTCTGCTTGTGACTTTTTGATATCCATTTGATAAGTTTGCATTTTTTGAAATCCTTGTATTGACTGTTCTTTGTTGTACTCCATGTATCTATCTAGATAAATCGTTGTATCAATTTGGTATTCATAATTCAGTTTATGTCTGTTTTCCAACACAATAAACAATATAGGAGAAGTCGTCTCGAAGCTCGTATACTTGTAGGTTGATCCACAGTCGTCAGTATCTGACTTGTAGCTTTCAAATACAAGCGGATCAAGACATTCATAGAAAGAGGTAATGCCATTTTCAGGGTTAAGAGTGTATATAGAATGAGAGTTAAGGATTCAATATTATATATGTACATGTATCTCCCTAGATCATAAAGCCGTGATATGGTTATGTATAAAAAAAGGATATGAGGTAGTATACTTCTTCTTCTTCGCATTCTTCTTCATACTCAATTTTTGCTTTCATTGAAAACATGCTTTATAAATAACAGTTGATATGTCAATATGCTGATATAAATAACCAAAATTACCTTTTAAATTTCTGTTTAAGCGATGAAACATTTGATAGTACATCACATTCTAAAAGTCTATTTATCAATAAATCCAGAAAAGCTATATATTAAAAATATTAAACAATGCCTAAGCATGACCTTTTTTTGTCATTTACATTCAAAATGGACGTCATCTTCATCCCAAAAGTTTGTTCTAGTGTTCAACGCCTTTGTATAATCTGAAACACTGCCATAGCTTCTTTTTGTGTTTCCCAAAAATGCAAATACTTTTTGCATCTCTCCTAATGTCTGTAAGCACTTTGGTATTGCCTTTACTTCACGTTCTACTATTTCTTCTTGTGGACTTTCAGAAAGTCCTTCTTGAACATCATTCTCATCAATATTGTTATAATCTTTCTCTTCTTCTTCCTCTTGTTTCTTAGTTATCCTTTCAGGCTGCTCAAATACCGTCTTTTTCTCTATTGTAATGTATCCAGGAATACACTCACCCTGTCCTTTCCAATAATTATCAGGTGTTCCCCAATCTGCTGGTACTGGTCGGAAAGATAAAACAGCGGATTGAAAGGCTGTAATATGAAACAATGCCTGAATGACAATAGGTGCATAGTTAAAATAATAAGAGGGTGGTCTTAATCCAATTGGTCTAGATAGTTCATAAAATATTTAGTCTTTTTTTTTTTTTTTTTTTTTTTTTTTTTTTAGTTACAAATTATCAGTGGCCTTTCTATGTGAAGGATTTTCGGGATTTGTCCACCAAGTGAGTGAAAAGTCACTGGTTGTTTGTTGATTACTGTCATCATGACTAGGCGTTACTTGATTGGATGTCTCTTGTGGGCCTTTGTATAAAACAAGGCTTAAATTAGAGTTGTTGGTTGTTGTAGAATGACTTGCTAAAAAAGAGCAATATATGAATCATACAATTTTTTACTTTCTTATTTTTTTACTTGTAGCTGTTGAGTGAGCAAGCTTTTTTTGTCTTTTTTCTTCCTCTAAGCTCAAACTAATCGCAAGAGCCTCGCTTTTCTTTTCCTATACAGCTTGTCAATCTTTTCGCGTGTAAATGGATTCTTGTTTATGTTTTTAATACCTCTTCAATAAGTTTTACTTCCTCCTCCTCATCACTGATATAACTTCCGGAAAAAATATAATCGGCAGCACGGGCAACATCATTGTTATATCTCTGTGGAAAAAGAAGTTAGGTCCAATGATACTCAATCGTGAAGACCTTACAGCTAATGCTTTTTTCGCTTGAATTCTAGAAACCCCCTGAGTAAAATTAAAAAATCAGCCTCTTTTTGAAATACTTTTATTGAATTTTTCCATTACCAAATCTTGTAACTGATTTATTGCTTCTTCCATTGTTTTACTGATAGAAAAGAGAAAATATTCTTTGGTGACACTTTCCTGCAAATAAACTGGTATTTTTTTTTTAACAAAATTGAGGCACCGCCTTATTCTTTTTTTTTTTATGGATGAAAACTTTAATGTTTATTTAAAGCTCATCGAAGAGTGTAAGGATAAGAGTGATGCAAGCGTATGAAACAGTGACTTGTCGCGAAAATACGAAAGATATTAGTATAGAAAATTGTAAGCAGATATTTTCAATAGTTCTTTCTGGATTTGATTGATGACAATCTCATCCAAGACAGGAGTCTGTTTAGAGAATTGTTGCCGGTGAGCTTTCCATACAAATCGGATGACTGTAGCAAAAAAAATCATAGGTTGTAAAATTTTCATGGTAGTGTAAGATTATTATAATTTGAAGTCTAGGTGTAGATAAATCCTAGAATATTATGCCACAGTTAGGATCTTTAGGATTTAGCAAGTATTTTTTGAAAGCTGCTTTCCACAGATCCCGTTTTTGAATGCAAGTAAAGAGCATATCCTGCCCCGCTTCTGACAATTTGCACAATTGACAATATTCGTCTTCTACTTTTGCTGGGATGATTCTGTGCAAATTGGATCGAATGGATAATTCCTTATGAAGACTATACCATACATTTTTTGGAATATGGTGCATAGGACTACTTATAAAAGCTTCCCAGTTAATGTTGCTTAAATTTGTGATTTGTGAATTTGGATTAAAACTAAGCACTTTCTTTAGTCAACGATTCTTCAATATTGTTATATTAATATCATCATAGCTCATCTGTTGAATGAATGGGTCAAAGTTGATAATTGATTCAACTATATGATCTTCATTGTCAAATTCAAGGCCTTTCGGTTTAGCTGACCAAAAGGATGCAAAAAACGGCTTAAAGGCAAGATTTTCAGTAAAAACAGTATTTTTGATTTTTTTTGTAGAATATTTGAGGAGTCGCAATATTATTTGTTTTTGAACTGTATACCATTTAAAAGGAAATTTCGTTCAAAGAAATGATATGCTTTTTGTGCTTGGAGAAACTTGCTAAACTTGGATTTTTCTTGTGGGTTTTTTTCGCATACACCTTTGAAGGGAATGAGTAGACAGGTTTGTGGTGATATTGTCAAGCCGTTTTAGGTAGATGAACAAGGATAGGTGTGTAAAACACTAAACATGGGGATTAGTGGATAGAGATCTTTCATGTTACGATAGGATTTGGAATGCTTGAATACCGTAGGGATGATATGTGAAGGAACATTAAATGAAGATTGCAAAGTAAATATCAATAACTTGTACAAGAAGTCCGGTATCTGTTGACGACAATTTAACAATAATGAATTGATATATCGAGACTGGAAAACATTTTGCTGGACTTCTACGTTCAATAATGTAACATCACCTTTATTTTTTAGTTGTTCTAGAGCTGTTTGAGCAACTCTGAGAAGTAGGTTATAAGTCATGAATTGATACATAGTAGAAGACACCTTGTTATAAAAGCATTTTTGAAAGACTTGTAATACGCAGAAAATGTCACAACTTGGAGAGTATGAGTGTATTAACAATGTGTGCCCTGCCATAAACAGAGAGTTGGCGATGTGAATGAATGATAACCGAGCTTTCAAGCTTGTTGATGGTTTCTTTACAGAATATAGTTATAAAGTGATGTACTTATCTCCGTACCCACCTGAATTGAATCCTATTGAACAGTTCTGGGGAGTAGTCAAAGGCAAAATGAAGCGTGATCGATTATTGGCTGAAGAAAATTTATCTGATCAAATTGCTGATGCCTGCAATGATGTCCTTATCAGCGATCTCTATGGTTTCTGTAATCACTCAAAACGTTAGATTATTAAATGCTATAAAAAAACACCATTCTAATATATATATCTTAAACAAACGATTATTTTTTAAAACGACATATATGTGATCAACTTTAGCACCAAATTTAATTACTTGACATGGACAAATACTGTATTTCCATTGCCAATTGGACATACAGTATGAAAACATTGGCCAGAATTTCCAAAATATTTGATCACTGAGATATTTGCAGATAATAAAGTGAGAAAAAAGGAAGGAAATAGTACTTGAAAACTAGTGAATGAGTCTCTATGTAACCTCTTTATTAGATTTCAAGACGAGAGAGAGAACCCATTTAATCAAACTACGCCTTTATATTGTATTATGGGACTGCGTAGGACTTATAAGTAGTAGAGAAAAAAGGTAATTTTATTATATTCAAGTTCAGATAATTCATATACTACATTCCCCCGTAGACTGAGAGAAGTATAATATATAATAAAGTTAATGTAAGAAATATAAGATAACTATGTAACTTTTCAATAAAGTAGATTGCATTCATAAAAAGGCTTAAGCAAGGAGATATGCATATTTGATAAAGTTTTTCCAGTTTCACAATTCTTCAAATTGTACCGAGTGCTTGACAGAACGTCTTCCACAAGAAACGGACCATACCAGTCAAAGGCTAATTTTCTTGGTTTGGCAATAGAAGAGAGTTGCATGTTAAACATGAGAACCTTGTCACCTTGTTTGAATGTTTGATAGTCACCCGAATTGTCATAAGTTTTCATTTGCTCGTACACTATTTCAAAAGCAGTATTGAGATTTGCTTCAAGTTCCTTTGCAAAGTGTGACTGAGGTGTTTCCACATTTCTGTACTGAGATGGATATTTGACGTTTTCTTGAGAATTTGTAATAAACATTGGGCTTTGAGCTCTTCGACCATGGACCAATTCAAATGGACTTGTTTTGATTGACGAGTGATACATATTATTGTATACGAAACGAATTATTCGAAGGTGTACATCCCAATTACTCTTGATGTTTTCCTGGGAACAATAAAGCAAGATCATCTGCCTCAAAGTTTTCATAAATCGTTCCACCAGACCATTTGAAGATGCTACGTAAGGAGGAGTGAACTGTAATTGAATGCCTGCGAACACAGCTAGTTGTTGATTGAATTCGCTAGCAAAAGATGATCCATTATCTTGCAGACAGACATCGGGTATACCATGACGTAGAACAAACCCGTAATAAAAAACTTTTGCCAACTCCATAGTACTGGTACTTGCAACTGGATACAATTCTACATAACGCGTAAACGTATCAATGACCACTAGCACATATTTGTTGTTCGAATTGCTTGCAGGTAATGGTCCAAAATAGTCCAGAGCAACCTTCTGAAAAGGTCGAGAGCCAACTGTTGAAGAAAGTGGGAATTGTTTAGAGCGATCACCTTTTATTTGTTGACATGGTAAACAGGACTTGATGAACACCGTTATTGTCTTCTCCATTTCAGCAAAATATATTCGAGCATGTTGGATAGCCTTATATGTCTTGTTCGAACCACCATGACCAGCAAACTGTGAAGCATGGTAAAACTCAATGATTTTACTGACCATGTGTGCAGGAGCCATTTTGTAGTGAGTCACTTTGTTGCTGTACTTAACCTTTTTGCACAGTATGCCTTTATGCAAATGTAACGTCTTGTCAGCTGTACTACCGGCCTGGAGTTGATTTATGATAATAGCTTGTTGATTGTCTTTAGCTTGTTCAGTAACCCACCAGGATTCTGCATACCAAGGAACACCCGTAGAGATAGCTGCAACATTTGGCAATGGATTTCTTGAGAGCATATCGGCAACGACATTCTTGTGACCAGGTATATACTTTACATCAAATGAATATGCTTGCAAGAAGAGACACCAGCGCCACAAACGAGGTTGTTTGTCCTGATTAGTGGAGAGGAGCCATTGTAAAGAACTGTGATCAGTATAGACCAAAAAATGCCCTGATTCCAAATAGATACGATTTTTCTTAATTCCCCAAACGATGCTTAATGCTTCTAATTCACGAATAGAGTACTTCTTTTCAAATTTGGTTATTGAACGTGAAGAAAATGAAATTGGATAAATAGCTCCATCATCGTCGCGTTGACATAATATAACACCTATACCAGAAGTAGTGGCCGCATCACAGTGTGTTAAGGATACATAAGATTATAGTCACTTTATTTTAGTAAAAGGAATCAGATATGATCCTGAATAATATGTTGACATAACTTGGAATCATTTATAACATTATTCCCAACACAGATCAATAAAATACTTTGATTAGATTTTTATATTAAGCTTTATTCATATTAACTTCACATAGTCAAATAAGATGACATGGTTGTAATATAGTTTAGTGATAGTATGAGCATGTTGAATAAGGAATGACGATTACTTACCGGATCATCATTAGTCATGAAAACATTTATCCTGACTGAGATATTATTGTTAGCAATGATATCCAATCACGGAACTAAGGATCTTTATATCCATCCGTACCGTCTCCTTAAATAGTTATATCTGAAACCATCCCAATAGAATAATTGACAATACAAGCTAGGAACAGGCTAAACTAATAATTAGAAATAGTAATCATCTATTCTGTCAAATTGATTATAAATCTGTCCTAATTCTTTATCCGTATCATGTCTATAAATACTCTCACTTTTTACATGTAGAATTTATTTTAATCTAATCATAGTTATCTTAACTTAATAAAGAGATACCAAGTTCTAACAGTATTTCTTTATCTTTGATTGCTATATTATATTTACCTAAAACTCCCCTTTCCTAAACACAGTGCAATTCAAAAGGTCGTTTAAAATCTGGTTGGACGAGTGTTGGAAGTGTTGCTAAACGTTCTTTCAAGGTTTCAAACGCCTGTTGTTGTTCTTCAGACCAGACAAATTCAATATCTTTCTTCTTGAGACGCCTAAGAGGTTCAGCAATGACTTGATAGTTACTTATGAATTTCTGATATACACCACAGACGCCTAGAAATTGTTCTATTTCTTTGAGATTGGTGGGAGCTGGAAGAACTTGTATAGCTTTGATCTTATCTGGGTTGGCCGAAATTCCTCGATCAGACACTATAAAGCCTAAAAATTCAATAGCTTTCATTCTAAAAGCACACTTTTTTCTGTTAATAGATAAATTGACAGATTGGATTCTACGTAAAACATTTTCTAAATCAATTATGTGCTGTTCCACCGAGCTAGAATGAATGATCACATCGTCAAGATATGCTATAGCTGTTGTGTATTTCAGTGGGCCCAGTACGCGATCCATCAGAGACTGAAACACGGCAGGAGCATTCTTGAGACCGAAAGGCATAAAGTTGAAAATGTAAGTGCCGTTAGTAGTGACCAGTGCAGTTTTCTCCTTGTCTTCTTCAGCAATTTTTATGGCATAATATCCTGATGCCAAATCTATTTTGGAAAAAATAATAGATTTGCCTAATGACTGCAAAGCATGATGTATATGAACAAACGGATATTTGATTGTCTTAGTAATTGAGTTGAGCTTCACATAGTTGCCGCACGGACGGATATCACCATCTGGTTTAGGCACAGCCGATACGTTGGAACCCCATTCAGAAAAAGTAACCTTTGAGACAATACCATTCTTGACCAGTTTTTCAAATTTCTCATCGATCTTCTTTTGAATATCTGGGTGATAAACTCTAGGAGCTGAATATACCGGTGGCGAATCTCCCGTATCAATAGTAAATTCAACGAGATCAGTAGTGGACGGCTTATCATTATCTGCAGGAATGATAGAGTTATACTTGACCAACAATTTATCTATCTGTGGCTGAATAGACGTGTAGCACACTGAATATGTCGTATTCGAAACATCCAAACTAGGATTGACCAGAAATTTTACTACATGTTGTACATTTTGAATAGAAAGGGATATGACCTGTCCGGTTGTATCTATCATTGCCTTCCATAGACGCATAGTATCATACCCAATAATAACATCTCGAGCTAAGTCATCAATAACATGAAGTTTAAGTGTTGTGTTGAAAACATCCAGCTTGATTACACCGTGAGTCTTGTTAGCATTTCTATTCACATCAGTATAGAGAATAATTTGAGATTTGTCTACAGATAGTTTAAGTTTATCAGTTACGCTCTTGGCAATACACGTAATAGCTGATCCTGTATCCCACAAAATTTGGATCTTCGTTTTTCCTATACTCAAATAAGAAATAGGTGTGTTGGTGTGTTGGTAGTTCACATGGTTAATACTGGGTTGTGCAATAATAGTATCCGAATTGACCACTCGCATCGGTGCATCTAAATTGACTACACCTTCTTGCGTAACCGAGATAGTATCAACAGTGTGAACATTGTACTTCTTGCTGTTTTTGGCAAATCTACGCTTGCCTTGGTGTTGACTGCAATCAATAGTACGATGTTGCTGAAAACAGTAACCACAAACTGGGTTGCCATGTCGATCATACAAGCGAGGAGCCTTTTCAGACTGCTGTTGATGAGCATTTCCATGTCCCTTAAGTTTGTTGTTGTGATTGTTGTAATTGTTGAATTGCTTCTTCTTGTTACTGTAATGTTTGTTGTTATGTCTATTGATATAATCAATCTCCATAGGTACAACATCAGAGTTAGTCTCCACAGTCTCGGGCGCATCCAAAAGCTTAGCTCTCACTTCCAAGTTAATAGCTTGCTGGATAACATCAGCAACGGTGTTGATGTTGAGGGCAGCAACTAAAGAAGTTAAAGTTAGACGAGTATCTCTTTGTTCCAAGGACTGAATAAAAAATGAGATCTTAGTTTGTGCTGAGAACTTATCAGTGATCAAACTAAGCAAATGTTCCCACTTTGTTGCATGTAATCGAATGGATTCTCTAGGTAACTGTTTACATTGTTTCAACTGTTTAAGAAGGAGTCTATTTTCATCCTCCGCATCCATACCGAAACGGTTGAGCAGGGCTTCTTTTAAAAGAGAAAATTTTTTTCTAACTGTGACAGGCAATGTTGGAATCCACCTTTGAATAACGAGAGGCATATACTTCGTCAAGTGGAAAGAGCAAATATTCAAGTCATCAATACCATGTACAAGGGCTTGTTGTTCGAATTCTAAAAACCAAACTCGAAGGCTGTTGTTGAGATCATAGTTGTTGACCGGGATAGTCTTAGCTTTTTCATGGGCTAAGTATTGTGAAAATTCCGTGGTTGCACCAGGGATGTTGTAAGAGTGCTGTGGTGTTGTTGCCGATCCAGACATTTTTTCTGATATAAAATATGTGGGTACGGTGTGATAAGTAGAGGACGAAGAGTAAGAAGAAAAACTTGTTCGTCGTGGAGTAAGTGTTTGAGAAAGTCCTAAGTCGTCCCAAGTATAAAGTTCGGAAGTAGGAAGCAGTAAAGGAGAAATTAGACGTGCAGGTGATGAGAAACGACGTATACGCTTATTTGGATAACGTTGTGTATATGAATTGGACCTCTTAATGTTGGCAGTTAGTTGGGAGCCTCACCATGTATTATGGGACTGCGTAGGACTTATAAGTAGTAGAGAAAAAAGGTAATTTTATTATATTCAAGTTCAGATAATTCATATACTACAATATAGGAAATGAAATTATTCAGGGACCGAAGTGAGTTCAAGGTCAATTTTAGTATTGAGCTTGAACAATATAAACATTGTATATGAGCTTTTAAGGAATATGTAATAAGTAATATTATGTATTCAGTACATGTTATTTCTTATATAAGATCTGAGTAATCTCATACGAATAATAGTATTTAATGAGGTAAATACGACAATCACATTTGTTTTAATCGCAAGATTAAATAAAAAATTAAACAAAAAAACAATAGCAGCAATATAAAATTAAAATCCTTCTTTATTGCAGATTTCTTTATATTGCGAAAAGGCCTCGCTTTATGGATAAAAAGTTGGCATCTATTTATATTCTTTGTGAGCGTAGATATAAAAGATATAGACTCGGTCACGATGTCGTGCTGAAGAACCAATGATTAAGCTAAAGCTTGTCGATGTTCTAATATATGCATCTGAAATTGAACAATAGAAATAATAACCAGTCAATTAGTTTTGATCTAATTACTTTTTTTTTTAAATGGTTTTATTAACTGCGCCGTGTAAATTAGTGGGTTGCACTAACTCAGAGGCGGTTGCAGATAAATGTTAATAAAAGGAAAAAATTAAACTGAACAAGTTACATAAAATTAAAAACTATAAAAAAAGATAGGAAAATTAATCGAAATCGTCTTCTTGTGCAAGATAAGTCGCAACTTCCTTGCGAATCAGTGCCAGGGCTGCATTTGGTACAAAGTCCTGTTGACGAAAGATGCATTGCCAGTGTAGCTTCCATATAGCACTCAAAGAGATAATGAGCACTATGTCACCATCGAGCTTAGGGTTCAAGCAATAAGATACCTCTGAAAAATCTAGGGAATAAAGGGCATGTCGAATTTTGGCGATGTCAAGCGTTGGCCACAGGAATTCTCGGATGACTTCTTGCCAGACAAGGTACTTGAGAGGACAGGAGAAAAAGAAGTGATCGATGGAGTCAATCGATACAACGCAGATGGAACAGTAAGGTGAGATACCTGGTCTAGAGAGTAGGTGATGTAAGCAGTCCTTATGAGGAATCTTGTGGTGTATCAGACGATAAATAACGTTTCTTTGGATGCAGGTGAGAGATAGCGACCAAAAGGCTAACCAATTGGCCCAGGGAATTGCAGGATGGGTAGCTCTGCGATTGTATGCTGCCATACAAGTTTTCCGGAATATCTTTGCATTAACGTGTTGAAAAGATTTACCAGAAGGAAGATGAAATTTGAGACAGTCAATGAAGCTGGTAAACAAGCCAGGTGAAGTGTTACCAAGTGATGGAGAAATATCAGAATTGGTGCTAGAATAACAATGTTTACCAAAGAAGTAAGAAATTTGAAGGCTACCAGAAGCTATGGCTCGAATTAGCTTGTTCACACCTCGCCTATAACGCTGGTCGATATTTGTGGAATAGGCGTGTTGTTCTCTCGATTAATAAAATTAACAAATAAATCAAATAATCGATGAGTCTCTTGAACCTCTTTATTGAGTAAGGACGAGAGAGAGAGCCCATTCAATACAAACTACGTCTTAGAATATAACAATATGATTTAGGGTCCGAGGTAGTACGGTATAAATTGTGTGGGCTGTTTATCGTACATAGCACGAAGTGCTATATATGATATACAGTCAAATTATTAATTTTAAGAATCTTTTGAGTGATCTCACACGACATTAAGGAAATTATTAGAGTAAATACGACACAAAGGACTGATTCTGTACGGGCGGTGACTAATAGGTAATGTATTTTCTTCTATAATAATCTTGTGGTTGATTAAATTTGTGCGTCCGATTGTATCGTTGTCCCAGTCGAATATATGCTGGTATTTTTTCAGTAACTTAAGCAGTTCTTCTTTCATTGATTTATTTATATCTCCTATTTCCAGTTTTTCCAATAGCTGTGGTTTTAGCGTATCTTGGTCTTCCTTGTTTAGATTTTGTTCAATAATATCGTGTTCTAAAGTGCATAATGTCGAGTTTCTGTCTATTTCATATGCTTTGATTATTGTATCGTCATTTAGATCATGAGCTTCCAATATTCCAATTTCTTCACCAGGTTCTAGATAAATATCATTTTCTGTGCGATTATATATGCGTATGTCGAGTGACTTTTTGTTGATTATGAATGAAGATGACTGATCAAAATATCCTGAAGACTGCATTAACTTTGGATGTGTAATGTAAAAGTCATATAGTATGTTCTGAGTGTCTTCTTTGGATTTGTCTAAGCTGATATGTTTCGATGAATACGCTTGTACTAAAAGTCCTGTGTCTGTTGACTTTATCGAATACATTTCTTGTGAATTTGTAATAACTACTTCCTCGTATTTGTCATTTTCCAAAACCTGCAATGATTCTTGTTCATAACTTCTTTCTAAGGCTGTTACTTCCATTTCTATATCATCGTCACTGGTTTCTTCGCTTTCTGATTCAGATTCCTCTTCGGTTGATGAGTAACTTCCTTCTGAATCGTTATCTTCAAAATGTACATGCTTATCGGAATGTGAGTTTGTGAGACTTATAGGATGTTGATAGTCTTGATGGTATGTTTTCATTTTGGGTAACGGCGTACTTTTTCGTATGAAGTGTATTGGTAGTTCTGCCTTTTGGTTTTTATATTTGACTTTTAATGAAGAGCTATTGAAATCAATCTTGGCTTTAGCACGGTTTAACCAATTGCTTCCTAGTATAAGATGTGAAGGGCATGATGGCAATACTTCAATTGTACAGGGTATGACCATGTCTTCCTTGACTTCAATTGGAACGTCGTATATCAATCCGAGAGCGGGTTGCTTGGTTCCATTTCCTAGTGTGAATACGTTTTCGGATGCTGAATCTATTTCTAATTCAAGAGCGTCTGCTAGGGCCATTGACATACATGTCTTTGATGCTCCACTGTCTACTAGGGCTTTAATGTTTTTGTCTCCAATACTCACAGTTGAGTAGGCTGCAGTGGTATTGATTTCCTCGTCTTCTATCAGAGCCATTGTTTGTTGAATAGCCTGTTTATTTCTTTCTTGTCTTGGTTTTCTTTTTGGTCTACATTCTTCCACAAGCTTTTTGCGTAAAGATGGGGCTACTGTGATCAAATCTCCAATCTCGATATCGGCTTTTTGTTTTAACACATCTGAGACTATATCATATTTGATATCTGGCTCTATTCTTCTGGTCCTTGGTTTATTTAGTCTACTATTAACCTTGTCTTGTATAGGAAGATCCGTATCCATCGCTTCAGTTCGAGTGGGTTGCGTTTGTTGTACTGGTGCGGAATTCTTCACTTCTTCGATATGACTTCGTGTAGTGACTTTCCTGGTTATAGTAGGTTTTGCTATTTGTTTTCCTTTTTCTTTGTTTGTGGGTCTAGAGTTAGGATAGGGTGTAGTTATGGCAACGTCAGGAGGTCTTTCTGGTCGGATTGCTGCATAGAGATCCTTTTGTTTGTTATTGTATTTATCCGTTAATATTGCGTTGAGCTGTTGTTGTTTAGGGGTTTTAATAGGTTTTATATCTTTTTGGGTGTTCAGTTGACCATTCTTCTGTGAGTTATCAAAAGCAACTGACCCTAATAGTTTTTTGACTGATTATTTTGTTGATTGTTATGTTGGTTACTGGGTTGGTTAGTTGGTTGCCGTTGATCCTGACTTGCTGGTTGGTCATATGATCTCCTTTGATTTGGCGTATAATTTCTGTTACTGTTATCGTATCGTCCATTGTTGTCGTTATTTCCATATCTTCCAGACCTATTATAATTATTGTTATAATTATTATACCTGTTGTTTCTAGTAGGTTGCTGTTGATATTGTTGACTACTAAGCTCTTGGCGAATTGTTTGTTGTATAAGACCAATAAGATCTTGCTGTTGGTTGGGGCGTATCTGTTGAGGTTCGTTGTATTGAGTATGATGCAACTGATTACGGTTTCTTGATGTATCCATTGTTGTCAATTGATTTGTGCCATGTATATTGTCATAATAGTAATTATTACTAGGCTGAGCATTGTTATAATGTATTTGATTATATGCTAGTGCTGGCATGGCATGTTCATTTGTATCAATTAAGTCAATATTATGATTGCTTGATAGATGATGATGATGTTGATTGTGACTTTCGTTATGATATATCAAAGCTTGATTGACGTTTCTTGGTATGAAAGGATTATCAACCATTGCAATCTTTCGAGGTCGATTGGCGTTCCACCATCCTTCGGCGTGATCAATCTAGTCTTGCATATTTTTTGAACTACTTTGTATACAAAATTGTTTTATCTCTCTAAGGAGACCTGCGCGGAAACGACTTTCAATGACTGATTCTTGAGTAATGTTGGCAAGATCTGCGGCTTCTCTTAATCTGGCCAGGAATATCTGTGGGTGTTCTTGTTCACCTTGATAGATTTCATTAAATTCTAATTCGTAATTCATTATCAATTCTGGAGTAATGTAATGGTTCTTTAGAAGTTCTGTTGCATTGTCATATTTGATATCAGGGATTCGTCTGAGTATCTCTTTTTCGTAATAGACTTTAGCTGCTCCTCGCAATTGTGCTTTGAGGATCGTGAGTTTACGTGCGTCCAGGGCGATGTTATTGAGTGCAAAGTAAGATTCCAAAATTTCCAAAAAGTGGCGAAAGTCTTCTCCTTCATAGCCATGGAAATCAATTAAAGTAGGTCGATAACTTGCGTTCATGTTAGCGTTAGCCAACGCGATGTGTCCATTTATATAAGCCATTTTAGTTTCAGGTAAATTTGATAATTTGTTTTTTTTTTTTGTTTAAGGTTGTTTTTTGGTTGTTGAATTTCTTTGATAAGTGTAAGCGTTTGTTATAGATTTTCTTGGTTTAATTTCTTGATTTGATTTCTTGATTTGGTGTTTTATTTCCCTCGTTTGATTTTTTTTTGGATCCCTCGTAGTGACCACCAAATGTTATTTTATATGGTTGGCTTGTAGGTTTGTGTTTTAATAGAGTAAAATTTGCTTGTAAAGCTTGATTGTAAGGTTAAGATTACCTTGTAAGTTGTTGTTTAATATAGAATTTAAGCAGATGCTTGTTAAGTAGTGACCACCAGATCTTATATGTAAGATCAATACGATGTTTCTTGATAAAATAATATAAAAAGTAAAGTAAAATAAGAGATCAGGAACTTTTATGAGTAAGTTAGCCTGCTTTATTGAGTTAAGTATATATAAAAATATAAAAGAACTTGACTAATTTTTCTTTCTTGACTGAATGGTTGGGGATATATATATTGTAACTTGTTAGTACTTGGGATTTGGATTGTATTAAAGTGTTGTAGATTTGTTTGATTTGAGGTTAGAAGCCTTGAATGACTTGAATTTGATTAACTTGACTGAACGTTTAACAGTTCCTTTGATAAAGTAATTTGGTTTTAAGTAGTGACCACCAGATCTTTATAGATCAATAAGGTTAAGAGTGAGATTGTTTTATAAAAGATAAAAAAATAAAAGGGGTCTTTCTTGATTAGTGATAACTCAGGTATCAGATCAGAAAGAATAAGTAAAAATAAGAAGAAAAGAAAAGGTACTTGTGACCCAGTAAGAAAAGATTGCTTTTTAAGCGCGAGAAGATTTTATTTATTTTCTGTCTGTTATTTGGTTAAAAATATTCATCTTATTTATATAAAAAAAGGCGTGGCTTATTGTTGGTTACAATCTATGTCGAACGACATCAATGTCGCTGGACATCAAAATTTGTTCTTGTGATCATCATTGTTCTCCGGATCCAAAACTTCATCATTTGTGCTACAATATAATAATAATAATTTTTTTTTTTTGACTTTTTTCATTTTTTTGACTTTTTTCATTTTTTTGACTTTTTTCATTTTTTTGACTTTTTTCACTTTTCGACTTCTTTCACTTTTGCTTCGTGTTGTGAGATTGGAGTTTGTATGGTTTATATAGTGTTAAATAGGTTTGATTTAAGAGAGTCTTGATGTAAGATCAAAGGTTTAGGTAGGATTTGATTCCAAAAAGAGTAATGATTTGAATATGAGTTGCTTGAGTAAAGTGACCACCAGATCTTATAAGTAGATCAAACTGT
This sequence comes from Rhizopus arrhizus, assembly GCA_024220505.1. Taxonomy (NCBI): domain Eukaryota; kingdom Fungi; phylum Mucoromycota; class Mucoromycetes; order Mucorales; family Rhizopodaceae; genus Rhizopus; species Rhizopus arrhizus. The sequence goes on from JAKZZE010000024.1 coordinate 838,116, forward strand.
TTTGAGTAAAGTAAAAATAAAAAGGTAAAATAAAGATAAAATAAAATAAAAAGGATTTACAATGAAGTGTATATACTTCAAGGGACTTCTTGTTCTTGATGTTAAGTAAAATAAAAGAAAAACAAAAGAGATTTACTTTATATGATATTTATTAAAATAATCAAAAAGTAAAGTAAAACAAAAGTTAAGAGTGAAGTAAGTAAGTAAGTAAGTAAGTAAGTTCTGATTGCTGTTAAAATGTCGAGGTATTTATATGTTTTTGAGTTTTCTGATTATCTGTTGTTTTTGGTTTTTAGTGTGGAAAATTTTTGTATGAATCTACATAGCCATCTGAATTCAGACACTGTCTGTATTCATTCAATTCTTGTGGTACAATTTTTTAATATTTTCCCATTGTGTGTGTTACAGATGCCCCTGGGGAGAGAAAGTTCGTCCTCGAACGTCATTGATCTTTGATGAAATTTTTCCCCAGACATCATCACCTTTTACATGACGCATTAGAGTCGGATAAATCCTGTGTCTAGGAATCAAAGCCTTCAGGTGAGCATGTTTGGCTACAATATAAGCTTTTATACTGCTTCTATTTGGTTCGGGTTTAGAGAATTTTTTATGGCTCCATTGAGTTACAGCTCTAGAAAATTTTCTGGCCAAGTCTTGCTTCATATTAATAACTTCTCTTTCAATTTTGGCCCTGTTGTATCCACACAACTAGTAAAGTGAACATTCATGGATAAACGAGAGATCTCCGCAATAGCCAACTTTGCCCTGTTGTCTCTACCCGCGTTCCCACGACTATATCGGAACCTGATTACAACAACGGCAGTTCAATCCAACCTTATTCGATAATTATCGTTAGATCAATAATTTATCTACTTCATTGTCCCTTGATTCGTCAAGAAGACAGCGGCTATTGATTATCTACTATCTTTCCTTTATCTTCCCATCCTTCCCACATTATTCTTTTAACCGATCAATTGAAATAGCGGTAAAGATCCAGACATCCAAAAAGTATAAATAGCCTCAAATGTTTTTATTAATAAAGCAATATATAATCTTTAGTTTCACAACTATTGTCTTTTTTAGTTTTTGTCTCTTATTTTAATACTTGGCAAAACAGGCCCATTCATGGAATTCGAAGTATATTTTTTCAATTTTCTTTTCTTCTAGCTCCAGTGATTCTTGTTGGTATACAGTAGCGGACAAAACTGGTGCACAAAACTTTTTTTCAGCTTTTAACTACCATTACCTGCTCATGGTAGTTGCAATAGTCATGAAACTGTACTAGAAGGAGGATATACTAGTCATTGTTGTAATAAACGAAGATAAAAAGAAATAAAAAAGCACCAAAACGATAATTACTTTGAGATACTTTTTATTCTTGATTATATCCAAGTTAAAGTTATTCTTTTTTTCAATGAGGATTTAGGTGGGATATTTATATTCTTTTGAAGAATAATTCATGGGGATGATTGAGTTAAATCAATTGGTTCTTTCTTGATGTTTCATTCTGGATTGGGGCATTGCCATCATATCTTGTTCCATGGAATCTTATCTTGTATAATTATATTATAAATCATTGTTCTAAGCTACTAGTGTTGCATTTATAAATAGGCATCCATGGAATTGTTGTTTAAGACGGCACTTGTATTTTGTTCCTGAATGGTTATTGGGTTTGAGTAAACTTGGTTACTAAATTAGTACAGAAAGACTGAAACCTAATAATGGAGACAACAGGAGTCATTAAGGCACCAATCGGATTATTGATAAGAATATTTCTCAATCATTCGTTTAGATCGATAAAGTTACTATGCAAGAAAAACAATATTCTATTCTGACACACATAGTCTCAATGCAACTAAATACATTGGATCATAAAAGAGATTATGCAAAGACTTAATACTATAACAGGTTGGTATTATACATGCAAGACATTTATTACTCTTTATGATATAATTCATCGTCAGATCTTTATGGTTTAACTATGCTAGTGTTGGAGATGTTTGGTTTATAGCATAATTTATTATTTTATTATGTCTACCTATAACAATTGTAATTTATGTATGTTCTAAGCATGACATTGTTAAAACTGAGCGATAAGCGTGCTTTAAATTTATAAAATCTTATATTTTCTAAAAACCGCAAAAGTGGCTAAGACCTTAGACTTTATATAATCATCTCATCTCTTGATATCATCGGATGTTCTTCTTTGCATATGCTAATAATATGCGTGTATATCATTTTCAGTAAAAGAACCCGGCTCTTTAACTATTCTTTTCCAAAGATCATCGACCCTTTTTGATCTAGTGTCGTATCATCATACCTTTGCCATCAATTGCCACCTGGCATGCTTAAGCGGACTTAGGCCGGGATTAGTGGCGGCTAAACTTGTAGCACAGAGGCGCTGTTATCAAATATTGAGTTTGTGGTATGCGTTGACTTGTGCCTTGTGTCATTGTCATGCTGAAACGAGAGATTACGACGTTTTAGACCACTATACGCTAGGCTTTTGTGGTATGAAGTAAGCGAAATATATGTGCATATTTATGAGTTCATTATACCATCGTATACCTGACACACATATTCTGGTCCTCAATATCTAATACAGCCTTAAAACATAACAGAGCAGCCAGCATGCTTCATTGTTTGATCACCGTGAAAAAATCGCTAAGGTTGCTCGACTTGCTTTCAATATTAGTGTATACTGTCTGCATCCATAATGTTCATATTTGTTTCATTGCTAAAGATAGCAGACTTCCAGCCCTCTATAGTATACAATGGCTTGTCGTGATACCACATTCATCGCTTTTTCCGACTTATACAGCTGATGAAATTCTTCGATTCCTTACTTCCAGACTCAAAATCTAGCTTCCTACTGTGCCTTTAGACTGACAGTCTGCTAACACTGTATCTTAAGGTCCTCAAAATGTGCTGAGCATCGGAAACTGTGTGTAGCGGACCTTGTCCAAGCTCTAGGTTGATGACTGAACTAATAACTTTTCAGGCTAATAGCGGAATACCTTCATGATCACAAGACATTAAGTTGCTTTCTTCCCTCTTTCTCCTGTTGATTGTCCATTTAGAGATTCTTGTTACTCTAGGAGTATCTGTTGTCGTACGAACTAAGTGTATTCGAGATCTTAGAGTTTCGTTTTTACAGTTGCTTATTTTCTTAAACATATAAGGCTAGTACTTTGTTATAGTGAATAGGGTAAAAACAAAAGGGGGGGCTCAATGGGAAATACAAAATAAGTACAGTTTTATATATTTTTTATGAGCTACTAGAATTTACTAATCTGCTGTGAAATCTGAAAGCAAACGGGAGAGATTTGGGGAAAATTGAAAGAAGGCTAGACAAGCACTACATTTTTGGCGAAAATTGAAATATGCAAAAAATCACTAAAAATGACCTTATGCCTGAGGGATGTCCGGCACAGTTCCGGTTTACATAACGTAATGTATATTTTAGACTGTCTTTCAGATGGTATATACCACAAAAGTCGCAGACATATGGCGGAGATACAATGTTAATTTTAAGTTTTGTGCACCAGTTTTGTCCGCTACTGTAGCTGTTCCAAATCTTCGTAAAAGTAGGTCTCGACACTCACTTCAGCGTCATTAGATTCGGGTTTGTTTTCAGGGTTTGGTTGTAGATTTGGTACAAGACTAGGTGTACTGTCTTTTTGATTTGGTAGGTCAAGTATAGATACAGGCTCCTCAGTAGGATTACAGTCCTGCTGTTAACTGCCTAACAAAAATAAAATTTAAGATAATTCCCGCAAAAATAGAGCTAAACTTTTTAAATTTTAATGGAACAGTGCTAAAACAACATATTTTTATTGAACAAATTTTTATAGCACACTAATTAGTAAAATGTGGCGGAATTTGAAAAAAATGAAAAATGACTACAAAATCAATCTGACAGCAAATCTTTAACGCTTTGTATATCCACCTTTAGCCTTGATAACCTCTTCAATTCTTTTTGGCATACTCTCGTAATACTTCTTCATGTCTCTTTAGTGAATTTGTTCCACTCTGCATCAAATCTATCCCACAATTCATCCATATTTTTGGGCTTGGTGTCATATGCATCTAATCTCAACTTAACATGATGCCAGAGGTGTTCAATTGGGTTTAGGTCGGGACTATTTGCTGGCCAGTCTTGAATATAGTTAATTCCGTTATCTGCAAGCCATTTTTTAGTGAGTTTCGATGTGTGTTTTGTATCTCCGTCCAGTTGAAAGATGACTTCCTCATTGCTGAGACTGAAGTGCTCGAGTGTATCCTTATAGGAAGTATCCAAGATATGGGTGTACAGCTCTGATTTCATAGGATACTCAATAATACGGCATGCGTAACCTACTACTGATGATGTCATGCATCCCCAAACCATCATTGAGCCTCCGCCACCTTTTAATTGAGTCTGATAATTATGTGGTCGAAGTGGGTCATCCTTATGTTTCTATGTAATTTGAGCTCCATCTGATCCCCATCTGTTGATTTTGGTTTCGTCGGAGAATATGACCCTGTTCCAGTCCTCTACAGTCCAGTCACGGTGTTTTTTGGCCCATTCCAATCGCTTTTTCTGGTTAGTTCTCTTGATTAAAGGCTTCTTTTTCTTATACAGAGTTTTAAGGCCGAGGGATCTCATTAGTTGCGTCGTAGATGAGTACTGCAATTTGTAACCAAGAGACCACAGATATCTTTGAACATCCTTTGCTGATAATAAGAAGCCTTTTCGGACTTTAAAAGCTATGACTTGCTTTGTAAAATCGGGAACGGTGCTGACTCTACCACCACGGGGTTTGAGGCGATCAGGATCAACTTGCTTTTTCATGAGAATAACTAGGGCTCTAGACACTCCAGTGGCTTGTACAATATTTTTAGTACCCTTTCCGGCCTTAATTAATGAAATGACGTTATTGCGTGTGTCGTTGCTGAGTTTATAAGGCATTACAAAGAAGTAGTTGTCAAGTGTAGAAGTAGAGATGTGATGGGGGAAATGAAGAGAAAAGTGTCGCTTTTTTATACATTTTTAGCTTCTCTACGTCATGATGATACGTTATGTACATTATCATTGCATCATGTACGCCAAAATAGGGTTTAAAGTACATTTAATCATACTTATATCATTTTCCATTTAACCCAAAATCAATTTTTCTTGATTTAGATCTTTGTGTAACAAGCTAGAATTACATCATTCTTTTCTTCTTATACTATGACGTATGGGCTATCTAATGGTTTCTATTTCGTAGTTCTGACGTAATTATAGCACTGTGCAGGCCATTTTATGGTTTTGTTAGGCAGTTGACAGTAGGACTGTATCTTTAAAACCATTGACAGCTTGGATAATACAGTTCCATCTTGTTATTTCATCATTTGGTTCACCGTATTTTATTTTTTCACGACCTCCTAGGAACTGTTCACAATATGTCAACCATTGGTCAAGAGCTTGAACTGTAGCATCGTATCCTTCATGTTCAAATAGCTTGGCAAAGTAGATCCTCATCATGGCTCTCATATATTCAGTGGCATTTGGGAAGTCTTGTTTACGGAGAGCGTAAGGTCTCCACCAGGCACATTGAATGTCTTGATTTTCAGTGGTATTCATTTTCTTGTAGTAATATGTGTGTATATATTTTTTTTTTGTTTTAATATTATCAATTTTTTTTTCTTTTATATATGTTTTCTTTGTTTATATTTGCTGATATTAATCAAAAAGTTCTTTGGTTTCATCATCCAGATCATCTAAAGTAACTCGTTGCTGATCCGACCTCCATTGTGTATTTGGGAATGAATACGGTTTAAGTCTGTTACCGTGAACCCTTCTAATTTTAGTATCCATCACATTGTTGCTTTTTATATGATAGGTTCCCTTGCCTAAGCTGTTCTGGATGATATATGGCCCTTCCCATTTGTCCTGTAGTTTTCCAGACCAAGAAGTGGATAAGTAATCTTTGTACAATAGCACGATATCCCCAATATTAAAAGAAGGCTTCAGTTCTTTCCTTTGATCTAGAAGTTTATTCTCTATAGCCTTTTTCTGAGCTGTCTGTGTAGTTTTGATGGCTTTGGTAGCCTGTTCCCTGATTCTATTTAGATTGTGTATCTGATGTGCTGTTCTGTGGAACAATGTTGCTTCAAATTTTGGTGAACTCTTTTCATATATTTGATGTTTCATATCAAAAGGAGTTTTGGGTTCGTATCCATACAATAAGAAAAACGGACTTTGTTTGGTAGTAGATTGTTTCATAAATCGATAGGCAAATATTGCCGCAGGTAGGTATTGATCCCAATCTTTCTTTTCATTGTCATCTCGACGTTGCAGAATTTGACCTAGGGTACGGTTAAATCGTTCGATAAGGCCATTACTCTGTGGATTATAGGGTGTTGTTGTTTTATGAATAATTGAATAGTTTCGACACACTTGACGTATCAAATCACTTAAAAAGGGTTTGCCATTATCAGATACTAATATCGTTGGGCATCCATGTCGACATATGATCTCCTCGTATAAAAATAGAGCTATTTCTGATGATGTCTGAAAACGCATTGGTCTGGCTTCAACGTATTTTGTCAGGTAATCTATTCCAACAATTATGTATCGATATCCCGCTCTTGATGTTTGTACATGCTTTACATCTAGTGCAACTCGATCAAAGGGCTTTGTGGAAACAGGTACTGGATACAGTTCTTCTCTAAGCGATTTACTTCCGTGCATCTGGCATCGAGGACATTTTTTAATATATTCTTGTATATCGTAGGACATTTTTTCCCAAAAATATCGAGTGGCAATTTTGTGTAACGTGTTATTGTATGCGAGATGGCCTCCCAATGGGTGTTGATGGTATGTGTGCATTATGTCCTCTGCTTCTTCCTGATTAAGGACTTTGCGAATAATTCCATTCGTAGTATTGTAACGATATAAATTATCCTTGTAGATTGTGTAATTGATTGATTCTTTTTCGAGATATCTCTTTTGCTTGTTTGTTGTATTGCCTGGAATTTTCAGTGTCACCAGATATTGTTTCAACATCTGTATTTTTCTTTTTCCATTTTTTTGTATTACATTTGATGATGTTTGTGTTTGTATGATATTGTGTGAATTCAGATAAATTTTTTTTTTGATTTGATTTGATTCTGTTTTTGAAGATTTTGTTACAATTTTGTTTCAACTACCCCTCCCAGCCGCCTTGTAGTATAATATTTTTTTTTTTTCTTAATGGTAGAATTTTTTTTGTGTCTAATATCCTAGCCTTGATAGAAAATCAGCGCTTTCATTGACTCGTCCAGGACGGTATTTGATTTCGTATTCGTATTCTGATAAAATGGTAATCCATCTTGCTATGATGCCAGTCGGATTTGTTGTATTAAGTAAACCTTTTAAGGCCGAATGATCTGTTATAATTTTAAATCTTTTTCCCAAGAGATATGGTCTGAATTTCTTTACTGCCCAGATCACAGCTAAACATTCTAGCTTCGAGACTCCATAGTTTATCTCACTAGATTTTAAGCTTCTACTTGCATATATGATTGGATGCTCATGCCCATTATCGTCCAGTTGTGTCAAGATACATCCAAGACCATTTCTAGATGCGTCAGTCACCAAGATAAAGTCACGATTAAAGTCGGGCCTTGCTAATACCGGTGCTTGTGTCAACAGTTTTTTGAGTAATTCAAAAGATTCAGTGGTCTTGTTAGTCCATGGTATCTTTTTTGAGGTTTTTGTTTGATCATGTAAAGGACGTGCGATTGCTGCAAAGTTTTTGATAAATCGCCGATAGTATGACGCTAGTCCAAGAAATCCTCTTATTTGCGTGAGAGTTTTTGGCACAGGATAGTTTTGTATTTTTTCTATCTTGCTTGGGTCTGTCTGTATTCCAGTGCTTGTAACAATATACCCGAGAAATTTCAGGTGATCCTTAAAAAAGAAGCATTTCTCTGGATTCAACTTTAAGTTGGCAATTTGGATACAGTTAAAAACTTGTTCGATATGTATGAGATGTTCATGTATGTTGTGAGAGTATACATTCAAATCGTCAATATAGGCAACTAGACATTTGTTTATCAAGGATCTGAAGCAAAGGTCTATGAGGCGTTGAAATGTAGCAGACGAATTAACTAACCCCATAGGCAAAGTGTTGTAACTGTAGACACCATATTTTGTAGTAAATGCCGTGAGTTCTTTGCTATTCTCTTCCATTGGTATTTGATGAAAACCGGCCCTCATGTCTAAAGCAGAAAATACTTTTGCCTTTCCCAAAGTATCTAGCAAGTCATCAATTCTTGGTAGGGGATACGAATCTTTTTTTGTCACCGCGTTCAGTTTTCGATAGTCAATAACCATACGGTATTCTCCATTTTTTTTCTTGACCAAGATTACGGGTGCTGCCCACGGACTGTTTGAGGGTGCTATTACTCCTAACTTACAATATTTCTCCAATTCTTTTTGAAGATAGTCTGATTCAATAGGACTGAGCCGATAAGGCCTGTGACTAATAGGTGGTGTATTCTCTTCTATGGTTATTTTATGTTGTATTAGTGGCGTATATCCAATGGTATCATTATTCCAATCAAATATATCTTTATACTTATGTATGAGCTTTCGTAATTTCTTTTCGATTTTCTTCTCTATTTTTCCAACTTCTAATTTAGCGTATTCTTCTGAATTAATTACTTCATCATCATCTTCATCGTTTGAATGTGTCTCTTCTAGTACAAACAGATCATGGTTTCTATTGAGTTGATAGGCTTGTATCATTTCTTCATTTTCCAAATTGTATTCTTCTATTCTTCCTATTTCTTCGTACGGTTGTAAATGTATATCAAGTTCGGATCGATTGTATAAATGTACTTCAATATTTCTTTTGTTAATTATGATATTTGAATTCATGTCGAAATATCCTGTCGCTTCTGAAACTTTTTGTTTATAATTTCAAAACTGTAGGTGAATTTCCTATGATCTTTGGGCGATCTATCTATATAGAATGTGCTTGAAGTATATGCTTTGATTATCATTCCTTCTTTGGGAGCGCGAATAATCTTTTCGGTTTCTTCATCTAACACCTCTATTTTTGGTTCCTTATCTTGTTCTAACACTAACAAGGTATCAGAGCTGTTTTTCTCATGTTCTTCTTCTGATGATTCGTCTTCTGCCGAGTAATCCTCGTCAAAGTTTTCTTCAGAGGTGGATAACTCTTCAGAGTATACATCTGTTGTGTCGTCTTCAAAATGCACTCTTTTGGGTGAGGAATTGGTTAAACTAATAGGATTTTGATAATTTTGGGTGTAGGTGACCATCTTTGGTACTCTTTCTTTTTTTCGCAAGAATGTTATTGGTAATTCAGCCTTTTGATCTTTGTAAGCCACCTTCAGCGTACTACTGTTAAAATCTATCTTTGCTTTGGCTCGATTCAACCAATTATTTCCAATTATAAAATGTGAAGGACATGAAGGTAATACTTCTACATTGCAAGGTATGACTATATTTTCTTTAACCTCTATTGGCACATCATATATAATTCCTAATGCAGGTTGTTTGGTTCCGTTTCCTAAGGTAAATATACTTTCTGAAGGCGCGTCGATTTTTAATTTTAATGCATCGGCTAATGCTTTTGACATACATGTTTTTGTTGCTCCACAGTCAATCAAAGGTTTAACATTATGATCACCAATGCTTGTTTTAGAATATACAGCAGTAGTGTTTATGTCTTCATCTTCCATTATAGCCATTGTCTGTTGAGTTTCATTTGTTTTAGTACTCATTCTTTTGGGTCTACATGCTCCAATTAATTCTCTTCGATATCTGGGTGTAGAAGAAATCAGATCTCGTACAGATATGTTTGCAGGTTTATCTAGCACGTCTGTTACTATGTCATAAGAAACGTCAGGCTGTGTCCTCTTTTTCGGTGTCCTCCTTCTAATAGGTTCAATTGGCAGGTCCGTATCCATTTCTACATTATGTGTTGCGGTCGTTTGACTGTTGGTTGTCGGTTTGATTTCTTCAAGATGACTTCGTGTGATGACTTTCCTATTTGTGGTTGATTCTTTTGCTGGTTTCTTTTGATTTGGAAGTTTGGATTTCGTATAGGGTACTCCTCTTCTGACTTCAGGGGGCTTTTCTGGTCTGATAGCCGAGTATAGCTCTTTGTCAGTATATTCCTCTTCATTTTGGGTTAATATAGCGTTTAATTGTTGTGTTGATTGTTGTTGTTGTTTGTTAATGGATTTTTTTATATTTTGGGTGTCCGATTGACCATTGTTTTCTTTATAAACAACCGACCCATTCAGTTTTTTGCCGGTTGGCTTTGTTGTTGTACATGTTGATGTGTAAAGGGTTGATTATTGTAGTTGCTATTTGACTCCTTGCGGTTATACTCTGATCTATTGTTGTAATCACCGTTGTTTCTGCTTTGGTTGTGTCCACTACTGTTGTAACTATTGCGATTGTTGAAGTTATTGTATCCGTTGTTATACCCAATGTTATTATATCCGCCATTGCTATTGTATCCATTATTATTATTATATCCATTACTGTTATATCTTCCGTTGTTGTATCCATTACTGTTGTTGTATCCATTATTACCATCATTGTTCCGATAATTATTCCTATTGTTGCGATTGTTGAATCTATTTTGACTACTGTGGTATCCTTGACCAGAAAGCTCATTTCGTATGGCCTGTTGTATCATTCCAAAAAGGTCCTGCTGATTGTTGGGTTGCATAGGATTATTATGGTTATTACTAGTAGTATGATAAGCATAGTACTTTGAATCATTAGGTTGTCCAATTATATCCATAGTACTTAATTGATTAGGTACGATATATGGTTGTCTTGTTTTATGATGAGACCGGACATCATTAATTGTGATAAATTGTGTTGGTCTTTCTTCAGTGTCTATCAATTCAATGTTGTGGTTGTTAATATTATGATGACCATGATAAGCATTATCGTCGTGATAAATTAAAGCATTGTTAATATTGCGAGGAATAAATGGATTATCAACCATTGCGATTTTTCGTGGTCTATTTGCATTCCACCATCCTTCAGCATGGTTAATCCAATCCTGGAATGTCTTTGAACTACATTGGATACAGAACTGTTTGATTTCCCGCAATAATCCAGCACGGAATCGACTTTGAACTACCTCTTCGCTAGTAATATTGGCCAGGTCGGCGGCTTCTCGTAGTCTAGCCAAGAAAATCTGAGGGTGTTCTTGATCACCTTGATACATCTCATTGAATTCTAATTCATAACTTTGTATCAATTCAGGGGTAATATAATGTTCCTTCAGCTTTTCAATAGCCATATCATATGTGAGCTCTGTATTTTCCTTGAGTATAACATTTTCGTAATATATTTTTGCTGCACGTCGTAATTGGGACTTGAGAATAACAAGTTTGCGCGAATCATTATGTGTATTACTAATAGCGAGGAAAGATTCTAGTATCTCCAAGAAATGTCGAAAATCTTCTCCTTCATAACCATGGAATTCAATTAGTCTGGGACGATATCCTTGGTTGCTGACTGAGGCCAACGCGTTTTGTCCTGCTGTATTCATTGTTGCTAATAAGTGTTCTGAAATTGTAGAATCGATTTTGAATAATTTTTTTTTTTGAAGTTTTCTGTAGTTTGTTGATTTATTTGCTGTTTTTAATTGATTTTCCCTCGTAGTGACCACCAAATGTGAGATTGGAGCTTGTATGGTTTATATAGTGTTGAATAGGTTTGATTTAAGAGAGTCTTGATGTAAGATCAAAGGTTTAGGTAGGATTTGATTCCAAAAAGAGTAATGATTTGAATATGAGTTGCTTGAGTAAAGTGACCACCAGATCTTATAAGTAGATCAAACTGTTTTGAGTAAAGTAAAAATAAAAAGGTAAAATAAAGATAAAATAAAATAAAAAGGATTTACAATGAAGTGTATATACTTCAAGGGACTTCTTGTTCTTGATGTTAAGTAAAATAAAAGAAAAACAAAAGAGATTTACTTTATATGATATTTATTAAAATAATCAAAAAGTAAAGTAAAACAAAAGTTAAGAGTGAAGTAAGTAAGTAAGTTCTGATTGCTGTTAAAATGTCGAGGTATTTATATGTTTTTGAGTTTTCTGATTATCTGTTGTTTTTGGTTTTTAGTGTAATAAATTTTTACTAGTTCGTTTGAGTGTGTTGAGTTGAGGTTTAAATAAACAGATTTAAGTTGTAATTGATATAATAATTGTTTTTATATGAGTTGGATTTGATTTGATTCGCTTGTTATAGTGACCACCAGATCTTATAAAGTAGATCAAACTGTTTTGATTAAGGTAGAATAAAAAATAAAAAGATAAAGTAAAATAAAAAGATAAAGTAAAATAAAAAGAGGATTTACAATGAAGTATAATAGCTTCAAGGGACTTCTTGTTCTTGATGTTAAATGAAATAAGAGATAGTTTGCCTCTTTAAAAGAATATTTATTTGATAAAAAGAAAAAGTAAAAGTAAAATAAGAAGTAAAGTTAAGAAGTTAGGAAGTGAAGTATTTTTTGAGATTATTATTTGGGGTTATTTATATGTTTTTGGATTTTATGTTTTGTTCTGTTTTTGGTATTTTGAATGGTTGTTATAACATAAGAGGCGGTTGTTGTATAGTGTAAGGTGGTTGTTGCAAACTGCAAGGCGTTCGTTATAAACTGCAACGATTTAAATTCCGCCGTTTTATTCTTGTGTGTTACATTAGTGTGGAAAATTTTTGTATGAATCTACATAGTGTGAGATTGGAGTTTATAGGGTTTATATAGTATAAAATAGGCTTGTTTTATAAGATTCTTGATGTGAGACCAAAGTTTCGTATAGAGTTTGGTTCCAAAAGTAGTAATAATTTGAATATAAGTTCGCTTGTAATAAGTGACCACCAGATCTTGTTAAGTAGATCAAACTGTTGTGAATAAAATAAAGTAAAAAGATAAAAAAAAAAGGGGATTACAATGAAGTGTATTTGCTTCAAGGGACTTCTTGTTCTTGATGTTAAGTAAAATAAAAGAAAAACAAAAGAGATTTACTTTGTATGATATTTATTAAAATAATCAAAAGTAAAGTAAGTAAAGTAAAACAAAAGTTAAAAGTGAAGTAAGTCAAGAGTAAGTTAAAAGTATAAGAAATATTGAAGTTATTTATATGTTTTTGGCTTTTCTGATTATATGCTGTTTTTGATGATTTTGTAGATATTCTGTATTTTTTTGTATTTTTCTGGATTTATCTGTATTCATACGTGTTCATACGTATTTGTTTGTATTTTCCTGGATTTGAATTAGTTGGAGAGAGAAAAGTCAAATGCTGCATTGTGTTACAATAGCCATCTGAATTCAGACACTGTCTGTATTCATACAGTTGTCTGTATTCATTCAATTCTTGTGGTACAATTTTTTAATATTTTCCCATTGTGTGTGTTACAGTGTAACCTCTTTGTAAGAGGCTCAATAGGGAAAAGTTATATATGGAAAAAGAACTGTCTTTTATTTGTTTTACAGAATTGTCATTAATAAACACGAGAACTTGACATATATAGTAATTGCCATTATTGGTAATGTATGCGGACTCTTACACTACCCCCTCTTTAATCTTGAGTTTCTTTTTCTTGTTTCTTGTATAAGTCTCTTATGTTCGCTGTGATGGTCATCATCTTTTTCCCAACCATTCTCTGTGAGATGTTTGGTACTTATAATATGAAAACAGTAAGAAGTCAATAGCTAACAACTACTATTTATTAAGTCAGAAAAAGGAGGGGAACTAATAATTTAGAATGAACCCTGGATTATATTGTCTGACTATTAATTATATAGTCTGACGTAGGCTTGACTGAGATCAATCATAAAATAATAAATAAAGACATCATTAATGACCAAACACGACATCACCCCCTACCAGTTGGTATCAACGTTTGGAAGTTGAATGGGAAGTGTTTGAACAGCTATAAATTTTTGTGTGACCTAATTTCTCTTAATGCGCTTACTGTGCCTAAGATTATTATTTGCAGTCACGGTATTTTTTACGAAGCCTTCATGATGATCTGTTCTTCGATCAGAGCTTTCTTGATTTTGGTGTAGTCTTCGTTTGGGATATCTGGATAAAGTGTTGCCATTACGTTTGGATTGGCGTTTCTTTTTTTCTTTTGTATTGTGAGATTGTCTATTGTGCGACATGATTCCAGACTTTGACTGTTCATTCATGCTTGTCGTAGTCAATAATTTACTAGGGGTGTAGTCTGAGGGCAATTTTTGCTTTTTATTCTTTTCAGCCTCATTATTTTTCTTTTTTACTACTTCACCCTTTTGGTTTATGGATTTACCCAGTTTGCGCCAATAAATGTTAATGGACTCGGGATCAGTAAATGCTTCAGCAGTTAACCAGCTATCATCGTCTTTGCTGTAATTTTTCCAGCGTACGAGATATTCCCTGTTTCCAGGTTCGCCTCTATGATTGATGATTGCCTCCATTTCGTACAATTCATCTTTTGGAATGACTTCATCCTGTGAAATGATCTTTAATTCTTCTGGAGAATAATTTCGAGACATGAGCGTTTCGTCAACATCACGAAGTATACAAGCACCACCTTGTACTTGACGTACAACACGATATGGACCTTTGTAAGCCGGGGAGAGACTATTGTACTGCTCTCTGTCACGCACCATTACGTAACTTCCTTCCGGGAATGTGGACTGACGATTTTTGCTGTCAGCTTTTTCTTTTTGCCTTTTGGTGTAAAGGTCGGTTCTATCCTGTATAGCAGGGAAGACCACTTGCGACATGTAGTCTATTCTTTTCAACAACTCATCGTGCGGCATGTACTCCTTCTTTTTTAATTCACCAGCATCATCCCTGTATTCAATGAAGTCATTTATGTTGCGAGCAAACATCAATGAAAAGGGTGTGGTCTGCAAGCGTGTGGAGATCTTATTGTTGATCATGAGCTGTACAGATGGAATGTAATGATGCCAATCTTCAGTGGCACCTTCAAGGAACTTTGCTAATATTTTTTTAGCAGATTGAACATAACGTTCAGCAGCTCCATTTGCTGAGGGATGGTAAGGAGTGGTATATCTTTTGTCGATACCCATTGCATTGAATAGATTCTCTAAAATTTCATTTTTAAATTCAGAGCCGTTATCGCTACATACAAAGTGTCTAGGATAGCCGAGTAAAGAAAATGTATCAACCATGGCACCTGCAACGGTTTTTGCCTTTTTGTCTACTAGGGGTTTCAACACGCAGAATCTGGTGCAAATGTCGACTAGAATCAACACATATGTATACATGTTGCTACTAGATTGAAAGGGCCCAATTAAATCAAAAGCATAGGCATCCCCAGGAACATAAGCGTAGACAGGTCGATGAGGATTATAACCCTTTTTAGCAATATTGTACTTTTGACAGGTATTGCACTTGCTTACATAATTTACTGCATCAGCTAATAAGTTTGGCCAATGTAGGTTTTGGTTATGGATTGATTTCACAATATGATCAGCTCCAAAGTGTCCGAATTTATGGACTCCATCAAGAATCTCTTGTCGATCCTCATGTGGTGGAGTGATATAGTCCTTGTCACTGAATTTGGTAGGACTTTGTACATAGAACACTTTTCGGTTCTCTTTTTTCATTTTTAATTCATGTTCCTTTTTTAGATTTGGTTTGTAAGCAAGGTTTTGGTGTTTTACTGTGCTACTATTAGAATCACCCCCTGCCAGTTCTTTTTCAGGTGGAAAAAGACGTGAAAGAGCATCAGGTAAAACGTTTTGTACACCGGGTATATGGATGATGTCAAAATCATAGGACAACAATGTGTCCATCCAACCCACCATCATGGGGTTGAGTTCATCTGATGTGAACAAGTATGTGAGCGCTCGATGATCAGAATATAAGGTAAAGTGATGACCATATAAAAATTTGTGAAACTTTTTCAAAGCAAACACAATAGCGAGAAGTTCACGTCGAGTGACAGAATAGTTTCGCTCAGATTGGGATAAAGAACGTGCCATGAAGCCTAGGTATCTGATGGTGGTAACAGTGAGTCCATCCGACTGTTTTTCGTCAAATTTTTGGAACAGAACTGCACCGATCCCAGTGTTGGATGCATCAGTGGCAACGTAGAGAGACTTAGCAGGATCGTAAGGACTCAAAACAACGTTGGAACATAATATGTCCTTGATACTTTGAAAGTGAACTTGCAGTTCAGGTGTCCAGTTAATATCATCGATGAACGCAACATTTCGTAACGCATCTAGAGGAGCAGTGAGTGTGGCAGCACAAGGGATATGTGCACGGAAGTAGTTGACAGTGCCCAACCATTGCATCATTTCTCTGCCGGTTTTAGGGCGGGGCCAGTCAGCAATATTTGTCAATTTGCGTGGATCCAAGCTTTTCCCTTTTTCAGAAATGCAGAAACCCAACAGATGAACACTTCTTTTGCCAAAGTGACATTTCTGAGGATTGAGGATCATGTTATGTTGAGTGAGTCTATCAATGACAGCACTAACGGCTTGACAATGTTTTTCCATGGAATCACCTGGAGTGCCAATCACAATATCATCCACGTACACATGAACATTGGGTAGATCATTGAGAATGAGGTTCATGATGCGTGTTGTATCCACACAACTAGTAAAGTGAACATTCATGGATAAACGAGAGATCTCCGCAATAGCCAACTTTGCCCTGTTGTCTCTATCGGTGTTCCCACGACTATATCGGAACCTGATTATAACAACGGCAGTTCAATCCAACTTTATTCGATAATTATCGTTAGATCAATAATTTATCTACTTCATTGTCCCTTGATTCGTCAAGAAGACAGCGGCTATTGATTATCTACTATCTTTCCTTTATCTTCCCATCCTTCCCACATTATTCTTTTAACCGATCAATTGAAATAGCGGTAAAGATCCAGACATCCAAAAAGTATAAATAGCCTCAAATGTTTTTATTAATAAAGCAACATATAATCTTTAGTTTCACAACTATTGTCTTTTTAGTTTTTGTCTCTTATTTTAATACTTGGCAAAACAATGCGCATGAAATGACTGGAGACATGTTTCAATCCGAATGGTGCTGAACGAAACATGTATTGCTTGTTTCTGTGAGTAAAAGTAGTTTTGACTTGATCTGATTTACGAATTGGTAATCGATGAAATGCACTTTTGAGATCAAGTGAAGTAAAAATGGTAGAACCAGCAAGGTCATGGAAAATATCATCAATCAATGGTAATGGATAGTTATCGGACTCCAGTAGAGCATTGATTTTACGAGGATCAATACACGGTCTGTAATCAGTGGGATTACCATTTGCATCCTTTTTTGGAGCAAATGTGATAGGACTATTCCATGGTGAGGGTGGCGCACGTATAATGACACCGTTCTCGAGCCATGTTTTTACAGCCTCATCAAAGATTGGCATCATCTTATTTGCAATAGGATACTGCCGGACGTGTGCATGTTTTCCATGAGGAGTATCTAACTTTACTACGGCTTCTGGTAGATTACATAAGGAATGAACATCAATCTGTTGATTTTTATCAATGTGAGATTGCAGCGTCAGTAATAAAGCTTCATGTTCATCTGGTGTGCCAGCATTGGAAACATTTGGAATGTATTCTGAGTCTTCAATAGAGTCATCAAATTTGACTTTGTTGTCATCCCAATTAGTAGCAACACCAGTAAGGTGGATTCCTAAGATTGGTAATATATCCCTTCCGAAAATAGCGTCTATCTTATCATGCATGTTCAAAACCTCAAATTCATGAGCTATAATTTGTCCTTTGTACCCGACATTTAACTTATCGGTCACTCCCACTCGTTTAACAGTTTTTTCTTTATCTGCTAACAGTAATGAACCATGAACTGGAATAACACGCAGTTTCAATTTATTAACAGCATTTTTACTTATGAAAGAAATATCTGCGCCTGTGTCGACGAGAGCTATTAATCTATGATCGTTCAATAAAAAAGGAGTGTGTAATGAGTAAGGGCTTTGAAGCATAGTGGGATGTGTCTCCTCTTTTGTTTTTAAACTGTAGCAACGAACATTACCTTGCTTATGCTTCTTTTTCTCCTGAACTTGTTTCAACGCTTTCTGAAACGGACTGATGACTTCATCATCATTTAAAAGGTCATTCATAACCTCATCCGCAGGATGTGTTTGCATGATCTCTGATTCAGTAATGGTCTGTTTCTCGACCTTCTCAACATTATGAACCGCTATGCGTGAATCATTTCTGTTATGAACTTTCTCTTCAAATGATCTACGCCTTTGGGAAAAATTACCAGTATAGTTTTTGGGTGCATCTTTGTGTGCTCTAAAACCCGTATCTTTATTTATATAATGGTCACGACGTTTTTCCATTTCTCGACATTTGTCAAGGTGACCAGGGGTATATTTGTCCCCACAATAGCGACATTTAGGCATGCTGTGTGCGGGCCTTTTGTGAAAATTTCTTTCCCTATTCTTGTTTGCAGGAAAGTATCTCTGCTCGTCGCCATGAAACTTTCTTTTCGTTTCCGTAAGTCTTGGTGCCTTATTGTTGGCAGACTTGAGTTGGGGTCTTTCCTGATTTTTCAAATCAGGGAAGCTCTTCTTGCATTCTTCTATAAAATGCATCTTGTTGTTCTCTATGATTGTCTGAATGTTCGACAACGAGTCATCTTCCAAGATGAACTCAGCATTCTTCTTTGCGCGTATTTCAGCCAGTTTTCTTTCCAAACAATCCTTGACAGGTGCAATCAACGTGCTCAAGAAATGCATTACTGCCAGAGAACTGTCTGCAAACTTGGCTTTGGTCATGAGATCTATATACCTGTCAACGTACGTGTTCAAGTATTCGCCATTGAGCTGTCTTATTCTCATCAGCTTTTGACGATACTGCAAGTAGGTGAAGGACTCACCAAACTTGCCTATGAGAGCGGCCTTGATTCCTTCCCAATTACTGTTCTTGAAATCAGCTACAGTCAGCTTATGTTGGAGCCAATTGATGCTCCTATCATCCTGGCCATTTTCAATGGATACCTGGAGATATCTCAGCCCGTTCTTGTCAATGTTGACATTGTAGTGCTTCAGGACTGTCTCAAACTTCCTGATGAAATCCTTTACCGTTTTAAAGGCATTATCATTCTTCACATCATCAGGGCTGATCTTGCTAGCATTGTAATGCTTAAGACTGTAAGCAGCGCTGACCAACAGGCGAAAGGGAGGAATGACCTTGATGGGGATGGTAGGCTCAGATTCACGAGTATTGTTGGTATTGCTCCCAACCTCATTCATCTTTCGGCTAATTTCATTAGCGATGATCTCATCCAGCTTGGTAATACGCTCCTCATAGTATTCCAAATCTTCCCTGTACTCGCGTATTTGAATCTTAAGAGCCTTTCTTTTAGACTCATCTTCTTCCAAATCACGTTTCTCAACTAACTTGTCGAGCAAGCCAGTCGTCTCATCATACTTACGATGAAAGTGATTTAATTTCTCATAAGATCTGCTCTTATTGTTCGAGACAGACTTAGAATAACGCGAGGCGTTCTTTTTCTCACCACTAATGGCGCGGCGAGCGTTGTTCAGAGGTGCATCCTCCATCACAACGTCATCTTCAGCAGTGGACAGACTAATGGCGTCACCACGTACCAAAGACGATTCGTCCTTCTTTATAGAAAGAGAGTTAAGTCTCTCCCCTATAGCACCACTGACTGAGTCAGCAGGAGAAGGCGAACGAGAACGGGAACCAGTGACCATTTCCACGTAGGAAGGTGACCCAGGACGGTCAGAAAAGTTGTCCAGGCCAGGAGCCACAGGAGAAACAGGACGAGAAGAAGTAACCTCAGAAACAACAGAGGACAAAGAAGAGACAGAAGAGATGGAAGCACGAGATGTGCGAGTGGGGCGGTTGTTGCGGGTGATGACGGCCATGTTTGTAGTGGTGGTAGTAGTTGGAGTGGCTTATTGAAAAAAATGAGATGTTTGGTACTTATAATATGAAAACAGTAAGAAGTCAATAGCTAACAACTACTATTTATTAAGTCAGAAAAAGGAGGGGAACTAATAATTTAGAATGAACCCTGGATTATATTGTCTGACTATTAATTATATAGTCTGACGTAGGCTTGACTGAGATCAATCATAAAATAATAAATAAAGACATCATTAATGACCAAACACGACACTCTGAAGTTCGTAGCTGAGACCGTCTGCATTCTTTGATATAATTTTCCAAGGTCCAGTGAACTTTGCTTTAGGAAATTTCCAATCAGACCTCAATCTTATCTTGAAAACTTCGTCACCGATCTTTAATTCTTTCGCTTTTCTGTTTCTGTTGAAATAGTTCTGTTGTCTTTTCTGACTATTCTGCAAATTGCTTCTTATTTTGTTCTGTAGAATTGGTACATAGTGATTCAAGTAAGCGACCCAAGACTCGGTGTTATGATTCTTTATATGTGGAATTGACAAGTTGCCGGCTGTTGGTAATCTTGCTTTTCTTCCAAACATGGCTTCAAAAGGAGTTGTACCAGTGGAGGCTTGCTTACTTGTGTTTACAGCGAAAGTGACAAAAGGCAGATAAGTATCCCATGCTTCAGGTTGGTTTTCTACATAAGTAGCTAGCGATGTTTTTAATGTTCTGTTCATCCTTTCTACCAAACCATCTGATTGAGGGTGCTCTACGCTTGTTTCGACTTTCTTTACGTCTAATCTTTGACATATACAGTAGCGGACAAAACTGGTGCACAAAAATTAAAATCAACATTGTAACTCCGCCATATGTCTGCGACTTTTGTGGCATATACCATCTGAAAGACAGTCCAAAATATACATTATGTTATGTAAACCGGAACTGTGCCGGACATCCTTCAGGCATAAGGTCATTTTTAGTGATTTTTTTGCATATTTCAATTTTCGCCAAAAATGTAGTGCTTGTCTAGCCTTCTTTCAATTTTCCCCATATCTCTCCCGTTTGCTTTCAGATTTCACCGCATATTAGTGAATTATAGTAGCTCTTAAAAAATATATAAAACTGTACTTATTTTGTATTTCCCATTGAATCCCCCCTTTTGTTTTTACCCTATTCACTATAACAAAGTACTAGCCTTATATGTTTAAGAAAATAAGCAACTGTAAAAACGAAACTCTGAGATCTCGAATACACTTAGTTCGTACGACAGCAGATATTTCTAGAGTAACGAGGATCTCTAAATGGACAATCAACAGGAGAAAGAGGGAAGAAAGAAACTTAATGTCTTGTGATCATGAAGGTCTCCCGCTTTTAGTCTGAAAAGTTACTAGCTCAATCACCAACCTAAAGCTTGGACAAGGTCCGTTACACACAGTTTCTGATGCTCAGCGCATTTCGAGGACCTTAAGATACAGTATTAGCAGACTGTTAGTCTGAAGGCACTGTAGGAAGCTAGATTTTGAGTCCGGAAGTAAGGAATCGAAGAATTTCATCAGCTGTATAAGTCGGAAAAAGCGATGAATGTGGTATCACAACAAGCCATTGTATACTATAGAGGGCTGGAAGTCTGCTATCTTTAGCAATGAAACAAATATGAACATTATGGATGCAGACAGTATACACTAATATTGAAAGCAAGTCGAGCAACCTGAGCGATTTTTTCACGGTGATCAAACAATGAAGCATGCTGGCTGCTCTGTTATGTTTTAAGGCTGTATTAGATATTGAGGACCAGAATATGTGTGTCAGGTATACGATGGTATAATGAACTCATAAATATATGTGTATATTTCGCTTACTTCATACCACAAAAGCCTAGCGTATAGTAGTCTAAAACGTCGTAATCTCTCGTTTCAGTATGACAATGACACAAGGCACAAGTCAACGCATGTCACAAACTCAATATTTGATAACAGCGCTTCTGTGCTACGAGTTTAGCCGCCACTAATCCCGGCCTAAGTCCGCTTAAGCATGCCAGGTGGCAATTGATGGCAAAGGTATGATGATACGACACTAGATCAAAAAGGGTCGATGATCTTTGGAAAAGAATAGTTAAAGAGCCGGGTTCTTTTATTGAAAATGATATACACGCATATTATTAGCATATGCAAAGAAGAATATCCGATAATGTCAAGAGATGAGATGATTATATAAAGTCTAAGATTTTAGCCACTTTTGCGGTTTTTAGAAAATATAAGATTTTATAAATTCAAAGCACGCTTATCGCTCAGTTTTAACAATGTCATGCTTAGAACATACATAGATTACAATGACTAGTATATCCTCCTTCTAGTACAGTTTCATGACTATTGCAATTACCATGAGCAGGTAATGGTAGTTAAAAGCTAAAAAAAAGTTTTGTGCACCAGTTTTGTCCGCTACTGTAGCTCTCATTGTTTCTGAAATGAAATTCTTGCCATTATCCGTTATCCACTTCTTCGGCACGCCATACACCAGAACCACCGAGTAAAGTAAAACATTCGCCACGGTGTTCGTATCAAAATGAGGTATAGCAGCTGTAACAACCCACTTGGTTAAATAATCCATAAACACCAATAAGTACTTGTTTCCTCTTGTTGATTCAGGTAAGAATGCAACATCAGCTGCCCATACTTCACCTGGTTCAGATATTTCGATGCTTTTCAATTCAACAAACTTATGCGTAGGTGCTTTATGTCTCAGGCAAGTCTCACATGTTTTGACAAAGCTCTTTACATCTTTCACCATATCGGGCCACCAAGCATTCTCACAGGCTTTGTCTATGCTTTTGTCTCGTCCCATATGTCCACTGGTCGGGTGTGCGTGAATTAGCCATAAATAACCATTTCTCAGTTTCTTCGGTAAATACACCACCAGTCTTCCTTGTTTTGTTTTATAGTACCAAATCGAATTCATCTCTACAAGCGACTTGCCCGCTGATCTTGATACATATTTCTTGAGTTCCAAGTCTTCGGTTTGTAGTCTTGCAATGTTGTTCAACGTAAAGTCCTCCGCGACTTCTTGTTGGTTGATTTTAACATCTTGTCTCTTGATTCGGCTCAGTGCATCTGCATCAGCATTGTCCACCCCCTTCTTATGGAAAACCGTAAACTCATAGCTCGCAATGTCCATGATCCACCTAGCAATTCTTCCTTTTGGATCTTTAGTAGACAGGATTGCTTTCAAGGCTGCGTGGTCGGTGTACACCGTCAATGATGCACATCCATGAACATAGCAATGAAAGTGTTGTAATGCCCAGGCTACTGCTAGACACTCCCTTTCCGTAGTGCTGTAGTTTCTCTGAGCTGGAGACAAGGACTTGCTTGCGAACGCAATCGGTCTTCCCATTTGGACTAATACGGCACCAATTCCAGTATTACTTGCATCACAGTGGACTTCGTACGGCAGATTGCTGTCCGGATACCCCAGTTCAGGTAATTCACTCATCATTTCTTTCAACCTTTGAAACGCCTTCTCCTCAGCATCTTCCCATCTCCATTCTTGATCTTTTCTTAACAACTTGCATAAAGGAGCGGCTGTGCTTGACATATTCTTCATGAAGCGATAGTAGAAATTGCATAAACCAAGAAAAGACTGTAACTCCGGGATTTTCGTCGGTCTTGGCCAAGTTCTAATCGGTTCCACTTTATCAGGATTACTTCTAACACCTGTTCCTGTCACGATGAACCCTAAGAACCGTGCTTCATCCTTGAAGAAGCTGCATTTCTTGGTATTCACTTTGAGGTTCCATTGGTAGAGTATGCTTAACACTGCGTCAACATGCTGTACATGTTCTTCTCTTGTTTTTGAATAAATCAAGACGTCATCCAAATACACTATGGCATGCTCAACATGACCCAAAACTTTATTCATAAAGCGAGCGAACGTAGCAGGTGCATTTGTGAGCCCAAACGGCATGACATTGTATTCGTATAAAGCACTTCCTGTAGTGAAAGCAGTTTTGCACTTGTCCTCTTCTGCAACTGGTATTTGCCAATAGCCACTCTTGAGATCAATAGAAGAAAACCATTTAGCACCAAGCAGCTTGTCCACTAGTTCATCCATTCTTGGTAACGGCCATGTGTCTTTTCTTGTCACCGCATTGAGCCCACGATAATTAGTACACAATCGCATTGAACCATCTGGCTTTGGGACCATGACCGGAGGTGAGCACCAAGGACTGTTGCTAGGTCTGATAACCTTGGCCTCAAGCATCTTCTGCACTTCTTCCTGTAATGCCTTCGACTCCTTGGGTGAGAGCCGCCTCCCTCTCTTGACAATGCGTACAGCATTACCTGTATCAATGCAATGTTCAACTGGTGCGTTAGTAATGGACTGCATTGAATCTGTATTAAAGATACTAGGATATTTCTCTCTTGCTGCTTTAATCTCTTCAGGAAAATCTTGAATTTCCTCTGTTTGCATGTTCTGGGTCTTTACACCTGCGTTTCTATATATAAACGATTTGCTGACCGGGTCGAGTAACAAATTGGTCTCCACAAAGAAGTCCATACCCAGAATGATTGGCACGTTTTGCCTTTTCACCACCAAAAGCTTATAAACAAAATCATTACCGCTAATGTTAAGATGAATCGACACCGACTGTCTTGCTACTTCCTTGGTCGCGTTTCCATATTCAATCCATACTTCATTTTCGTCATCTTTCTTTAGTGCCATGTCTTCTACCAATTCCTCATTGATTGTACTGATCATCGAACCTGTATCAACAAGTACAGACACTTGTTGTCCTTCTACAGTAGCGGACAAAACTGGTGCACAAAACTTAAAATTAACATTGTATCTCCGCCATATGTCTGCGACTTTTGTGGTATATACCATCTGAAAGACAGTCTAAAATATACATTGCGTTATGTAAACCGGAACTGTGCCGGACATCCCTCAGGCATAAGGTCATTTTTAGTGATTTTTTGCATATTTCAATTTTCGCCAAAAATGTAGTGCTTGTCTAGCCTTCTTTCAATTTTCCCCAAATCTCTCCCGTTTGCTTTCAGATTTCACAGCAGATTAGTAAATTCTAGTAGCTCATAAAAAATATATAAAACTGTACTTATTTTGTATTTCCCATTGAGCCCCCCCTTTTGTTTTTACCCTATTCACTATAACAAAGTACTAGCCTTATATGTTTAAGAAAATAAGCAACTGTAAAAACGAAACTATGAGATCTCGAATACACTTAGTTCGTACGACAACAGATATTTCTAGAATAACAAGAATCTCTAAATGGACAATCAACAGGAGAAAGAGGGAAGAAAGAAACTTAATGTCTTGTGATCATGAAGGTATTCCGCTATTAGCCTGAAAAGTTATTAGTTCAGTCATCAACCTAGAGCTTGGACAAGGTCCGCTACACACAGTTCCTGATGCTCAGCACATTTTGAGGACCTTAAGATACAGTGTTAGTAGACTGTCAGTCTAAAGGCACAGTAGGAAGCTAGATTTTGAGTCTGGAAGTAAGGAATCGAAGAATTTCATCAGCTGTATAAGTCGGAAAAAGCGATGAATGTGGTATCACGACAAGCCATTGTATACTATAGAGGGCTGGAAGTCTGCTATCTTTAGCAATGAAACAAATATGAACATTATGGATGCAGACAGTATACACTAATATTGAAAGCAAGTCGAGCAACCTTAGCGATTTTTTCACGGTGATCAAACAATGAAGCATACTGGCTGCTCTGTTATGTTTTAAGGCTGTATTAGATATTGAGGACCAGAATATGTGTGTCAGGTATACGATGGTATAATGAACTCATAAATATGCACATATATTTCGCTTACTTCATACCACAAAAGCCTAGCGTATAGTGGTCTAAAACGTCGTAATCTCTCGTTTCAGCATGACAATGACACAAGGCACAAGTCAACGCATACCACAAACTCAATATTTGATAACAGCGCCTCTGTGCTACAAGTTTAGCCGCCACTAATCCCGGCCTAAGTCCGCTTAAGCATGCCAGGTGGCAATTGATGGCAAAGGTATGATGATACGACACTAGATCAAAAAGGGTCGATGATCTTTGGAAAAGAATAGTTAAAGAGCCGGGTTCTTTTACTGAAAATGATATACACGCATATTATTAGCATATGCAAAGAAGAACATCCGATGATATCAAGAGATGAGATGATTATATAAATTCTAAGGTCTTAGCCACTTTTGCGGTTTTTAGAAAATATAAAATTCTATAAATTTAAAGCACGCTTATCGCTCAGTTTTAACAATGTCATGCTTAGAACATACATAAATTACAATGACTAGTATATCCTCCTTCTAGTACAGTTTCATGACTATTGCAACTACCATGAGCAGGTAATGGTAGTTAAAAGCTGAAAAAAAGTTTTGTGCACCAGTTTTGTCCGCTACTGTACATTGGCTGTTACCGAAAATCTGCGAGGATCAGTCTCGTAATCAATTTCGGTCAATGAGTTGCTAAGTAGACACTCTGGAACTTGTTGAGCAATAATTTTCTGAGACGATATCTTGTATAGATGTGAAAAAAGGTTGTTTTCTTCAATCTCTTCGTTTGACTCTTCTTCTACTTGGCTTGATGATCCCACTTGCTGCTGATTTTGTTTGTGCGTCTTGTTCTTGTAATTATTGTTGCCTTTGAAGTGATCATTTCTCTTGTAGCAATCTTTAGCACGATGCCCTGCCTTACCACAAACATAACAATTGCCTTTGATCATTTTTTTGTTCTTGTTCGTATGTTGCATGTTTATAGCACCGTGTACGATACCTTCCATCGGTTGAGCGCTTGGGAGATCGGCCACCTGAGCCCTAGACTCTTGACCTTCCTCACCACCGTTGAAAATAATGGGTTGTTTGGGAGTCAAACCTTTCCCCATCTGTCTTTCTCGAGCATTTCTCTCCAATCGAACCGCATAGTCGATAGCTTCACGCAAGGTAGATGGCTCCTTTGCAGCAACTTTGTCAGCCAACTTAGGATCGATGGCACGGTAAAAGAAGTAAAGTTGCACATGATTTTCTTTGGTGACTCTATTAATTTCGATCAACAGTTTGGGGCCGAATGAGACCATTGACTCTTTGTTTTGTTTAAGGTTATCAATTGAGGCCAATGCACTGCTTTGGGCTGCCGCATCTCCACCAAAGAACGCCGTGAACGCCTTCTTCGCATTTTCGTAAGTGCCTCTTTCCAGCTCGTCCTTTTGGGAGTTCCACCAAAGACCAGCACTGCCCTGTAGCGCCATCATGAATTCCAAAAGTGTTTCTGAATCGTCCCAATTATAATACTTTTTGACTTTTTCAAAATAAATCAACCATTCGTATGAACTTTGGGAAGCATTTCCGTTAAATACAGGGACATTGTACTTTCTTGTGCGTCTACTGGAATTGTTGATTTCCATCATGTTTTGTCGAACTAAGACACCATCTTGTTCACCCAAAAATTTAACGCTCTGCTGACGGTCATCCTGCAACAAACTCTCAGCTGTACTGAATTCTGATCGATTGCCGCCACTCGTATTTGTTGATAATCGCGACCTTCTTGCAAAGCTCATTCCCTCTCCTTCCAAACGAGGTGTCGCTGGCTGCTGGTAGGAAATTACGGATGGAGGTCCACGAAGTGACACACTATCCGACAATGAATCTGCGGCTTCTCGAAGCTGCTGGACTTCGGTCAGTAAGTCTTGAATGCGTTTCTCATATACCATAATAGTCTTGTTAAGCTCCTCGATAGTCTGCTGGTAACTAACTATCCTATTTTCCATGGTTGACTTTTCTCGTTTTACTGCCTCTGTTATCGCCTCCGCCATTCGGACTTTTGATTCCCAAATTCGAGTTAATTGATCCTCCTTCTCATCTAAAAGTTTTTTCACTTCCGCCATGTGTGAGTCCTGGTTGGATCTTTGAAGGTCCTGGAACTCTTGAAACTGACCCTCGGTATGTCTAAGCAAGTGGTCTTTGACATGGATTTCCTCTTGGAGTGAGGCGATGTGCTGACTGTACTCCTCGCGTATTTCAGCCAACCGCTGTTCATATTCAAGGCGAATACGATCTGCCAAGCCACCCTGGTTAGGGATCACTGATTGTCCCACTGGTGACCTCTGTTGTATAATGGTAATAATGATTTAAAAAAAAATAGAAACAAAAATAAAGAACAGTTTGAGTACTTTTTGAGACTGATCTTTATTTCAGTTTAAGTTAAAGTAAAAATTATTCTAATTGAAGGCAGGTATTTATATCTTATTGAGTGAGTGGCTTGATATCTTCTATTGTAAGCGTTCTTCTAATATTCAGGTACTTTAGCAAGTGTCATCTATAATTATGATTATGAAAACTTTTCATTTGTTCTTTTGTATGTCTGTCATAGATTATCTTTTATTCTGGGAATTCCTCACTGATTTGAATAACGTTATTTTACGCGTTATTTCAATTATGTGAAAGATTAGCAATATTCCTGATATTGGATTGGATCTTGTTATTTTAGTTGATACTTCTTCTTATCAAAGAACTCTTATTAATACAAAACATATTCTAAAAGAATATGTTTAATTGGAATTGATTGTATGATCTTATTTAAATAAGCTTATATTTTATTTTATTTAATTATGATCTTGTATTAAGACTTATGTTTATCAATGTCTACTACGATCAGTTGCTGTTCTACAACATAATCCCCTCCCAGGTATGATCAATACCGTTTAGATCTTTTAGGTCTACCTTGGCTCTTATTCTTCTCATTAATTGTTGTGGAAGAGTAGCTGGTTTCTTTTAAGTCTATTGGTATTTTACGTTTACTTGACCGAGGATTAGATTCCTTATTTGTATTATTTGACTTTTCTTTTTTATCAAGAATTTTATATTTTGTTTTAATGTCTTCAGGGACAATACCAATTCTTTGCCAATATTCAGTTATGAATTTAAGATCTGCAAAATGAGATGCAGGTTCCCAGGTATCTTCACTCTCATCATATCCTTTCCATCTACACTTATAAATATATTTTCCTTTAACTTTTTTATGTGCTAAGATGGCTTCAACTTGATAGAATTTATTTGAGGATATTACTTCATCCTGTGATATCATCTTGAGTGCAGATGGTGGGTAGTTTTTAGGTAATAAATCTCCCTTTTCATCTTCAAGCACATATGATCCACCTTGGGTGATCCTTTTAACTTTATAAGGTCCCTCATATGGAGCATCAAGCTTATTCGTTTTATAATTTACTGTTACCATTACATAACTATTTTCGGGGATTGATACAAGTTTATGTGACGCATCAAATTTTTCCTTTTGTTTGTTTGTTATTATTTTTGTTCTTTCGTATATAGCAGGAAATACAATTTCTGTCATCTTTTTTATATTTTTTAAAAGTTCTGTATTTAATTCTTCCTTAGTTGCTTTATCTTTTTCCTGACTGAAATCTTCAAAGTCATTTGGATTACGACCGAACATTAAAGTGAAGGGTGGCGTCTTAGTACGTTCATTATATTTGCTATTTAGGTAGAGTTGTGTAGAAGGAACATATAAATCCCAGTCTGCTTTAGCACCTTCGACTTGTTTCTTTATGGCTTTTACAGCACTTTGTACCCAACGTTCACTTACACCATTAGCTCTGGGATGGTAACTAGATATGAGTCTATGATCATAACCAGCATTTTCAGCAAGTAATTGCATAAGCTCATTTACAAATTCACCACCATTATCAGATTGGAGTATACGAGGAAAACCATAATTAGAGAATACATCGATTAATGTTTTTACAATTGTCATAGATTGTTTATCAGGGATAGGTTTCAATATGCAGTAACGAGTAGCAATGTCAACCATAATCAGTAAGTAATTGTTGCCATTCAAGGAAGTTTTCATGGGACCAGCTAAGTCGATGCCCCAACTATCACCAGGTAATGTGGCTGTTATAGGTCTTAAAGGGTTATAACCTTTTTTGATTATGTTAAATTGTTGACAGGGTACACAACTTTTTACTAATTCTACTGCTTCTTCTTTTAGATTATTCCAGTAGATACCTTTACGTTTTAAAGCATGGTAAATTGCATCAGAACCAAAGTGTCCTTTTAGATGTTCTTTAAGAAGAAGTTCTTTACGTTCTTCTGAATCCGCTGGTGTTATGTATTCACCGTCATTAATACTAGGTAATTTTATAGCTGTTCTGTTAAGCAGACGAGCATTATCCCCTCCCAGTTCATTGACAGGATTCTCAATTTCATAGAGACGAGAAAGTGTATCAGGTAAGATGTTATCTATTCCTGGCAGATGAACGACTTTAAAATCATACTTTAATAAAGTATCCAGCCAATTGATCAGCATTACGTTTGCTATTTTTTGCGTGTGAAGATAGGTCAATGCTTTATGATCCGTATATAGAGTGAAGTGATTACCCCAGAGATATTTATGGAACTTTTTTAATGCATAGACTACTGCTAATAATTCACGCTTAGTAGCTGAATAGTTACGTTCACTTTTACAGAGACTTTTCGCCATCATGGAAATATATTTTATTTTTCCATCAATCACTTGATAGAGAACAACACCCACACCAACGTTAGAAGCATCAGTGGCAACACAGAAAGGACGATTTAAATCAGGATAGGCTAAGATTGTTCCTTCCAAAAGTACCTTTTTAAGATTATCAAAGCATGTTTGATGTTTACTGTTCCATAATTTTTCAAGTGATTTTTCATTCCTCAATGCATCCAGCGGAGCCAAGAGTGTGGACGCTTTAGGGATAAGAGGTCGGAAGTAATTTATGAGACCACAATATCTCATGATATCCTTTCCTGTTTTAGGTATAGGGAAATCTTGTACATTAGCAACTTTACGAACGTCAAGAGATACACCTTTAGGCGATATTCTAAAACCAAGTAAATTAATCTTATTTTGAAAGAATTTACATTTATCAGGATTTAATTTGAGATTTACTTTGGTCAGCTTATTTATTACTGCTTTTAAATGTAGTTTATGTTCTTCAATTGAAGTAGATGCGACTACTATATCATCGATAAAGCATCTAGCAAAGGGCATATTCTCAAGTGCTATACTCATTGTTCTTTGCATCACACTAGATACGTGTTTTAAACCAAATGGAGTACCAATTGGCACGTATTGTACATTATTCCATGAGAATGCTAATTTATGAGCATGATCCTCTCGCAACCTTAAAGAGTTAAATGCGGATTTAAGATCCAAAGTGGAATATACTGAAGCTCCTTTTAATTCTTCAAAGAGTTCAGATATTTTTGGTAAAGGCATTCGGTCAATAGAAGATAAAAGAGCATTAATATGTCTAGGATCATGGCATACACGATAACCAGTTATTTCTCCCTTGGCATTTGTCTTCTTTACTACTGTTAAAGCCGAATTCCATTCAGTGTTAGCAGGAGCACGTTTTATGACACCATTATCCAGCCATTCATTAATCTGATCCTGTACAACTTGATGATACACTAAAGCGATCGGGTAAGGACTTCGATAAGATGTTACATTTTCTGGAGTTTCAATTGAGACAACAGATTCTGGAATTGTACAAAAAGAACCTTTAGGTATGCCTTGATTTAATTGAATCAATGGTTTAATGTCATTTATAGCAGATTGAAATTGTTCAGGAGTTCCTGCGGGGCAGTCTTCAAGTTCTGACATTTCCTTATCTACTTCTTCTAAGAGCTCACTATTGTCACTATATTTAGATTGTGCAGCTTGAATATTGTCTACTTCATCAGTATCCCATTTATATGGTAAACCAGTAAGACCGATTCCAAGTTTAGTCATAAAATCTGTACCTATACTCATGTCATGATCATTTGTTAAGTTCATTACTTCGAAGTTATGAGTATAATTTTTTTCATTACATCTGATGTTTAATTCAATTGTACCAATTCGTGTAATAGTAGATTTAGAATCAGCCAATTTTATTACATCTTTTTCCTTAGATGGAACAATAGGAAAATTATGTTCTAGACAAAACTTTTTATTAATTGACGAAAAATTTGCACCTGTATCTAAGATAGTCATTGCTTTTACATTATTTACAAGGATAGGAAAGCTTATAGAATCATCTGTAGTCAGTTTAAAATCACGAGTAACAGTTATGTCTTTATTCTTTAATTTTCAATCAAGAGCCATACGGTTTAAATGACCGTTAGTTTCGTCTTCATCATTTTCAGAGTTTTCATTATTATTTGAGCGGATTGCCATACGATTGACACGAGAGAGGGAAAATCCTTCATTTGCTTTTGCATTATTTAAAGACTTCTTTGCCTCCTTGAATTCTTCACAGCGATGGCCTTTACTCCATTCTTTACCACAGTACATACACGGCTTGGGCTTACCAGTACCCTTATTGGTGCTTATATTATTCGATTTGATACCATTCATGACTTTACTAGCTCCTGGTGAAGCTTTATTAGCCTTTACAAAAGAGATACGAGAGACTTGTTCTTCTTCAGATCCTCTGTTACGCTTGTGTGGATTTTTAATTGAAAAAGCAGAATCTTCACCCGAAGCAAGGACCAAGTCAATTATTTGATTAATTGAATTAGGGAGTTTAGCACCCAAATGAGATGAGATAGCCACTTGAGCCACGGTTTTGACAGAAGGTTTAAGTGATGCAAAATAGGTTACAGCCAGTTGGGTTCCATCTTCCATACCCGCTTCTCTTCTCATCTTTTGAAACCGGTTGGAATATTCCCTATTACTTTCATAAGGAGCTTGTCGCATAGAGCCAACTTCAACCATTAGCAAAAACTTTCGATACGGAGTATCAAAGTGGTCAAGAACAATAGGACGGACTTCTTTCCAGGTGTAACGCTTGTTCATTAAGGCTTCCCGGGACCAAGAGACTTGTTCTGGGTTCATGCATAAGGGCAATAATCTTTCCCAGTTTGAGTTAAGTGACAAACCATGAGCATGTAGTACCGTTTCAAAAGTATTGCAGAAGTCATAAGCAGAATCAAAGGGGTCTGCCTTCTTCTTCCACAGTGCCTCACCACGCAATTGTAACACAGGCAAATCATTAGGGACTACTAAACGCACCGAACCAAGATTATCAGAGCCATTTAAGTCTTGTTTGTCTTCAAAAAGAGAAATCATTGATTTATGGGCTTCTTGTGCAGCCACTATCTTCTGTTCAAATTCTTTATACAACGACAAAGCTTGCAATGTTTCTGGGCTATCAGGACTGGATTGGTTTGACTTCATATAGGCAGCGAATAGAACCAAAGCTTGTTTTTTCATATCCTTGATCATACCAATGCTTTTGAGAGCAACATCTTCTGGTTTAGGCGTTACAGGAGTAGGAGTATCTTCTTCCATAGGAGTAACTTCAGAGTGAGCGTATTTACTAGCCATTGTACCCAGTTGGACAGAAGGATCCACAGTAGATGGAGAATCAGTAGGATTGCTAGTACCATCAGCAATTTCACCAAGAGTATTTTCAGACATACGTATTTTAAATTTCAAATAAAGAGCAAAATTCAAAAAGTAAAATGTTGTATAATGGTAATAATGATTTAAAAAAAAATAGAAACAAAAATAAAGAAACAGTTTGAGTACTTTTTGAGACTGATCTTTATTTCAGTTTAAGTTAAAGTAAAAATTATTCTAATTGAAGGCAGGTATTTATATCTTATTGAGTGAGTGGCTTGATATCTTCTATTGTAAGCGTTCTTCTAATATTCAGGTACTTTAGCAAGTGTCATCTATAATTATGATTATGAAAACTTTTCATTTGTTCTTTTGTATGTCTGTCATAGATTATCTTTTATTCTGGGAATTCCTCACTGATTTGAATAACGTTATTTTACGCGTTATTTCAATTATGTGAAAGATTAGCAATATTCCTGATATTGGATTGGATCTTGTTATTTTAGTTGATACTTCTTCTTATCAAAGAACTCTTATTAATACAAAACATATTCTAAAAGAATATGTTTAATTGGAATTGATTGTATGATCTTATTTAAATAAGCTTATATTTTATTTTATTTAATTATGATCTTGTATTAAGACTTATGTTTATCAATGTCTACTACGATCAGTTGCTGTTCTACAACAACCTCGAGGAGGATGTCAAACCATCCAACACTGCTTGTAAACTCCAGGGGTTACGTTGCTCTTCGTATTGCTCGTTTCTATCAGACATGTCTTGATAATAGGATTTTTTTTTTTTTTTTTGCTTCTCCACCAATTGTAAGAGGCTCAATAGGGAAAAGTTATATATGGAAAAAGAACTGTCTTTTATTTGTTTTACAGAATTGTCATTAATAAACACGAGAACTTGACATATATAGTAATTGCCATTATTGGTAATGTAATTTTGTTTGGGTTTATTGGGTTAAGGTTTAAATAAGCAGAGATTTGAGTTATAATTGATATAAGAGTTGACTTTTTGTGAATTGGATTTGGCTTGATTCGCTTGATATAGTGACCACCAGATCTTGTAAAGTAGATCAATCTTGTTTTGATTCGTAAAAAGGTTTGTTTAAAGTAAAAATAAAATAAAAAGGGATACAATGAAGATAATTAGCTTCAAGGGACTTGACTTTGTAATTATAATAGAATATCAAAAGAGCTTTTTAAAAGGATAATTGATAAATTTATTCAAAGAAAAACAAAGTAAATAAAGTTGTAGATTTTGTAAGTAAAAGTTTTAAAGTGCAAAGATCGAAGTGAAGTTTTTATATCTTGAGGAATAAATCCTCAGTATTTATACTGTTTGGTGGGTTAATGTTTGGTCAGATTTGATTGGCAATATTAACTTTTGGATCGTTTGAAAAGATCGTACCAAAAGATCGTTCCTTTTGTTCGTTCAAAAAGTTGGTTCTTGTGTTACAGATCCCGCCACCACGGGAAAGTGCGACCTCGGACTTTGACATATGATTAACCCAAGTGTCTTCTTTTTTCATTTTGTTTAAAATTGTACGACTAATTTGATTATTTGGCATTAGTGCCTTCAATTGAGTGTACTTGGCAGTGAGGTAACCTTGAGTACTTTTTCTATTGTTCTTTGGTTGGGCGAATCTCATATGACTCCAGGTGTTGACTTCTTTAACAAATTTCTTCAGCATATCTTTTCTTTTCTTGGCGAGGCGGTCTTCTTCTTTAATTAAAGCTTGATAAGCAGCATAGTAGTTCAGAATATTTTCTTGAGAATCTATTATAACAAACTCTCGTACCACAGCATCCCATGTTTCTGTTTGTTGTAAATCTTGAAACAAGTCAAAATTTTCAGGTTGAAGCAGCATAGGCTCTAATGGTGCTGGAAGTACATCGGTGATAGGGGTATCTAACAAAGTTTGATTCTCTTGAATATCCATAAGCATGATTTTTTTTGTTATATGTAAAACATATTCAATTCGCTCTACATCGCTTCTTTCATCGACTTCATACATCACATTATCCTGGCCACCTTGTTCTGTTTCCCATTGCTCTAGCCATTCATTAAGGGCATTTATTAAAACATTGCGACCCTCTTGTTTGTAAACATGCTTGAAGTGGTTGTTCAACATCCAGCGAAAGAATTGCGACTCATGAAGGTCTTCATTCCCTCCAATTTTGGCTAAATTTTCTTCAATGTCTTTAGGGGTTACTTTAAGAGCTTCAGTAGTAATAGCCATAGGATTCATTTTGTATTTGATTTGATATAGCTAATAAAGGTGGTAAAGTAGCAAAGGTATTTATATAAAGTTTTTTTTTTTTTTTTTTTTTTGTGTATTTGTGTATATGTTTATTTGAATCACTGGAGAAGGCTCTCGGATTCTTTATCTAAGGTTTGTGAAATATTTCTTGGATTGGTGGCACTCCATTGTACTTTAGGTAAGGCGTAAATCTTCAGACGGTTTCCATGAACTCTTCTAATTTTAGAGTCTTGTACATTCATACTTTTAATATGGTACGTTCCTTTTCCGAGGATGCTTTGTATGATATAAGGTCCATCCCATTTGTCTTGTAATTTTCCAGACCAAGAGGTAGTTAAGAAATCCTTGTATAACAACACAATTTCTCCCAGTTTGAAGGGTGGTTTCAGTTCTTTCTTGTCTTCAAGTATTTTGTTATCTATAGCCTTTTTCTGAGCTATTTGAGTCTTTTTGATTGCCTGTGAAGCTTGTTCTCGTATTTTCTTCAAATTAAGGATTTGATGAACAGTTCTATGCATTAATAAAGATTCATACTTTGGAGAATTTCTTTCATACACATGATGATCTAAGTCGAAAGGTGTCTTTGGCTCGTAGCCATAAACTAGGAAGAATGGACTATGATTGGTTGTTGCTTGTTTCATAGATCTATAGGCGAACAGAGCTGCTGGTAGATATTCATCCCAATCTAGTTTTTCTTCATCCGATCTTCTTTGTAGTATTTGGCCCAGGGTACGATTAAATCTTTCGATGAGACCATTACTCTGCGGATTATAAGGCGTGGTTGTTTTGTGTATTATTGAATAGTTGAAGCATACTTTTTTGATTAAGTCACTAACAAATGGTTTTCCATTATCAGATATAATGATTGTTGGACAACCATGTCTGCAAATAATTTCCTCATATAAGAACAAAGCTATTTCTGAGGCTGATTGAAATCGTATGGGTCTTGCTTCAACATATTTGGTTAGATAATCAATTCCGGCAATAATATATCGATGACCAGCTCTAGACGTTTGTATATGTTTGACATCTAAGGCAATTCGATCAAAGGGTTTGCTAGAAACAGCGATAGGATATAATTCTTCATTTAATGATTTACTTCCATGTCGTTGGCATCTGTGGCACTTTTTCACGTATTCTAAGATATCTGCTGACATTGAGTCCCAGTAATAACGTGATGCTATCTTGTGTAAAGTATTGTTATAGGCTAAGTGGCCTCCAAGTGGATGTTGATGATATGAATATAGCATGTCTTCTGCTTCTTGCTTGTTGAGAACTTTACGAATTATTCCATTTGAGGTATTATATCGATATACAGTAGCGGACAAAACTGGTGCACAAAACTTAAAATTAACATTGTATCTCCGCCATATGTCTGCGACTTTTGTGGCATATACCATCTGAAAGACAGTCCAAAATATACATTATGTTATGTAAACCGGAACTGTGCCGGACATCCCCCAGGCATAAGGTCATTTTTAGTGATTTTTTGCATATTTCAATTTTCGCCAAAAATGTAGTGCTTGTCTAGCCTTCTTTCAATTTTCCCCATATCTCTCCCGTTTGCTTTCAGATTTCACAGCATATTAGTAAATTTTAGTAGCTCTTAAAAAATATATAAAACTGTACTTATTTTGTATTTCCCATTGAGTCCCCCCTTTTGTTTTTACCCTATTCACTATAACAAAGTACTAGCCTTATATGTTTAAGAAAATAAGCAACTGTAAAAACGAAACTCTGAGATCTCGAACACGCCTAGTTCGTACGACAGCAGATATTTCTAGAGTAACAAGGATCTCTAAATGGACAATCAACAGGAGAAAGAGGGAAGAAAGAAACTTAATGTCTTGTGATCATGAAGGTATTCCGCTATTAGCCTGAAAAGTTATTAGTTCAGTCATCAACCTAGAGCTTGGACAAGGTCCGCTACACACAGTTCCTGATGCTCAGCACATTTTGAGGACCTTAAGATACAGTGTTAGCAGACTGTCAGTCTAAAGGCACAGTAGGAAGCTAGATTTTGAGTCCGGAAGTAAGGAATCGAAGAATTTCATCAGTTGTATAAGTCGGAAAAAGCGATGAATGTGGTATCACAACAAGCCATTGTATACTATAGAGGGCTGGAAGTCTGCTATCTTTAGCAATGAAACAAATATGAACATTATGGATGCAGATAGTATACACTAATATTGAAAGCAAGTCGAGCAACCTGAGCGATTTTTTCACGGTGATCAAACAATGAAGCATGCTGGCTGCTCTGTTATGTTTTAAGGCTGTATTAGATATTGAGGACCAGAATATGTGTGTCAGGTATACGATGGTATAATGAACTCATAAATATATGTGTATATTTCGCTTACTTCATACCACAAAAGCCTAGCGTATAGTAGTCTAAAACGTCGTAATCTCTCGTTTCAGTATGACAATGACACAAGGCACAAGTCAACGCATGTCACAAACTCAATATTTGATAACAGCGCTTCTGTGCTACGAGTTTAGCCGCCACTAATCCCGGCCTAAGTCCGCTTAAGCATGCCAGGTGGCAATTGATGGCAAAGGTATGATGATACGACACTAGATCAAAAAGGGTCGATGATCTTTGGAAAAGAGTAGTTAAAGAGCCGGGTTCTTTTATTGAAAATGATATACACGCATATTATTAGCATATGCAAAGAAGAATATCCGATAATGTCAAGAGATGAGATGATTATATAAAGTCTAAGATTTTAGCCACTTTTGCGGTTTTTAGAAAATATAAGATTTTATAAATTCAAAGCACGCTTATCGCTCAGTTTTAACAATGTCATGCTTAGAACATACATAGATTACAATGACTAGTATATCCTCCTTCTAGTACAGTTTCATGACTATTGCAATTACCATGAGCAGGTAATGGTAGTTAAAAGCTAAAAAAAAGTTTTGTGCACCAGTTTTGTCCGCTACTGTAGTATATTTTTATAAATTGTATACTGTTGCGCTTCTTTCAATAAGTATTTTTGAGTTTTTGGTGAAAGATTGGCAGGGACCTTTAAGGTTTGCAAATAGTGCTTCAGCTGATCTATTTTTTCTTGTTCCATTCTGATGATTAAGTGTTAGAATGTTGTCTTGGTTTTATTGTTTGCAATTGGTGTGTTACGAAAGTTGGTTTTAAGTTTAAGGTTGAGAGTGTTACGAAAGTTGATTTAAGGTTGTAAGTGAGGATGCTATGAGTGTTGATTATTGTTGGTGTGTGTATTTTTTTTTTTTTTTTTTTTTTTTTTTTTTTTTTTTTTTTTTTTTTTTTTTTTTATTATTATTATTATATCAATATCCAAGGCGTGATAAAAAGTCGGCACTTTCATTCACTCTTCCAGGTCTATATTTGATTTCATATTCGTATTCTGAAAGTATAGTTATCCACCTTGCTATAATTCCTGTGGGATTGGTTGACTTGAGTAACCCATTTAAGGCTGAATGGTCTGTAATTATTGAAAATTTTTGTCCAAGTAGATATGGTCTAAACAATTTAACTGCCCATATAACGGCTAAGCATTCCAATTTTGTAGATGCATAATTG
Organism: Rhizopus arrhizus; assembly: GCA_024220505.1. NCBI lineage: Eukaryota > Fungi > Mucoromycota > Mucoromycetes > Mucorales > Rhizopodaceae > Rhizopus > Rhizopus arrhizus. The sequence goes on from JAKZZE010000024.1 coordinate 877,243, forward strand.
CTTTCACTTGATTTTAAGCTTCTGCTTGCGTAAATGATTGGGTGTTCATATCCATTTTCATCAAGTTGTGTTAGTATACATCCGAGACCCAGTTTTGAGGCGTCAGTTACTAAGATAAATGGCTTTTTAAAATTTGGTCTGACCAAGATAGGAGCAGTAGTGAGCAATTTTTTGAGATGTTCAAATGAATCAGTGGTTTTCTGTGTCCATGGTATCTTTTTTGTTGTTTTTGTCTGATCATGCAACGGTCTGGCTATAGCAGCAAAATTCTTGATAAACCTTCTATAGTATGATGCAAGTCCTAAGAATCCACGTACTTGAGTGATTGTTGTTGGTTTTGGATAATCTTGAATCTTCTTCACTTTATCTGGATCAGTTTGAATTCCATTTTCTGTGATTATATAACCAAGGAATTTGAGATGATCTTTAAAGAAAAAACACTTTTCAGGGTTTAACTTTAAGTTGGCTATTTGTATACAACTGAAAACTTGTTCCAAATGCTCTAAGTGTTCGAACTGATTGTGTGAATATATGTTTAAATCATCTATGTAGGCTACCAGACATTTATTTATCAATGGTCTGAAGCATAGATCGATAAGTCGTTGGAAGGTAGCAGGTGAATTTACGAGTCCCATAGGTAAAGTATTGTAATGGTAAGTTCCGAATTTGGTTGTAAATGCAGTCAATTCTTTACTGTCATCATTCATTGGAACTTGATGAAATCCTGCTCGCATATCCAGAGCTGAAAATATTCTAGCTTTTCCCAGTGTATCAAGAAGATCGTCTATTCGAGGTAAAGGATACGAATCTTTTTTTGTCACAGCATTTAATTTTCGATAATCGATCACCATTCTATATTCACCGTTCTTTTTCTTTACTAAAATGACTGGGGCTGCCCATGGGCTATTTGATGGGGTTATGACACCTAATTTACAGTATTTTTCTATTTCTTTTTGTAGATATTCTGCTTCAATAGGACTTAAGCGATATGGTCTGTGGCTAATAGGCAGTGTATTTTCTTGAATTACAATTCGGTGATTTAGTAAGTTTGTATGTCCAATAGTGGTGTTATCCCAATCAAATATAGTTTGATATCGATTAAGTAGTATTCTTAACTCATGTTTGAGCTCTTCTTTGATTTTGCCTACTTCTAGCATCTTAAACAGTTCTTCATTTAATGGTGAATTTTTGTCTGGGTCTGGATCAGTTTCTTGCACTACGAATAGATCGTGTGTCTCATTTGGCTGATACGCCTGAATATCTTCTTTTCGCAGATCGAATTTTTCTAACGTTCCAATTTCTTCGTGTGGTTCAAATAGTACATCATTACTGGTTCGGTTATATAAATGTATCTTGATCGACTTTCGGTTAACTATTAATTCTGCATTTTGATCAAAGAATCCAGATGTGTCATTCAATTTTGGAGTTGTTTTTTCAAAATGATATATGTAATTTCTTGTATTTTGCATTTCTTCTTTATCTTTATGTATGAATATTGTTGATGATGAATTTGCTGGTATGATCATTCCATGGGAAGATGCATGTATTTTGCAATTTTCTTTTTGGTTTATAAAGGTTGTATCCTGTTTAACATCATTTTCTAATACTAATAAAGATTCGGGTTCCTCTTGTTGAGAGTCATCATCTGTACTGTTTTCTTCTTCTGTACTGCTCACACTGGTATCGTATTCTTCCTCTGAACTATCTTTTTCAGGTCCTATTTTAAAATGCACATGCCTTTCTTTTGAATTAGTGAGGCTAATAGGCTTTTGGTAATTTTGTGTTTGACTTGTCATTTTTGGTATTGGTGTGTTTTTTCGCAAGAATGATATTTCCAATTCTGCCTTTTTATTTTTATATGATACTTTGAGTGTTGAACTATTGAAATCTATTTTTGCCTTTGCTCGATTAAGCCAATTATTTCCAATAATAAGGTGAGTTGGGCATGAAGGAAGTACTTCTATTGTACATGGTATAAATATATTTTCTTCAACTTCAATCGGTACATCGTATATCAATCCTAGTGCGGGCTGCTTAGTTCCATTTCCTAGAGTGAATACGCTTTCTGATGGGGCATCTATTTCTAATTCAAGTGCTTCAGCTAAGGCCTTAGACATACAAGTCTTTGCAGCACCACAATCAATTAAGGCTTTGATCCCTTTATCTCCAATACGTATTTTGGAGTACACTGCAGTTGTATTGTATTCTTCATCTTCAATCAAGGCCATTGCCTGAACATTGTGCGTAGTACGTCTAGGTCTGCATTCTTTGTTTAATTCCCTTCGCATTGCTGGACTGACTGTTATTAAATCTCGTACAGAAATATTTGCTTTTTGATTCAAAACATCATCTCCTATGTTATAGTCAATTTTGGGAGAAGTTCGTTTTGCCCTAGGTTTCTTTGGAGTTGGTGTCTTATTTTCCTCGATAGGTAATTCTGTGTCCATTATGACATCTTCTTGCACAGTTTGTTGTGAACTTCTTGGTTGATTAATTTCTTCCAAATGTTTTCGTACATTAACTCTTCTGGTTGTGATGGGAGCTCTCTCTTTTGTTGTTTTTCTGACTTTTGGATATGGCTCTTTTGAAGTACTGACTACAATAGGTGGGTGTTCAATCCTAGTTGCTGCATACAAATCTTGGTGATTTTGCTTTTGTTCGTCTTGTGAAAGTAGCACATTTAGATTATGAGGTGATTGTTGTGTTTGATTAGTGTGGTTTGGTTGATTAATGGATTTGTTGTTATTATATTGGGTGTTTGATTGACCATTTCTTTGATTAAAAGCAATCGACCCATTTAGTTTTTTGACTGTTGCTGAGGTTGTTGAGATTGTTGAGATTGTGAAGGATATTGTCGAGGTTTTTCATACTGATTGTTTTGATTGTATTCTCTTCTAGAAGGTGGATGACTGTTATGATATTGATCATGCTTTCCATTACCATAATGAGTTTCACCATAGTTATTATAATGAGGGTAATTGTTGTTTCTGTCATTATAGTTATTGTAACTAGGTCTGTTATTGCGATTGTAATTTCTATTTGAGTAGGATAGCTTGGGTGGAATATTGAGTTCATCACGAATAGTTTGTTGTATAAGGTTGACTAGATCTTCAGGAGAGCTTCGATACATGGTTTCATTAGCCCCAATATGATTATGACGAATAGGCGCACTAGATTGTCTTCCAACTACTTCCATTGTTGTCAACTGGGTGGGACCAGTTACAATATTAGGAGTAGTAGTCAGGTGTTCATAATGTGCTTTTGTACGAATATCATTTATAGGGACATATTGAACCGATCGTTCACCTGTGTCTACTAATTCAACGTTGTGGTTATTGACGGGATGATGTGTATATAGGTTGTCATTCTGATAGATAAGTGCAGTATTGACATTTCTGGGAATAAATGGGTTGTCTACCATAGCAATTTTTCGTGGTCTATGGGCATTCCACCATCCTTCCGCATGATTTGTCCAATCTTTGAAATCTCGAGAGCTTGATTGTATACAAAACTGTTTAATTTCCCTGAGTAAACCAGCACGAAAACGACTTTGTATAACTTCTTCGCTTGTAATGTTAGCCAAGTCTGCCGCTTCTCTCAATCTGGCTAAAAATATTTGGGGGTGTTCTTGTTCACCTTGTTGCATTTCACTGAATTCCATTTCATAATTTTGTATGAGCTCTGGTGTAATATAATGATTTTTTAGTAAATCCAAAGCTTCAGTATAAGTGACATTGGGATATTCTTTTAGTATAACACGTTCAAAATATGTTTTTGCTGCTCGACGTAGTTGTGATTTGAGTATTACTAACTTTCTAGCATCACTGTTTGTATTGCTGATAGCGAGAAATGATTCTAGAATTTCTTGAAAATGGCGAAAATCTTCACCTTCGTAACCATAAAATTCAATTAAACGGGGACGATAGCTTTGACTAGAGTTTGAGCCATTCAATGCTGCCAACACGATTTGTTCTTGAGGTAAAGCTGTCATTTTTGCCAGTAAATGTTTTGATATTGTTGATTCGATTTTGAGTAAGTTCTTTTGATTGGTTTGATTGATTTCTTCGTATTTTTTTTTTTGATTTTGTGCCCTCGTAGTGACCACCAAATGTAATTTTGTTTGGGTGTATTGGGTTAAGGTTTAAATAAGCAGAGATTTGAGTTATAATTGATATAAGAGTTGACTTTTTGTGAATTGGATTTGGCTTGATTCGCTTGATATAGTGACCACCAGATCTTGTAAAGTAGATCAATCTTGTTTTGATTCGTAAAAAGGTTTGTTTAAAGTAAAAATAAAATAAAAAGGGATACAATGAAGATAATTAGCTTCAAGGGACTTGACTTTGTAATTATAATAGAATATCAAAAGAGCTTTTTAAAAGGATAATTGATAAATTTATTCAAAGAAAAACAAAGTAAATAAAGTTGTAGATTTTGTAAGTAAAAGTTTTAAAGTGCAAAGATCGAAGTGAAGTTTTTATATCTTGAGGAATAAATCCTCAGTATTTATACTGTTTGGTGGGTTAATGTTTGGTCAGATTTGATTGGCAATATTAACTTTTGGATCGTTTGAAAAGATCGTACCAAAAGATCGTTCCTTTTGTTCGTTCAAAAAGTTGGTTCTTGTGTTACAGTAATGTATGCGGACTCTTACACTCTTTACTGCGTACTTTGGTCACAACACCAAGGTTGAACGCCGCAAAAAACTGAAGGGAGTGGGATTCGAACCCACGCCTCCGAAGAGAACACGACCTTAACGTGTCGCCTTAGACCAACTCGGCCATCCCTCCAGATGATATTTGTCGTAGCTAAAAGACATAAGCCCTCACCCAATTCCCCGGTCCGCACTGCAAATAATCGTTCCAATTAGGTACCGGATTGCGCAAGATTGCTCTTCGTTTGGGTAACAAATTGTTACTTTTTTTCGTGAAAAAAATTAAATCTTGCTGTATTGATCATTTTCGAATTTTGAAAAAAGATTTAGATGCGAAAAAAATAAAGAAATTTAACGATGTTATTATTTTATTTGTAGGGTAAATATTCATGGAGTTATTCATGTTTTTAAAGAAATGTCTTTTTTTACAAACGATCTTTTTTTGGAAAGCGTATTTCTCTCCATTGTTTAAAGACCGATATTTTCTTTTTTTTATTTTTGAGGGCAAAATGCGGAAATCAAAAGCACCGTGCGATTATTTTGTACAGAAGAATACATATTAGGAAGGCAATCTGTGATCTTTAGCTAAGCTCATTGGAAATGTGTAACAGAACGTAACAAAATAGTTGCGTTTAGTAAAAAAAAAAAAAAGAAGCTGAAAGATTAAAAGTAAAAAAAAAAGACAAAGTTAAAAAAAAAGACACAGTTAAAAAAAAAAGACAGCGAAAAAAAAAAAGAATATAGCAATAAAAGGTTCCTTATTCAAATGAAAACAATAATCTAGAGCAAATATACTTTATAGAAATGCAAATGCTTTTATGTTATAACAAAAGAATACTTGTATATTCTAAAAAGAATAAAAAAATAAAGAAGCTTTGCTCACATTTTGTTATAATTAACACATACAAGTACAGCGTTTTTGTTTTTCAAGTAAATAGATGGCTTTATTATTTTTTATGACAAATAATACAAGAGAATATATGTTTTTAAGCTTACACTGGTTCATTACTTACCTCATGTTTACACATGGGTGTAATTTGCCATTAGGCCATTAGCCATTAGCCATTAGCCATCAGCCATTAGCCATTAGAGATGTTAACATTGCCAACTTCCGTTACCAAAGAGGAATTTTCAGCAGCAAGCAGTAATAAAAGTTTGATATTCTTATAGCTTTGTCATGTTGGAAAGAACAGCTTCTCTCATGAGGTTAATGTTCATCATCCGAATGTGTCCCATTAGGAATTCCTACTGTAAAAAAAAAAAAAAAAAAAAAAAGAAATCGACATTAGACTTGGTTGTTATTTTTTTTAATAAACTTACATTTGACCAGTGCTTGAGCTTTCCTTTTTTCTTATGCCTTTGGCATCTAGAGTATTCCATGAAACAAAACGAGGGAAAAAAAAAACGTTACTTTAAGCACCGACTTTGTTTTTTAAATTTAACATGTTTTTTTTTATCAGGCATATTTTCTCTTTCTACCAATTTTCTTTGCTATTTCCAAATTTAAAAAATATAAACATGAACAACTTCAACACCACCAAAATTATTTGTACCTGTTCTGAATGCAGCAACCATCCCAATGGATTCAGAATGCTTGCAAAGAGAACTGTAAGAGGTCATGAACTTATCGACAGAGTTAGAAATAGAGGTTTTTTTGTTTTATTTTTCAATAGAAATCCAAACGTGCTAATTTTCAAAAAAAAAAAAAAAAAAAAAAAAAAAAAAAAAAAAAAAAAACAAAATAGAATCGAGAAGAGTATCTGAAGCTAACGACAACGGGGAGGAAACTGTCGAATACTCATCAGCCATTCCTGAACCAGTAACTGAAGGTATATTTTTAATCAGCAAAGTATTTAATATAAGAAAGGTTTTATTTATTGAAATGTATTTTGCAACTTGTTAGACGGAATGAATATTGACGAAGAGGAAGGAATGAGTAATGAAGAACAGCTTCGTCACCTCTTGCTGTTGTTCATTGTGCTTTTTCAAGCAAAGCACCTCTCGGTGAAAGCCGGTGAAGACTTGTTGGCCTTTCTTTCCTTCTTTGTCCGTTCTCTTGGCCATGGTATGGAGATTCCTACAAAGATCTCTACTGCCCGTACTATGGTCAATTATTCCACTGCCAGCAATGGTTTGTCCCGTTTTCTTGTTTGCTCTGCTTGTCGAAGCGTTTACACTTCTGGAAGCTTGCATTCTCGCTCCTGTGGCTATGTACGCTTCCCTCACAACCCTTATCGACAAGCACAACCATGTGGAAATGCTCTTTTTGCAGGCAGCAGTTTAAAGCCAGTGCTTGAGTATCCCTACAACTCAATTACTGAGACTTTAAAAAAGTTCTTTATGCGACCCAGTTTTGAACAACAAATTGAGCAATGGAGAAGAAGATCAGTTGATGAAGATGTTATGTTCGACATATACGATGGCAGAGTTTGGAATCAGCTTGTGGATTCAAACGGGCAAATTTTTACCAGTCAACCAAGATCATTGATGGTATCCTTGAATGTGGATTGGTTCCAGCCAAGTGACAACATGAAGCATTCTAGTGGTGCCATTTACCTTGCAATCAACAATCTGCCAAGAAATACACGTATGAAGTTTTCCAACATCGTTTTGGCAGGTGTTATTCCTGGACCACATGAGCCCAATGATGATCAAATCCAAAACTTCTTGAAGCCATTGGTAGATGAATTGCTTGTACTGTACAATGGTGTTATAATGCCCACTTACGAAAATCCTAACGGAGAACTAGTTCGTGTGGCATTGATGTCCATCAATTGTGATATGCCTGCAGCAAGAAAAGTAGCTGGATACATGGGCGCCATGGCTACTAAAGCATGTAACAAGTGCTCAACTGCTTTTGGCCGTCTATCAACTGGTACCAGGTCTTCAAAACCAAACTTTTCTGATTTCAACGATGAAAACTGGGTGCAAAGAACGTGGGAACAGCAAAGATTTGATGCGTATGACTGGTTGACTGCTACGCACAAGGCACAACAAGAAGAAAAACAGGCAAGTTCTGGTACAAAGTGGAGTGAAGTACATCGACTTCCTTACTTTGATGTGGTGAGATATGTAACTGTCGATCCAATGCATAACTTATTTCTTGGAACACCTAAGAAAATGATTGAAGTCTGGCAGGATTTTGGCTTGCTTGTTTCTACTGATTTTCCAGCAATGGCAACAGAGTCGACTACTATCAGCATTCCTCAGCAATACGCTAAGCTATCTGAAGGTATGTAATACTGCTTGATCGTGTTTATATATACATGGAATAAAGCTTTATTTCATGGTGGAACAAAATACTTATTTTTTTTTCTTTTTTTTTTAAAAAAAATAGGAAAAATCTCTGGTGCTTTTGCTAATATGAAATCAGATGAGTGGAGAACCTGGGTTGTTGTGCTGTCACCTTTCCTGCTCAAACAAAAACTGGCAGGTGAACATTTTACAAACTGGTTGTGGTTGTGGTTAAACCCCAAAATCCTGTGGTTGCCCGCTTAATTTCAGAGTTGTGGTTGGAGCACTTTTCATGACGATAACTAAAGTTAGAATCACGGCTATAGCAAAAATATGAAATTCAGTGTTGGCCGGTTACGTTTCGGAGTAATAACGAACACTAGGCGCACCCCATTGGGTATATAAACGAGATAAAGTGATTTTTACACATAGCCCACTATTTTGGTGCCTATCGCTAGGCTTATAGCTAAAATTTGGCTTATGGCTAAAGTTAAGCGGAGTGATAACCAACACTAAGTGCACCCCATTTGCTCTATAAATCACACAAAGTGATTTTCACACATAGCTCACTATGTTTATGCCTATGGATAGGCGTATAGCTAAAATTTGGCCTATGACTAAAGTTAAGCTTGGATCTCTGATTATTTCTAAGGTTATACCCTAAAATCCTGTGGTTGCCCGCTTAATTTCAGAGTTGTGGTTAGGGCACTTTTCACGACGATAACTAAAGTTAGAGTCACGGCTATAGCGAAAAAGTAAAATCCAGTGTTGTCCGGTTACTTTTCGGAGTGATAACCAACACTAGGCGCACCCCATTGGGTATATAAACGAGATAAAGTGATTTTTGCATATAGCTCACTATTTTTGTGCCTATGGCTAGGCTTATGACTAAAATTGGGCTTATAGTTAAAGTTAAGCGGAGTGATAATCAACACTAGACACACCCCATTTGGTCTACAAATCATACAAAGCCATTTTTACACATAGCTCACTATGTTTATGCCTATGGATAGGCTTATAGCTAAAATTTGGCCTATGACTAAAGTTAAGCTTGGATCTCTGATTATTTCTAAGGTTAAACCCCAAAATCCTGTGGTTGCCCGCTTAATTTCAGAATTGTGAAATGAATGGAAAGTTTAGGAAGCAAATCTGTCCCAATAAGAATTTTACAATTGTGAGAGGAAGCATGATCGTCAATAATATGAAACTTATGTTTAATAATATGGTCAATGTTGTCGTATTCGACATTCACATAATCAATAGATCTCATTCTGGGAATTTGGTCGCCATTTGCTAAAACTAGGTTACCAGGAACTGAATGAAATTTAATATTATTGTCTATTGCAAATTTTTTATTTATGACAGAGACACGTGCACCAGTATCTATGATACCATAAGCGTTCACATTATTAAGCGTGATTGGAGTAAAGGGGGAATAAGCCACATTATCCGATTCGAATAGACTATCATCTTCTCCAACTTTATTGTTACGAATGGCAAAGACATTTTTGTTATACTCTTCATCAAAACTAGTATTTATATTTTTATTTGAACAGATTATATTTCTGTCATAATGCTTATAAAGAAATTCAATTTCGTCATCAGATGATTCACATTGCTCATACGAGTGCGAGGTAGATTCATTATTACTAGGAGATAAAGATAAATCAGTAACTCTGTTTTTAGGAGATTTATTTATCTGACTAATGCTAGTGATCGAGTTGGACAGCTCTAAATTGCTAACAGTTTTGTCATTCCCTTTAGAAGAATTACTTACAATTTTTTTGCCATATTTTCTTTTGATATGTTCAAGTCTTACAGAACAAGATGAATAATGACGAGGAGAGTACTTGGCAGTTTTGCAAAATGTGCATATACCTTGTTTCTTTAAATCTGCAATTTCTTGCTCAAATTCAACAGATGTTTTTGAAACTTTTTGGATCTTATGTTCACTTTGATGTACCATTTTTCTTTTTTTAGTATTGGCGTTATCATCCTGTTCAACGAGTTTTTTGGTATTGTCTTTCTTTTTCTTATCCTTAAGGATGTTCAACAAAGCAGATTCTAAGTTAGCCATTTCTTTAATTAGAATTGACTCCAGAACATTCCATTCCTTAGGCAGAGGAATAGGCAAGTTGCGTGTTGAATAAATACTTTCTCCAGTGATATTGGAGCTAATAGAGACAAGCGAGGGAAGATTTTTTTTGACAGTAGCTTGGACAATTTCCTGAAACTTGACAGTGTAAAGCCTCGAAATGAAATGTCCAATCAAGAAAGTGTTATCATGCATGTTAACCTTTGCACCAAGAGAGAAAAGACGATATCGATCCATTGCTTGGGTCAAAGTTTCACAACGTTCTTGTTTGAAATTGATAAGATTTTTAAACCACATCTCTGGTGTAGTTTGTGAAGCAAGATCGAAGCGTTGTTTCAAGACTTCTTTTGCCTGATCCCAATTCAAAGCGGTTTTCTTATCCATACAACGTCTTTTAATGAATCGTTCGAACCAGTCATGGTCGGTATCACTGTCAGACTTTTCAAAAGAAACTTCCAGGTAGTGCAACCAATGATCCTCTACAGATACATCATAATCCAAGAATTTTCTTTGGAAATCTCTAATAAACATATCCAAAGATGGTTCATTACTTGGTCTGACGTTTTTATCACCTTCGCGAAGAGTGAGCTGATACAGAGTACTAGCGGTAGGGTTGACGTTGAATTTTGGGATTTCACGGCTTGGGATAAGTCTATCGTTGGGTGATGAATTTCTAGATCTATTGCCCTTCAACTCATGATTATGCAGTTCTAACTGGAAAGCAATAAGAGCGTTAACATCATTTAAAACTGATACAGCATAGCTCAATTGCTTTTCGTTTTCTTCAAGTGAAGTTAGCTTATTTTCTAAAATAAAACTCGCTTTATTATTATTTAATTTTTCAATTAAATCAAAGAACAAGGATTTTTGAGCCATCAACCTCTCCATATAATTGGAAGGGTCCGAAGAAGGAACAGCAGGAGAAGAGTCAGTAACTTCATCCATCTCAGCATCAGTTTCAATGGATGCATCATCACGAGGATGGATGGATGAGTTTGACGCTCTACTTTCGAGGGTTTCAAGATCCATTCTATCCAAGGACTTAGCTACTTCATCAGCTGAATCCTTTTCAACGTTTTTGGCAGGGGATTGATTAATAGAAGAATTCATTCAAAAAATGAGATATTTGCAGATAAAAGTGAGAAAAAAGAAAGGAAATAGTACTTGAAAACTAGTGAATGAGTCTCTATGTAACCTTGTTATTAGATTTCAAGACGAGAGACAGAACCCATTTAATCAAACTACGCCTTTATATAGGAAATGAAATTATTCAGGGACCAAAGTGAGTTCAAGGTCAATTTTAGTATTGAGCTTGAACAATATAAACATTGTATATGAGCTTTAAGGAATATGTAATAAGTAATATTATGTCTTCAGTACTTGTTATTTCTTATATAAGATCTGAGTAATCTCATACGAATAATAAGTATTTAATAATGTAAATACGACACAAACCAAGGGGTCACTTGTTTAAAATTTGTCGACCATGCTTTTTTAGGAAGTTGCAAATGCAATTTTATGGCTGTGGTTCTTCTTTTCAAAAATTAATGCTTTTATGTATCGTTTTATTTTATATTCATATTGTGACGATGCCATTGATAATCAAAAAATGATGAGGACGCAAACATAGTTTAATTTTAAGTTGCTAATTACTTTAAAGAAAACCTTTTTATTTTGTATTAACCAACTCGATTCAACTTAACAAAGCGAATTGAAGACATTAACCCAAAAACAATCAAAAGCAACTCGGAAGACAAAAGCCCTACAAAACAAATTATGTATAAACAGCCATCTTTTCTTTTTTTTTCTGGTATGAAAACATACAGTAGCGGACAAAACTGGTGCACAAAAATTAAAATCATCATTGCATCTCCGCTATATGTTTGTGACTTTTGTGGCATATACTATTTGAAAGGCAGTCTAAAATATACATTGTGATAGATAAGCCGGAAATGTACCGGACAATCCCCAGCTGTAAGGTCATTTTTAGTGATTTTTTGAATATTTCAATTTTCGCCAAAAATGTAGTACTTGTTTAGCCTTCTTTCGAATTTATCCATTTCTTTGTAGTTCACTGTAAAATTTCATAATACACTAGTGCATTCCGATGGCTTTTAAAAAATATATAAATCCTTGCTTAATTTGCATTTCTCATTGAATCTCACTTCTTGCTTTTACCCTATTCATTATAACAAAGTACCAGCACTCTATGCCCAAAAAAATTAGCTACGATAAAAAAGAAGCTGTGAAATCTGGAATACGCTCAGGTCGTACGACAATGGATATTTCTAGAACAACGGGAGTCTCTAAATGGACGATCAACAGGATAAGGAAGGAAGAAAAGAACATGAAAACCCATGACCGTGGTGGTCGACCGCTTGTAGTCAGCAAAATAACTAGTGCGATCATCCGCCTAAAGTTTCGACAAGGTCTCTTAGGCACAGCTTCCGATGCTCAGCACTTTTTGAGATCGCTAGGTTACAATATAAGCAAACGGTCGGTCAGAAGGCTTCTTCGAAAGCTAGGTTTCAAGTCTGGAATTAAGAAACACAAGCCTTTCATCAGCTACACAAACCAGAAAAAGCGAATAAAATGGTGTCGTGACAAAGCATCATGGACTGTGGAAGACTGGAAATCTGTGGTCTTCAGTGATGAAACAAAGATCAATGTTTGGGGTGCCGATGGTATACGCTACTATTGGAAGCAAGTCGAGCAACCTTGGCGATCTTTTCATGTTGATCAAACAATGAAGCATGGTGGAGGCTCTATTATGCTTTGGGGCTGTATTACATCTCGAGGACCGGGATATGCTTGTCGAATATACGATGGTGCAATGGACTCACAAGTCTACACGCATATTTTGTCCACTACGTACCGAGATAGCCTAGCATATTACGGTCTGAAACATCGTGATGTCTTGTTTCAGCATGACAATGACCCAAAACACAAGTCAAGGCACACCACCAAATGGATATCTGATAATGGGATATCGGTATTAAAAGATTGGCCGCCACAAAGTCCCGATTTAAATCCCATTGAACACGTTTGGCGACAGTTAAAGTCAAAGCTATCTCGATACGATACCAGACCCAAAAGTATAGACAATCTTTGGAAAAGAATTGATAAAGAGTGGAACTCTTTTACTGAAAATGATATGCAGCCATACTACGAAAGCATGCCAAAACGAATTGCTGCTGTTATCAAACGACGAGGCAATTATACGAATTTTTAGATTTTAACTATTTTTATTGTTTTTTTAAAAATATGTATTCTTATAAATAAAAAACATGTTTCTCCCTCATTTTTAGCACTACAATGATGGAACTTCGTGTAAGTTGCAATGTTTAGTATGTCTTCTATCTGGTATAGTTTCATAGCTATCGCAACTAACATGAGCAAGTACTGGTAGTTAAAAGCCGAAAAAAAGTTTTGTGCACCAGTTTTGTCCGCTACTGTACAATTTTCTTCACTTTTTTTCTGTAAAATAATTTTTTTGAATCGAATGCTTGTTTTCTTCTCAGGAACAAGTCCTTTGAAGCACATACTTGATTGTATTCCCTTTTTTGTTTTGATATTTTTATTACTCTTCTGTAATAAGCTTGATTTACACAACAGAATCTGGTCATTACAGTTTAAATGCGAAATTGTGCTGAATACTGTATTATTTTTTTGGAATCAAGCTTGTTAAGACTATTGGTTCAGCATCTAATCTCTTTAAAATGAATGTATTTAATATTGTAGACACACAAAAACGAATGTTATCGCAATATCTTTTGTTTAATTGATTATCTTAACACTTTGGCTATTTTTTTACATAAAGTATCTATAGTACTTGCTGCAAATGATATTAATAACAACGTTTCAACAAACGTTTATATTTTTATTTCGTATTATTAATGTTATTTTTCTGCAGCAAGTTCTGCAAACCAGGCTGGATTATGTTGAACTCGATCAAAGCTAACATTCTTAAGGCAATTTATTATACCGTTAAAGGTATTGTTATGGTGCTTTCTTCGCCAAATAAATTCAATAAGCAACCAAGGTATCATTTTCTTTGTTCTGAGGGCAGGAGTTGCATTCATTTTTATTCAATTCCAAGTTCCTAAAGAAATTTTAGAATGATTTTGAGCTATAAACCTTTGTATATAGTAACCTTGTTCTTACCCTCAATTGTATTGGTATGAACATCGCCATCACGAAATGTTACACTATGGCTGACAGTTCGATGTATTAAGTTCATTCCAAGGTTTACCATACTTTCATATGCTCGCCAACAGTCTGTATGTATTATGGATGCATCGGCAACATAATTTTGGATAATTGTATTTATCGTTTCCGTGTTTCTGTTATTCACCACAACAAGGAAGTACTTTCGTTCAGGTGTCTTTTCCACACCACCAAGCATCCAAACACCCTCCACATGGTGTCCACGATGACACTTTCTTTTTCCAAACTTTGATTCATCAATTTCTACCACGATTGGATTTCGATCCGCATCATAGTCTCCAATTTTACAATCATTTTGCTGCAAATCTTCTTGTAAGGCTTGGTACCAATCTTAACGTTTTGCGTACTGTATTAGGAGAGCATCCAACCATGGTAGAAATTGCTATGCGGCGTATTTTCAAACGCCAAAAGTAAAGAATGGATAGAGTGTCATAGTTTGGTAAGTTTCGATGAGGAAAAAAGGAAGCGTTTCGTACAGCTATTTGACGTCCATTACAATATTTTTCGCCGGTTTCCTGGTTTATAGTTATGTCATTACATCTCCAACATGGATTACTTCTCGCTTGTTCCAAGTACATAATACTTCCTTCAGCACCATTTTGTGGACATAATGGGAACATTTTGCTCTCTGCTCCAATTATGTGGCAAAATGGTACTGTGATGTAACTCTTCATCAACTTCAAAATCTTCTTTTTCCAGTCATTCTTCAATATCGTCGTTATTGATAGAAATAAATGCTTCATCCAAGTTTGAATTTTGTTCAGTTTATAAATGTGTTTTTTCTACTTCATCATCAGAATCAACAATAATAACAGGGTTACTTGATGAAGCAACAGATAACGACACAGACGGTGGTTAAACCCCAAAAGAGTTATGGATACCAGCACAAAACGCTTATAAAATTGTGGTTGTGGTTTTCAACGCAGAAACAGAACCAATGGACCACAAAAACGCAAAAAAAGAAAATTGTGTTTACGGTTAAAATCCAAAATCCTATGGTTGCCAGCTTAATTTCATAGTTGTGGTTTAGGCACTTTTTATGACGGTAACTAAAGTTAGAGTCACGGCTATAGCGAAAAAGTAAATCCAGTGTTGTCCGGTTACTTTTCGGAGTGAGAACCAACACTAGGCGCACCCCATTGGGTATATAAACGAGATAAAGCGATTTTTATTACAGACAATCCTGTGATTGCTGTGATTGCTGATTACTGTAGTTGTGGTTGTGGTTGTGGTTGTGGTTGTGGTTATGGTTGTGGCTGTGGCTGTGGCTTGTGGTTGTGGTTGTGGTTGTGGTTGTGGTTGTGGTTGTGGTTGTGGTTGTGGTTGTGGTTGTGGTTGTGGTTGTGGGTTGTGGTTGTGGTTGTGGTTGTGGTTGTGGTTGTGGTTGCTAAAGTTAGAGTCACGGCTATAGCAAAAATATGAAATTCAGTGTTGGCCGGTTACGTTTCGGAGTAATAACGAACACTAGGTGCACCCCATTTGCTCTATAAATGGATAAACTGATTTTTACACATAGCCCACTATTTTGGTGCCTATGGCTAGGCTTATAGCTAAAATTTGGCTTATGGCTAAAGTTAAGCGGAGTGATAACCAACACTAAGTGCACCCTATTTGCTCTATAAATGGGATAAAGCCATTTTTACACATAGCCCACTATTTTTGTGCCTATGGCTATGCTTATAGCTATAATTTGGCCTATGACTAAAGTTAAGGTTGGATCTCTGATTATTTGCATGGTTAAACCCCAAAATCCTGTGGTTGCCCGCTTAATTTTGGAGTTGTGGTTGGAGCATTTTCTTGACGGTAACTAAAGTTAGAGTCACGGCTATAGCAAAAATATGAAATTCAGTGTTGGCCGGTTACGTTTCGGAGTAATAACGAACACTAGGTGCACCCCATTTGCTCTATAAATGGTATAAACTGATTTTTACACATAGCCCACTATTTTGGTGCCTATGGCTAGGCTTATAGCTAAAATTTGGCTTATGGCTAAAGTTAAGCGGAGTGATAACCAACACTAAGTGCACCCTTTGCTCTATAAATGGGATAAAGCCATTTTTACACATAGCCCACTATTTTTGTGCCTATGGCTATGCTTATAGCTATAATTTGGCCTATGACTAAAGTTAAGGTTGGATCTCTGATTATTTGCATGGTTAAACCCCAAAATCCTGTGGTTGCCCGCTTAATTTTGGAGTTGTGGTTGGAGCACTTTTCTTGACGGTAACTAAGTTAGAGTCACGGCTATAGCAAAAATATGAAATTCAGTGTTGGCCGGTTACGTTTCGGTAATAACGAACACTAGGTGCACCCCATTTGCTCTATAAATGGTATAAACTGATTTGTTACACATAGCCCACTATTTTGGTGCCTATGGCTAGGCTTATAGCTAAAATTTGGCTTATGGCTAAAGTTAAGCGGAGTGATTAACCAACACTAAGTGCACCCTATTTGCTCTAAATGGGATAAAGCCATTTTTACACATAGCCCACTATTTTTGTGCCTATGGCTATGCTTATAGCTATAATTTGGCCTATGACTAAAGTTAAGGTTGGATCTCTGATTATTTGCATGGTTTAAACCCCAAATCCTGTGTTGCCCGCTTAATTTGGAGTTGTGGTTGGAGCACTTTTCTTGACGGTAACTAAAGTAGAGTCACGGCTATAGCAAAATATGAACTTCAGTGTTGGCCGGTTACGTTTCGGAGTAATAACGAACACTAGGTGCACCCCATTTGCTCTATAAATGGTATAAACTGATTTTTACACATAGCCCACTATTTTGGTGCCTATGGCTAGGCTTATAGCTAAATTGGCTTATGGCTAAGTTAAGGCGGAGTGATAACCAACACTAAGTGCACCCTATTTGCTCTATAAATGGGATAAAGCCATTTTTACACATAGCCCACTATTTTTGTGCCTATGGCTATGCTTATAGCTATAATTTGGCCTATGACTAAAGTTAAGGTTGGATCTCTGATTATTTGCATGGTTAAACCCCAACATCCTGTGGTTGCCCGCTTAATTTGGAGTTTTGGTTGGAGCACTTTTCCTGACGTAACTAAAGTTAGAGTCACGGCTATAGCAAAAATATGAAATTCAGTGTGGCCGGTTACGTTCGGAGTAATAACGAACACTAGGTGCACCCCATTTGCTCTATAAATGGTATAAACTGATTTTTACACATAGCCCACTATTTTGGTGCCTATGGCTAGGCTTATAGCTAAAATTTGGCTTATGGCTAAAGTTAAGCGGAGTGATAACCAACACTAAGTGCACCCTATTTGCTCTATAATGGGATAAAGCCATTTTTACACATAGCCCACTATTTTGTGCCTATGGCTATGCTTATAGCTATAATTTGGCCTATGACTAAAGTTAAGGTTGGATCTCTGATTATTTGCATGGTTAAACCCCAAATCCTGTGGTTGCCCGCTTAATTTTGGAGTTGTGGTTGGAGCACTTTTCTTGCCGGTAACTAAAGTTAGACAGTCACGGCCTATAGCAAAAATATGAATTCAGTGTTGGCCGGTTACGTTTCGGAGTAATAACGAACACTAGGTGCACCCCATTTGCTCTAAATGGTTTTATAAACTGATTTTTACACATAGCCCACTATTTGGTGCCTATGGCTAGGCTTATAGCTAAAATTTGGCTTATGGCTAAAGTTAAGCGGAGTGAATAACCAACACTAAGTGCACCCTATTTGCTCTATAAATGGGATAAAGCCATTTTTACACATAGCCCACTATTTTTGTGCCTATGGCTATGCTTATAGCTATAATTTGGCCTATGACTAAAGTTAAGGTTGGATCTCTGATTATTTGCATGGTTAAACCCCAAATCCTGTGGTTGCCCGCTTAATTTTGGAGTTGTGGTTGGAGCACTTTTCTTGACGGTAACTAAAGTTAGAGTCACGGCTATAGCAAAAATATGAAATTCAGTGTTGGCCGGTTACGTTTCGGAGTAATAACGAACACTAGGTGCACCCCATTTGCTCTATAAATGGTATAAACTGATTTTTACACATAGCCCACTATTTTGGTGCCTATGGCTAGGCTTATAGCTAAAATTTGGCTTATGGCTAAAGTTAAGCGGAGTGATAACCAACACTAAGTGCACCCTATTTGCTCTATAAATGGGATAAAGCCATTTTTACACATAGCCCACTATTTTTGTGCCTATGGCTATGCTTATAGCTATAATTTGGCCTATGACTAAAGTTAAGGTTGGATCTCTGATTATTTGCATGGTTAAACCCCAAAATCCTGTGGTTGCCCGCTTAATTTTGGAGTTGTGGTTGGAGCACTTTTCTTGACGGTAACTAAAGTTAGAGTCACGGCTATAGCAAAAATATGAAATTCAGTGTTGGCCGGTTACGTTTCGGAGTAATAACGAACACTAGGTGCACCCCATTTGCTCTATAAATGGTTATAAACTGATTTTTACACATAGCCCACTATTTTGGTGCCTATGGCTAGGCTTATAGCTAAAATTTGGCTTATGGCTAAAGTTAAGCGGAGTGATAACCAACACTAAGTGCACCCTATTTGCTCTATAAATGGGATAAAGCCATTTTTACACATAGCCCACTATTTTTGTGCCTATGGCTATGCTTATAGCTATAATTTGGCCTATGACTAAAGTTAAGGTTGGATCTCTGATTATTTGCATGGTTAAACCCCAAATCCTGTGGTTGCCCGCTTAATTTTGGAGTTGTGGTTGGAGCACTTTTCTTGACGGTAACTAAAGTTAGAGTCACGGCTATAGCAAAAATATGAAATTCAGTGTTGGCCGGTTACGTTTCGGAGTAATAACGAACACTAGGTGCACCCCATTTGCTCTATAAATGGTATAAACTGATTTTTACACATAGCCCACTATTTTGGTGCCTATGGCTAGGCTTATAGCTAAAATTTGGCTTATGGCTAAAGTTAAGCGGAGTGATAACCAACACTAAGTGCACCCTATTTGCTCTATAAATGGGATAAAGCCATTTTTACACATAGCCCACTATTTTTGTGCCTATGGCTATGCTTATAGCTATAATTTGGCCTATGACTAAAGTTAAGGTTGGATCTCTGATTATTGCATGGTTTAAACCCCAAAATCCTGTGGTTGCCCGCTTAATTTTGGAGTTGTGGTTGGAGCACTTTTCTTGACGGTAACTAAAGTTAGAGTCACGGCTATAGCAAAAATATGAAATTCAGTGTTGGCCGGTTACGTTTCGGAGTAATAACGAACACTAGGTGCACCCCATTTGCTCTATAAATGGTATAAACTGATTTTTACACATAGCCCACTATTTTGGTGCCTATGGCTAGGCTTATAGCTAAAATTTGGCTTATGGCTAAAGTTAAGCGGAGTGATAACCAACACTAAGTGCACCCTATTTGCTCTATAAATGGGATAAAGCCATTTTTACACATAGCCCACTATTTTTGTGCCTATGGCTATGCTTATAGCTATAATTTGGCCTATGACTAAAGTTAAGGTTGGATCTCTGATTATTTGCATGGTTAAACCCCAAAATCCTGTGGTTGCCCGCTTAATTTTGGAGTTGTGGTTGGAGCACTTTTCTTGACGGTAACTAAAGTTAGAGTCACGGCTATAGCAAAAATATGAAATTCAGTGTTGGCCGGTTACGTTTCGGAGTAATAACGAACACTAGGTGCACCCCATTTGCTCTATAAATGGTATAAACTGATTTTACACATAGCCCACTATTTTGGTGCCTATGGCTAGGCTTATAGCTAAAATTTGGCTTATGGCTAAAGTTAAGCGGAGTGATAACCAACACTAAGTGCACCCTATTTGCTCTATAAATGGGATAAAGCCATTTTTACACATAGCCCACTATTTTTGTGCCTATGGCTATGCTTATAGCTATAATTTGGCCTATGACTAAAGTTAAGGTTGGATCTCTGATTATTTGCATGGTTAAACCCCAAAATCCTGTGGTTGCCCGCTTAATTTTGGAGTTGTGGTTGGAGCACTTTTCTTGACGGTAACTAAAGTTAGAGTCACGGCTATAGCAAAAATATGAAATTCAGTGTTGGCCGGTTACGTTCGGAGTAATAACGAACACTAGGTGCACCCCATTTGCTCTATAAATGGTATAAACTGATTTTTACACATAGCCCACTATTTTGGTGCCTATGGCTAGGCTTATAGCTAAAATTTGGCTTATGGCTAAAGTTAAGCGGAGTGATAACCAACACTAAGTGCACCCTATTTGCTCTATAAATGGGATAAAGCCATTTTTACACATAGCCCACTATTTTTGTGCCTATGGCTATGCTTATAGCTATAATTTGGCCTATGACTAAAGTTAAGGTTGGATCTCTGATTATTTGCATGGTTAAACCCCAAAATCCTGTGGTTGCCCGCTTAATTTTGGAGTTGTGGTTGGAGCACTTTTCTTGACGGTAACTAAAGTTAGAGTCACGGCTATAGCAAAAATATGAAATTCAGTGTTGGCCGGTTACGTTTCGGAGTAATAACGAACACTAGGTGCACCCCATTTGCTCTATAAATGGTATAAACTGATTTTTACACATAGCCCACTATTTTGGTGCCTATGGCTAGGCTTATAGCTAAAATTTGGCTTATGCTAAAGTTAAGCGGAGTGATAACCAACACTAAGTGCACCCTATTTGCTCTATAAATGGGATAAAGCCATTTTACAACATAGCCCACTATTTTTGTGCCTATGGCTATGCTTATAGCTATAATTTGGCCTATGACTAAAGTTAAGGTTGGATCTCTGATTATTTGCATGGTTAAACCCCAAAATCCTGTGGTTGCCCGCCTTAATTTTGGAGTTGTGGTTGGAGCACTTTTCTTGACGGTAACTAAAGTTAGAGTCACGGCTATAGCAAAAATATGAAATTCAGTGTTGGCCGGTTACGTTTCGGAGTAATAACGAACACTAGGTGCACCCCATTTGCTCTATAAATGGTATAAACTGATTTTTACACATAGCCCACTATTTTGGTGCCTATGGCTAGGCTTATAGCTAAAATTTGGCTTATGGCTAAAGTTAAGCGGAGTGATAACCAACACTAAGTGCACCCTATTTGCTCTATAAATGGGATAAAGCCATTTTTACACATAGCCCACTATTTTGTGCCTATGGCTATGCTTATAGCTATAATTTGGCCTATGACTAAAGTTAAGGTTGGATCTCTGATTATTTGCATGGTTAAACCCCAAAATCCTGTGGTTGCCCGCTTAATTTTGGAGTTGTGGTTGGAGCACTTTTCTTGACGGTAACTAAAGTTAGAGTCACGGCTATAGCAAAATATGAAATTCAGTGTTGGCCGGTTACGTTTCGGAGTAATAACGAACACTAGGTGCACCCCATTTGCTCTATAAATGGTATAAACTGATTTTTACACATAGCCCACTATTTTGGTGCCTATGGCTAGGCTTATAGCTAAAATTTGGCTTATGGCTAAAGTTAAGCGGAGTGATAACCAACACTAAGTGCACCCTATTTGCTCTATAAATGGGATAAAGCCATTTTTACACATAGCCCACTATTTTTGTGCCTATGGCTATGCTTATAGCTATAATTTGGCCTATGACTAAAGTTAAGGTTGGATCTCTGATTATTTGCATGGTTAAACCCCAAAATCCTGTGGTTGCCCGCTTAATTTTGGAGTTGTGGTTGGAGCACTTTTCTTGACGGTAACTAAAGTTAGAGTCACGGCTATAGCAAAAATATGAAATTCAGTGTTGGCCGGTTACGTTTCGGAGTAATAACGAACACTAGGTGCACCCCATTTGCTCTATAAATGGTATAAACTGATTTTTACACATAGCCCACTATTTTGGTGCCTATGGCTAGGCTTATAGCTAAAATTTGGCTTATGGCTAAAGTTAAGCGGAGTGATAACCAACACTAAGTGCACCCTATTTGCTCTATAAATGGGATAAAGCCATTTTTACACATAGCCCACTATTTTTGTGCCTATGGCTATGCTTATAGCTATAATTTGGCCTATGACTAAAGTTAAGGTTGGATCTCTGATTATTTGCATGGTTAAACCCCAAAATCCTGTGGTTGCCCGCTTAATTTTGGAGTTGTGGTTGGAGCACTTTTCTTGACGGTAACTAAAGTTAGAGTCACGGCTATAGCAAAAATATGAAATTCAGTGTTGGCCGGTTACGTTTCGGAGTAATAACGAACACTAGGTGCACCCCATTTGCTCTATAAATGGTATAAACTGATTTTTACACATAGCCCACTATTTTGGTGCCTATGGCTAGGCTTATAGCTAAAATTTGGCTTATGGCTAAAGTTAAGCGGAGTGATAACCAACACTAAGTGCACCCTATTTGCTCTATAAATGGGATAAAGCCATTTTTACACATAGCCCACTATTTTTGTGCCTATGGCTATGCTTATAGCTATAATTTGGCCTATGACTAAAGTTAAGGTTGGATCTCTGATTATTTGCATGGTTAAACCCCAAAATCCTGTGGTTGCCCGCTTAATTTTGGAGTTGTGGTTGGAGCACTTTTCTTGACGGTAACTAAAGTTAGAGTCACGGCTATAGCAAAAATATGAAATTCAGTGTTGGCCGGTTACGTTTCGGAGTAATAACGAACACTAGGTGCACCCCATTTGCTCTATAAATGGTATAAACTGATTTTTACACATAGCCCACTATTTTGGTGCCTATGGCTAGGCTTATAGCTAAAATTTGGCTTATGGCTAAAGTTAAGCGGAGTGATAACCAACACTAAGTGCACCCTATTTGCTCTATAAATGGGATAAAGCCATTTTTACACATAGCCCACTATTTTTGTGCCTATGGCTATGCTTATAGCTATAATTTGGCCTATGACTAAAGTTAAGGTTGGATCTCTGATTATTTGCATGGTTAAACCCCAAAATCCTGTGGTTGCCCGCTTAATTTTGGAGTTGTGGTTGGAGCACTTTTCTTGACGGTAACTAAAGTTAGAGTCACGGCTATAGCAAAAATATGAAATTCAGTGTTGGCCGGTTACGTTTCGGAGTAATAACGAACACTAGGTGCACCCCATTTGCTCTATAAATGGTATAAACTGATTTTTACACATAGCCCACTATTTTGGTGCCTATGGCTAGGCTTATAGCTAAAATTTGGCTTATGGCTAAAGTTAAGCGGAGTGATAACCAACACTAAGTGCACCCTATTTGCTCTATAAATGGGATAAAGCCATTTTTACACATAGCCCACTATTTTTGTGCCTATGGCTATGCTTATAGCTATAATTTGGCCTATGACTAAAGTTAAGGTTGGATCTCTGATTATTTGCATGGTTAAACCCCAAAATCCTGTGGTTGCCCGCTTAATTTTGGAGTTGTGGTTGGAGCACTTTTCTTGACGGTAACTAAAGTTAGAGTCACGGCTATAGCAAAAATATGAAATTCAGTGTTGGCCGGTTACGTTTCGGAGTAATAACGAACACTAGGTGCACCCCATTTGCTCTATAAATGGTATAAACTGATTTTTACACATAGCCCACTATTTTGGTGCCTATGGCTAGGCTTATAGCTAAAATTTGGCTTATGGCTAAAGTTAAGCGGAGTGATAACCAACACTAAGTGCACCCTATTTGCTCTATAAATGGGATAAAGCCATTTTTACACATAGCCCACTATTTTTGTGCCTATGGCTATGCTTATAGCTATAATTTGGCCTATGACTAAAGTTAAGGTTGGATCTCTGATTATTTGCATGGTTAAACCCCAAAATCCTGTGGTTGCCCGCTTAATTTTGGAGTTGTGGTTGGAGCACTTTTCTTGACGGTAACTAAAGTTAGAGTCACGGCTATAGCAAAAATATGAAATTCAGTGTTGGCCGGTTACGTTTCGGAGTAATAACGAACACTAGGTGCACCCCATTTGCTCTATAAATGGTATAAACTGATTTTTACACATAGCCCACTATTTTGGTGCCTATGGCTAGGCTTATAGCTAAAATTTGGCTTATGGCTAAAGTTAAGCGGAGTGATAACCAACACTAAGTGCACCCTATTTGCTCTATAAATGGGATAAAGCCATTTTTACACATAGCCCACTATTTTTGTGCCTATGGCTATGCTTATAGCTATAATTTGGCCTATGACTAAAGTTAAGGTTGGATCTCTGATTATTTGCATGGTTAAACCCCAAAATCCTGTGGTTGCCCGCTTAATTTTGGAGTTGTGGTTGGAGCACTTTTCTTGACGGTAACTAAAGTTAGAGTCACGGCTATAGCAAAAATATGAAATTCAGTGTTGGCCGGTTACGTTTCGGAGTAATAACGAACACTAGGTGCACCCCATTTGCTCTATAAATGGTATAAACTGATTTTTACACATAGCCCACTATTTTGGTGCCTATGGCTAGGCTTATAGCTAAAATTTGGCTTATGGCTAAAGTTAAGCGGAGTGATAACCAACACTAAGTGCACCCTATTTGCTCTATAAATGGGATAAAGCCATTTTTACACATAGCCCACTATTTTTGTGCCTATGGCTATGCTTATAGCTATAATTTGGCCTATGACTAAAGTTAAGGTTGGATCTCTGATTATTTGCATGGTTAAACCCCAAAATCCTGTGGTTGCCCGCTTAATTTTGGAGTTGTGGTTGGAGCACTTTTCTTGACGGTAACTAAAGTTAGAGTCACGGCTATAGCAAAAATATGAAATTCAGTGTTGGCCGGTTACGTTTCGGAGTAATAACGAACACTAGGTGCACCCCATTTGCTCTATAAATGGTATAAACTGATTTTTACACATAGCCCACTATTTTGGTGCCTATGGCTAGGCTTATAGCTAAAATTTGGCTTATGGCTAAAGTTAAGCGGAGTGATAACCAACACTAAGTGCACCCTATTTGCTCTATAAATGGGATAAAGCCATTTTTACACATAGCCCACTATTTTTGTGCCTATGGCTATGCTTATAGCTATAATTTGGCCTATGACTAAAGTTAAGGTTGGATCTCTGATTATTTGCATGGTTAAACCCCAAAATCCTGTGGTTGCCCGCTTAATTTTGGAGTTGTGGTTGGAGCACTTTTCTTGACGGTAACTAAAGTTAGAGTCACGGCTATAGCAAAAATATGAAATTCAGTGTTGGCCGGTTACGTTTCGGAGTAATAACGAACACTAGGTGCACCCCATTTGCTCTATAAATGGTATAAACTGATTTTTACACATAGCCCACTATTTTGGTGCCTATGGCTAGGCTTATAGCTAAAATTTGGCTTATGGCTAAAGTTAAGCGGAGTGATAACCAACACTAAGTGCACCCTATTTGCTCTATAAATGGGATAAAGCCATTTTTACACATAGCCCACTATTTTTGTGCCTATGGCTATGCTTATAGCTATAATTTGGCCTATGACTAAAGTTAAGGTTGGATCTCTGATTATTTGCATGGTTAAACCCCAAAATCCTGTGGTTGCCCGCTTAATTTTGGAGTTGTGGTTGGAGCACTTTTCTTGACGGTAACTAAAGTTAGAGTCACGGCTATAGCAAAAATATGAAATTCAGTGTTGGCCGGTTACGTTTCGGAGTAATAACGAACACTAGGTGCACCCCATTTGCTCTATAAATGGTATAAACTGATTTTTACACATAGCCCACTATTTTGGTGCCTATGGCTAGGCTTATAGCTAAAATTTGGCTTATGGCTAAAGTTAAGCGGAGTGATAACCAACACTAAGTGCACCCTATTTGCTCTATAAATGGGATAAAGCCATTTTTACACATAGCCCACTATTTTTGTGCCTATGGCTATGCTTATAGCTATAATTTGGCCTATGACTAAAGTTAAGGTTGGATCTCTGATTATTTGCATGGTTAAACCCCAAAATCCTGTGGTTGCCCGCTTAATTTTGGAGTTGTGGTTGGAGCACTTTTCTTGACGGTAACTAAAGTTAGAGTCACGGCTATAGCAAAAATATGAAATTCAGTGTTGGCCGGTTACGTTTCGGAGTAATAACGAACACTAGGTGCACCCCATTTGCTCTATAAATGGTATAAACTGATTTTTACACATAGCCCACTATTTTGGTGCCTATGGCTAGGCTTATAGCTAAAATTTGGCTTATGGCTAAAGTTAAGCGGAGTGATAACCAACACTAAGTGCACCCTATTTGCTCTATAAATGGGATAAAGCCATTTTTACACATAGCCCACTATTTTTGTGCCTATGGCTATGCTTATAGCTATAATTTGGCCTATGACTAAAGTTAAGGTTGGATCTCTGATTATTTGCATGGTTAAACCCCAAAATCCTGTGGTTGCCCGCTTAATTTTGGAGTTGTGGTTGGAGCACTTTTCTTGACGGTAACTAAAGTTAGAGTCACGGCTATAGCAAAAATATGAAATTCAGTGTTGGCCGGTTACGTTTCGGAGTAATAACGAACACTAGGTGCACCCCATTTGCTCTATAAATGGTATAAACTGATTTTTACACATAGCCCACTATTTTGGTGCCTATGGCTAGGCTTATAGCTAAAATTTGGCTTATGGCTAAAGTTAAGCGGAGTGATAACCAACACTAAGTGCACCCTATTTGCTCTATAAATGGGATAAAGCCATTTTTACACATAGCCCACTATTTTTGTGCCTATGGCTATGCTTATAGCTATAATTTGGCCTATGACTAAAGTTAAGGTTGGATCTCTGATTATTTGCATGGTTAAACCCCAAAATCCTGTGGTTGCCCGCTTAATTTTGGAGTTGTGGTTGGAGCACTTTTCTTGACGGTAACTAAAGTTAGAGTCACGGCTATAGCAAAAATATGAAATTCAGTGTTGGCCGGTTACGTTTCGGAGTAATAACGAACACTAGGTGCACCCCATTTGCTCTATAAATGGTATAAACTGATTTTTACACATAGCCCACTATTTTGGTGCCTATGGCTAGGCTTATAGCTAAAATTTGGCTTATGGCTAAAGTTAAGCGGAGTGATAACCAACACTAAGTGCACCCTATTTGCTCTATAAATGGGATAAAGCCATTTTTACACATAGCCCACTATTTTTGTGCCTATGGCTATGCTTATAGCTATAATTTGGCCTATGACTAAAGTTAAGGTTGGATCTCTGATTATTTGCATGGTTAAACCCCAAAATCCTGTGGTTGCCCGCTTAATTTTGGAGTTGTGGTTGGAGCACTTTTCTTGACGGTAACTAAAGTTAGAGTCACGGCTATAGCAAAAATATGAAATTCAGTGTTGGCCGGTTACGTTTCGGAGTAATAACGAACACTAGGTGCACCCCATTTGCTCTATAAATGGTATAAACTGATTTTTACACATAGCCCACTATTTTGGTGCCTATGGCTAGGCTTATAGCTAAAATTTGGCTTATGGCTAAAGTTAAGCGGAGTGATAACCAACACTAAGTGCACCCTATTTGCTCTATAAATGGGATAAAGCCATTTTTACACATAGCCCACTATTTTTGTGCCTATGGCTATGCTTATAGCTATAATTTGGCCTATGACTAAAGTTAAGGTTGGATCTCTGATTATTTGCATGGTTAAACCCCAAAATCCTGTGGTTGCCCGCTTAATTTTGGAGTTGTGGTTGGAGCACTTTTCTTGACGGTAACTAAAGTTAGAGTCACGGCTATAGCAAAAATATGAAATTCAGTGTTGGCCGGTTACGTTTCGGAGTAATAACGAACACTAGGTGCACCCCATTTGCTCTATAAATGGTATAAACTGATTTTTACACATAGCCCACTATTTTGGTGCCTATGGCTAGGCTTATAGCTAAAATTTGGCTTATGGCTAAAGTTAAGCGGAGTGATAACCAACACTAAGTGCACCCTATTTGCTCTATAAATGGGATAAAGCCATTTTTACACATAGCCCACTATTTTTGTGCCTATGGCTATGCTTATAGCTATAATTTGGCCTATGACTAAAGTTAAGGTTGGATCTCTGATTATTTGCATGGTTAAACCCCAAAATCCTGTGGTTGCCCGCTTAATTTTGGAGTTGTGGTTGGAGCACTTTTCTTGACGGTAACTAAAGTTAGAGTCACGGCTATAGCAAAAATATGAAATTCAGTGTTGGCCGGTTACGTTTCGGAGTAATAACGAACACTAGGTGCACCCCATTTGCTCTATAAATGGTATAAACTGATTTTTACACATAGCCCACTATTTTGGTGCCTATGGCTAGGCTTATAGCTAAAATTTGGCTTATGGCTAAAGTTAAGCGGAGTGATAACCAACACTAAGTGCACCCTATTTGCTCTATAAATGGGATAAAGCCATTTTTACACATAGCCCACTATTTTTGTGCCTATGGCTATGCTTATAGCTATAATTTGGCCTATGACTAAAGTTAAGGTTGGATCTCTGATTATTTGCATGGTTAAACCCCAAAATCCTGTGGTTGCCCGCTTAATTTTGGAGTTGTGGTTGGAGCACTTTTCTTGACGGTAACTAAAGTTAGAGTCACGGCTATAGCAAAAATATGAAATTCAGTGTTGGCCGGTTACGTTTCGGAGTAATAACGAACACTAGGTGCACCCCATTTGCTCTATAAATGGTATAAACTGATTTTTACACATAGCCCACTATTTTGGTGCCTATGGCTAGGCTTATAGCTAAAATTTGGCTTATGGCTAAAGTTAAGCGGAGTGATAACCAACACTAAGTGCACCCTATTTGCTCTATAAATGGGATAAAGCCATTTTTACACATAGCCCACTATTTTTGTGCCTATGGCTATGCTTATAGCTATAATTTGGCCTATGACTAAAGTTAAGGTTGGATCTCTGATTATTTGCATGGTTAAACCCCAAAATCCTGTGGTTGCCCGCTTAATTTTGGAGTTGTGGTTGGAGCACTTTTCTTGACGGTAACTAAAGTTAGAGTCACGGCTATAGCAAAAATATGAAATTCAGTGTTGGCCGGTTACGTTTCGGAGTAATAACGAACACTAGGTGCACCCCATTTGCTCTATAAATGGTATAAACTGATTTTTACACATAGCCCACTATTTTGGTGCCTATGGCTAGGCTTATAGCTAAAATTTGGCTTATGGCTAAAGTTAAGCGGAGTGATAACCAACACTAAGTGCACCCTATTTGCTCTATAAATGGGATAAAGCCATTTTTACACATAGCCCACTATTTTTGTGCCTATGGCTATGCTTATAGCTATAATTTGGCCTATGACTAAAGTTAAGGTTGGATCTCTGATTATTTGCATGGTTAAACCCCAAAATCCTGTGGTTGCCCGCTTAATTTTGGAGTTGTGGTTGGAGCACTTTTCTTGACGGTAACTAAAGTTAGAGTCACGGCTATAGCAAAAATATGAAATTCAGTGTTGGCCGGTTACGTTTCGGAGTAATAACGAACACTAGGTGCACCCCATTTGCTCTATAAATGGTATAAACTGATTTTTACACATAGCCCACTATTTTGGTGCCTATGGCTAGGCTTATAGCTAAAATTTGGCTTATGGCTAAAGTTAAGCGGAGTGATAACCAACACTAAGTGCACCCTATTTGCTCTATAAATGGGATAAAGCCATTTTTACACATAGCCCACTATTTTTGTGCCTATGGCTATGCTTATAGCTATAATTTGGCCTATGACTAAAGTTAAGGTTGGATCTCTGATTATTTGCATGGTTTGAAACTGCAGTTGTGGTTGTGGTTTTGTAAGAGGTCTTTGTGGCTTTCTGTCCAGTTTATTATCTGCAGATGGTAACTTTATGTATTTTTGAAAATGTGTACGAATAGGTTTGTATCAATTACGTTTTGTATTTGTGTAGTCGATTGTTTGTTCCAAAGCCTTGATAGATTTTTGCAGTGAACGGCATTATTAGAGGGCCAAAAATGTTTATAGACCGTGTCCAATATAGTAGGTGACAAATTTGAGGATAGTGTTAAGCATTGAAATTGGTCACTGGAATTATGACGTCATTCGTCAGCTAGTAGCGCCTTACTAATCATCAGTATCCTGTCCGGTTACTACTTTTTTGGATCAACCGTTGAACTTCCTTTTCTTTTATTGAATTTATGTTGTGATGCTATCGGCGTTATGAAACGAAAAAATTTTGTCGTTTGATTAGTATTATTGTGCGGTGCGTATTCATGCTTTAAAATATGTATCTTCCGTTACAGTCGGTCATTTTTGGGAAACTGTATTGCAATCAATTGTTAAAGGATTGACATTTTAGCTCTGAAGGCAAGGTTTGTAAACTACAACGCGTTTTAAATATAAGAAGAGGATACTGAAGAGTCGAAGGGACCGAACAATAGTTCTAAAGTCGAATACTTTTATTAAAAAAAGATTTCAAGGCTATTTGTATTAATTGAGCAAGACCTGAGATTAGATGACAAAGAATAGTTACGACCGATATGATTTGACATGTATACGAAAAATTTTATAAACTGATGTCAATAAACAACTGTTGAGATGAAAGTGAAGCTTGGCTGTTTAGGGCAGTGAGGATTATCAGAATCTATTCTTATTCAAACTCATTTGTAAAATATTCTGTCGAGAATATTAAGACTATATCCTATTGACGTATGTGTCAAGCCGCAAAATTAGAAGACTAAAAAATTTGACGAAATGTTGAAAGACCTGTCCTTATTTAATACTGATGCATCTACTTTTTGCATCCTTTTCATGGCGTCTCAATTAAGTCCCTTTCAATAGACTTTAATTAATTATAGATGTGGATTTAGTATGAATAAACTTTGATCTTACTGTTTTAATCGCAAGATTAAATAAAAAATTAAACAAAAAAACAATAGCAGCAATATAAAATTAAAATCCTTCTTTATTGCAGATTTCTTTATATTGCGAAAAGGCCTCGCTTTATGGATAAAAAGTTGGCATCTATTTATATTCTTTGTGAGCGTAGATATAAAAGATATAGACTCGGTCACGATGTCGTGCTGAAGAACCAATGATTAAGCTAAAGCTTGTCGATATTCTAATATATGCATCTGAAATTGAACAATAAAAATAATAACCAGTCCATTATTTTTGATCTAATTACTTTTGGGGTTGACAATTGATTAGACTCTCTAGGATGACAGATATTGATTTTATTGTTCTAAATTTGGAAAAGTGTGGAATTGTTCAATAATAGTTTAATCTTTTTGTGTATCGTTATTTATTTTAATACAACTGATATCATATAGAAAATAACTATGTTTACAACACTTACGACTTGTTCCTGGTTATGCAAGTGGACTGTTTATAATTATTTCTTAAGTAGATCTATTTTTCATTTATGTCTCATTGCATCAGGAGCTATATTAGAACAGCTTGTAGTGAGTTAAAGGAGTAGAACTAGTCATGACCGAGTAATAGGGAAAAGGCTGTAAGAAACCCTTGGGAAAGAATTCACTGTTTTAGGTTCTTAAAACTTGAAGATAAGACATAGCTAAAGTATGCTAGAATAGAACAATATGTCAAAAAATGACGAACCAAAAGCTTTTTGCGATTGCTTTATTTAAAAAAAGTTAATAATAGGAAGATAACCTGTGGGCCTAGGTTTAGACCATCTGACGCATGTAAGAGAACGTAACAAAACAGTTTCTTCTGGAAAAGATGAAACCAAAAAAACTGGGAGTAGTAAAAGAATAGCTATTAAGTCTCCTTATTCAAATGAAAACATTAACCTAACGAAGAGTCTTTATAAATGTACACATGCTGTTACATTATAATTAATAGATACGTGTTTCTTCTAAAAGTAATAAAAGTATAAAGAAGCTTTGTTCACCTTTTGCTCGAAGACAGTTAAAATAAACGGATACAAGCACACCGTTTTAATTTTCAAGTAAACTGATTGTTTTATTAATTTTTACTGGAACAATGAAAAATAACAACATATGTAAAGGCCTCTATTGGTCTATGACTTACTTTATGCTCACAAATGGATGTGATTTACCACCAACCATTAGAGATGATATCAATGTCAGCATTCTTTACCAAAAGCAAACTTTCTTTCTGAAAGATAAGTTTTTATACTATATATATTTTATTCTTGTTCCGATATTACCTATATATGTGTAGCATTTACTCAAATTCGTTGTTTCTTTTCCCATCGCGTATAAGATTTCGCAAAATTTAAGACCTCCTACCATTTTGAAACATAATTAGTTGTTTCATCTCAATGTTTTAGAAGAATATATTTACTTATATAGTACTTCATAAGCTCTTGCATATACGTGTCGAAGCCAACATGAATGATTTAGAACAAATTTAGCATGTTGACAACTACTTTTCTGCTAAAAACTAGCAGAGCGGCTCTATTGTTAAATTGATTTAAACTCAGAAATTAGAAGTTTGAGCAAAACTTTGAATATCTTCGCGAAAACTTTTTTGATTTTTGCAAAAATTATACCGGCAAAAAGCTAATTTTTTTCTACATCTTTGGTGCAAGTTTCATGCATATCACGTGCATAGCCGTGGAGATAAATGCAATTTTGTTAATCTGTCTATGGACCGACGAAATTACTACAAAATAAATAATCAATATTCGGCAATGCTTTATCGGCACATGTAACAGGCGAAGCTAAATTTAAAGTGTTCTAAGCAATAAAATTATGAGTTTCGCCAAGCCGTCGTTAAACAAATGCTTCTTCGCTCCAATTTTAATAATGAATTAGAATTTTACCTTTTCTTCGTAAAAAGGAAGGCAGATAGGATGTTAAACTAGGGGTTATCTCTGTTGATTGCAGATCATAAACAAGCCGGATATTTTACATTACTATCTACCGCGGTCAATCGCCTCGCTTGAAGCCGGACAACTTCTATAGTATCCATCAATGGCATACCTAGAAATATTTTTAGTTTGGTGGGAAGGAAAATATACAGAGTTACTATGAGAAGAGTGAAGGAGCAATAACCAAGCATCTAAAGCTCTCATACAGAGCATAACGTAATGGCCATCTGTCAACTCATTTTGTGATAAGGATTGCCTGATATATGGTGAAAGTTGGGTTGGCCCTCCTATTAGGAGATGTGTCTGTGCTTCTAGGCTTGGACTTGGGGCTTTCTTGTCTTCGAAATTAAGTAGCGCATGTCTCAGTATAGGCAACTTTATGCTTTTTCAATTGCATA
Organism: Rhizopus arrhizus; assembly: GCA_024220505.1. Lineage (NCBI taxonomy): Eukaryota > Fungi > Mucoromycota > Mucoromycetes > Mucorales > Rhizopodaceae > Rhizopus > Rhizopus arrhizus. Next base: position 910,546 of record JAKZZE010000024.1, read on the forward strand.
GTACGATGCAAACCTAAATGATGTAAAACTTAACAGCTAGGAAATTAAACACGTATGTGTAGACTTATTAATAAACGCTTTTGGGACTGATTGAACCTGTTAAATATTTAAACCCTGACAAGTACATCAACTTAATAACTGAAAAAAGACATTCGAAGGTTGGAACATATAGGGAAAACAGTGTATATATGTTAGTTATTATCTTCATGGCATACCAAGGAACGATGATAGGCATGTATTTTTGTCAAGTAGATGCTTAAAGCATAAAGAATATAGTACGTAAACAATAAGAGCACAATAAGGATTCCAAGTGCTGAATGGGTTTATCAAAAATCGACTTTGAGGTTATTTCTCGTAGTCCGAGTAATCAAAAAATTAGACAACATGAGAAATCTACAATAAACGCGATTTAGCGCATGTAAATATCAGCATTGGCTAAATTTGCGAGGATACTGTTGCTCTCAGGGTCAAACTTTACGGTCAAGATTAGCAGTTGTCTAATAGTATACTTTTGATGCAAAATAGTATTTCCATCAACATAAATTTTGATGTAACGATAAAGAATAGCTTATAATATTTAGCAAACAAAAAATGGCAAGGGATTTTGAAGTTGCATTTGATTACATACATAATGAAAAATGAGCATAGTTTTAGTCAAGTATGCTATGTGATCTTCCATAATGTCTTTTGACAACTTAAATATATCCATATAGCCATTGGTAATACTTTAGGCTAGTTGAAAGCCAAATCATTAAATTTTCATACTCATCTCTTTCAACTCTCGGAGTTGATACACGGAAACTTGGCTGCAGTAGGACATACAACCAGAAAGATATGCTGTGGGACTTTACGCCGATAGGTAGTAAAGTGTTTTAAGTATAAAAATAGGACAAAGAAGAACAAACGAGACCAAACGATAGTTATAACGTGGAATACTTTTATTAAAAAAAGATTTCAAGGCTATTTATATTAGTTGAGCAAGACCTGAGATTAGATGACAAAGAGTAGTTACGACCGATATGATTTGACATGTATACGAAAAATTTTATAAACTGATGTTAATAAACAACTGTTGAGATGAAAGTGAAGCTTGGCTGTTTAGGGCAGTGAGAATTATCAGGATCTATTCTTATTCAAACTCATTTGTAAAGATTTAGTCCAGAATGATAAGACTGTATCTTATTGACATGTCAAAACATGATAGTTAGCATAGATCTTTTGCTCTGACAAAAAATATTCATATTGTAAAAAGGACGGTTATACTTGTTCATCTTCTGGCATCGTATAGAAGTAACTACGTTCATAACAGCTACTCCCAAAACAAAAGGATATTGCATTGTCAAAAATTTGATGAAATTTATAATTTTATATAATGCGAAGTAGCACAGTTCCCTATATGTCTGATATAAGTGCCCGCTTTATAAAAGCTCATACCAGAACCATCCTATTTGTATGAATACTGTATCAGTAATGCAACATAGTAGTAGGTATGAATGTCCAGTGAATCTTCAGGCAAACAGCAATTTTACCTAAAAAAGTTAACAAGGCCCTTCTTTGGATAATATATTATGCTGGTATTACGACGGTTAGCGAGATATTTCTTCAACTTAAACAATCGCCGTAAAATAAACAGATAATTAAAGTTTTTTAGAAAGGAATAGTACATTTTAAAGGATGTTTATTTTTTTGCATATTGTACATAAAAAGACATAATATAAATAAATAAAAAGTTAAATTTCATAAAAGAGTAGCCCTTTGCTTACAGTCCATATTCTGTCCTTTGCAATTCTTGGTATAAACATAAACTTGCTAAATATATATTTAAGCATGGCTTGACGAAATCTGTTGAGGTCTGATTGCAAATGTGGATTATTTAGGCATAAAACTACATAACACGCCCGAGACTGAATTAATTTCCATGAGCTTAAAGGGTGTTGGAAAGCAACAGACTCGGTGTTACTTAATATTTCATTGTAGCTGGGGAGAAGTAGGTTTTCTATTTGTCGTCTTGTATGAGCAGACTTGATGATATTGTAATGACCGTCCTATAAGAAGTTTAATATAAAAAAAGATCAAAGATTTACTATAGTACCTTTATAATGTCTTTTATATAATTTTTATCACGAAAGAAGTTTGAGCCATACGCTTGCAGCTTTTGATATGACTCTTTGTCCTTGCAGTATTTGGTCCATTTCGAAAATTTGGAAATAACTTCGTGCATCATCAAATTGACAAAAGGCTCTACAGAAGCATCGGTTAAGCCATAATGGCTTATAAAGAGCACAGCACGGTTCCAGTAGTAATTTTCTTTGTTAGAAAGATCTATGTATGGAGCATATAAATTAAGATCAAAGTTTATACTTGTTTCCACTTCTTTCATTCTTATATTGGTGGGCGCATTGTAATGCCATTTAGGCAGTTCAAGAGTATCTTGCAGATCAGGAGTCATCTTGTTCAAGACGTCCCTATGCAAGACACCGTGTAGATGCTGCTTTAAGCTTACTGCACAGGACCAGCGAGTGTTATCTTTAGATAACGTGAAGAGACCAGGTACAAACAAAGCCATTGACTTGCGGCACCGGTGGGCTTTCAGTTGGTCAGCGAAGGGAAGCCACCAGTTACGATTGGACGGTCGATGTACTAGCGACGACAGCATAAACGCAACGAAAGCCACACCTGTGAGTTGGCTTGCTGTATACCTTGTCTCTGCTTGGCTGTGGAAGTTCTTGGCTATTGCAACAAGCGCATCTAAACGGTTCTCTACAAACGACCAAATAGCATGGGACTTGTACCAATTAATGTGGACTGGAAGTTCATCTCTAAAAAAACGACGTTAGAATATTTGCATATGCTATGACAAATACGTACTTGGCCAATTTCATAGTACGGTAGTATAAAGTGTCCCAGTTATTTGCCGTAAAGCGCACCTCGAGTCGCACTCCATAAGATTTGGACTTCATTAATGCTAAGCAGTGTTTTATTTTTTTCTATATATCATTAGACGCTTAAGTCTGGTATACTATATAAATTGTTTACTTACTACATGCTTGATAAAGTGTGGTGAAACTTTAAGTACTTCATCCGGTTGGAAGTCTTCTCCATGCCTTTCACCCATAGCAGACCGGCGATAAAACGGTTCTTTTGAATGAGAGTATGCAGTGACCCTGATAAAATCAGATTTTGAACTTGAATACCTAAAGCCACCAATACCCAAGTGATCACAAAAAGGATCATGTCGATACTTTCTTAAAACAAAGCTTTCTTTTGAACCAATAAACTTCTCTATTATAGCGCGAAAGGTTCTACTATCACCTGTGGACCAAATGCCAGAAACACCGTGCTGAGGACATCCAAAGTTGACTCCTAAGTCCAAATAAAAGTTCTGTAGGTCAACACGATCCCATACAAAACCTTGGGAAGCCAAAGCATCAATAAATGTCTCATCCCCAGAAAATCGAGATTTTATGCCCATTCCCCAGGTTACAAAAAAGAAATCACCAAAAACAGAATTTAAGCCTGGATTATGCGATAGAATACTCTTCATTGCTTCGTCTAGCCTAGCAAACTCTTTCATGCTAATGTACATGCTTTTTCCCATACCGGAATGAGCAGCAGACTCATAATCTAGAGGTACAGGCACCACTGAAGTATCAAAGACTACACCCAAAGCCGGAAGGAGAACAAGGTCCACAAACTGAACATGATAGTGACTGGGTACATGATATGATGGACTTACACCTTCGGTTGTAGCAAGCTCCTGGTAAATACGAGGGAAACAAATACAAACCTATAAGCATTTGTTAAATTGTTGCACCTTAAAAGTAGATGATATACCTGAAGTTTTTCAGTCTTTAAAAGCTGCACGTTAGGGATCCTGTGGACGCCAACACTGACATTCTTGGTATAAACATCATGAGACCAAGTTACACCAGTATCCGACATGTAACTTCTTGAATATAATGGCCTGACAATAAGGCCACAGGAGTTTCTAAGTGGTACATCATGACTAACATATGCAAAGGAGTCGATGTCTGTGGAAACACTGACTTCACCAGGAACTGCTTTACATACGTTATCTACAAATGCAGGAGATAATTGATCACTGGCACCGTCATAAACGCATCCAAGGATATGCTGAAATATATCGTTGAATGTTTGTTGATTAGCATCAGATGAGCAGTTCACAAACTCCTCAACTCCCATAGAGGCTATAAATTATTCATTTAATGTTTATATACAAAGTATTTCGCAAATGTACCTTGGGAGTTAAAATACCGTTGACGATCCAATATGGACAAAGCATTGACGGGGCGTACGATATGTTCAGCTTCATCTAAAAGAAATGTCAGATATTTATGGATGCCAAATAATTAAGTTACCTTCACGCGAACGTGTACGAGTACTGATTTCAACAAACGGCTCTACAAACTCACTAGAGTTATCGTGGGAGACAATTTCAACATAAGGTTCGAGATATAAGTCAGACATAGTGTGAGTAGCAGAAAAAAAGAATAAATGAGAAAGATAATAAAGCAAAAAAAAAAGAATGAAAAATTAGTCCACGGTATTTATAACGATATGAAGTGGACGGCGAAAATGTAACGATAACACAATAACTGACAGAAATCACGCAATTCCATAATCGGTTGTTATTATTGGTGGACTATGATACCATTTTTGCGCCATTTTTGCTTCTAATCGGCTATTGGCTTTTGTATATATAATTTAACAGACGTTACCAAAAGGAAAAATCCCCAAATCATAGCAACAAAAATAAGTCAAAACACACTAGACAGTGCGATTCACTTTGACAGACGAACCTTCATTAGATAAATTATTCCTGCTGCCTATTTACTTGGCCAAGTGCTTGAAAAGAAAAATTAGGATTATCTGTGACCGTCTGATTTGAATAAAAATTTTGTGACAGGGAAAAGGCATAAATTTCTACAATATTTTTAATCCCGCACTATTAAAGGGAAGGAGATTTTTAATTTCTTTCTCTTTCTTTCGTCTTTCCACTTTTTTTGTAAAGTGGTAGTTTCATAACCTGTTTTGAATTAGTCGACGTCTGGTTGACGAGCTGATATAGTATCCACTTGGACCTAAAAGGTTTGACATCATCCTAAAATTGCTCTTTTTTTTCTCTAATATGGTTATACCCTGAAATCCTGTGGTTACACGTTTACTTTCGGAATGATCAGAGTGATTGGAGTGATGACAGACACACTGGATGCACACTGTTTGATATCTACAGTAGCGGACAAAACTGGTGCACAAAAATTAAAATCAACATTGTATCTCCGCCATATGTCTGCGACTTTTGTGGCATATACCATCTGAAAGACAGTCCAAAATATACATTATGTTATGTAAACCGGAACTGTGCCGGACATCCCCCAGGCATAAGGTCATTTTTAGTGATTTTTTGCATATTTCAATTTTCGCCAAAAATGTAGTGCTTGTCTAGCCTTCTTTCAATTTTCCCCATATCTCTCCCGTTTGCTTTCAGATTTCACAGCATATTAGTAAATTTTAGTAGCTCTTAAAAAATATATAAAACTGTACTTATTTTGTATTTCCCATTGAGTCCCCCCTTTTGTTTTTACCCTATTCACTATAACAAAGTACTAGCCTTATATGTTTAAGAAAATAAGCAACTGTAAAAACGAAACTCTGAGATCTCGAACACGCCTAGTTCGTACGACAGCAGATATTTCTAGAGTAACAAGGATCTCTAAATGGACAATCAACAGGAGAAAGAGGGAAGAAAGAAACTTAATGTCTTGTGATCATGAAGGTATTCCGCTATTAGCCTGAAAAGTTATTAGTTCAGTCATCAACCTAGAGCTTGGACAAGGTCCGCTACACACAGTTCCTGATGCTCAGCACATTTTGAGGACCTTAAGATACAGTGTTAGCAGACTGTCAGTCTAAAGGCACAGTAGGAAGCTAGATTTTGAGTCCGGAAGTAAGGAATCGAAGAATTTCATCAGCTGTATAAGTCGGAAAAAGCGATGAATGTGGTATCACAATAAGCCATTGTATACTATAGAGGGCTGGAAGTCTGCTATCTTTAGCAATGAAACAAATATGAACATTATGGATGCAGATAGTATACACTAATATTGAAAGCAAGTCGAGCAACCTGAGCGATTTTTTCACGGTGATCAAACAATGAAGCATGCTGGCTGCTCTGTTATGTTTTAAGGCTGTATTAGATATTGAGGACCAGAATATGTGTGTCAGGTATACGATGGTATAATGAACTCATAAATATACACATATATTTCGCTTACTTCATACCACAAAAGCCTAGCGTATAGTAGTCTAAAACGTCGTAATCTCTCGTTTCAGTATGACAATGACACAAGGCACAAGTCAACGCATGTCATAAACTCAATATTTGATAACAGCGCTTCTGTGCTACAAGTTTAGCCGCCACTAATCCCGGCCTAAGTCCGCTTAAGCATGCCAGGTGGCAATTGATGGCAAAGGTATGATGATACGACACTAGATCAAAAAGGGTCGATGATCTTTGGAAAAGAATAGTTAAAGAGCCGGGTTCTTTTACTGAAAATGATATACACGCATATTATTAGCATATGCAAAGAAGAATATCCGATAATATCAAGAGATGAGATGATTATATAAAGTCTAAGATTTTAGCCACTTTTGCGGTTTTTAGAAAATATAAGATTTTATAAATTCAAAGCACGCTTATCGCTCAGTTTTAACAATGTCATGCTTAGAACATACATAGATTACAATGACTAGTATATCCTCCTTCTAGTACAGTTTCATGACTATTGCAATTACCATGAGCAGGTAATGGTAGTTAAAAGCTAAAAAAAAGTTTTGTGCACCAGTTTTGTCCGCTACTGTATATGGGACAAAAAGACCTTTTTACACATAGTGATCTATGCTTATGCTTGTGGCTAGGGTTAAGCTTACTACTATGGCTATACTCGTAAAACCCTGTGATTTGGCAGTTTTCATAAAGAAATCTTTAATAATGCCAATAAAAAGAAAAAAAAGAAAAAAAAGAACAGATGATATGCTAAACGCATTCCTAACAATTAATGACTTGATCAAAATACAGGTTTCATCAAAAATGCATACTGTTTGCAAAGGAACGCGTATATTTTAAAAGTTGAGCTAATTTCAATCTATCTGTAGTAAAATTTGTAATGAAATTTGAGCAAAATGTTGTATTGTTAAGAGAGCAATATTTTTTAAATATTACATGAGATGCTTCTTTAATTGTCAATAAATGCTTCACAGAACATGATATAAATCTAGCTTTCAATAATTATGGGTGTGGGGAGTATAATATCTGATGTGGTTATAAATAATGCACATTGATCCTAAAGTGCTATGACAATAAGACACATAATACAAACAGGTAAAAGGCTTTGAAAGTATAAAAAACAACAAATATAAGGTTATAGCAGATAATTCATGTTATGATGTAAAAGGTATTGTGAGATTGGAGTTTGTAAGGTTTTTATAGTGTTAAATAGGTTTGATTTAAGAGAGTCTTGATGTAAGATCAAAGGTTTAGGTAGGATTTGATTCCAAAAAGAGTAATGATTTGAATATGAGTTGCTTGGGTTAAGTGATCACCAGATCTTATAAGTAGATCAGACTGTTTTAAGTAAAGTAAAGATAAAAAAGTAAAATAAAGATAAAATAAAATAAAAAGGGTTTACAATAAAGTGTATATACTTCAAGGGACTTCTTGTTCTTGATGTTAAGTAAAATAAAAGAAAAACGAAAGAGATTTACTTTGTATGATATTTGTTCAAATAATCAAAAAGTAAAGTAAATAAAGTAAAGTAAAACAAAAGTTAAGAGTGAAGTAAGTTAAAAAAAAAGAATAAGATACATTGGGCTATTTATATTTTTTTTGGGTTTTTCTGATCGTATGTTGTTTTTGATGATGGCGCAAAAAATTGTGGTTAAACCCCAAAATCCTGTGGTTGCCCGCTTAATTTTGGAGTTGTGGTTTGGGCACTTTACATGACCGTAACTAAAGTTAGAGTCACGGCTATAGCAAAAATATGAAATTCAGTGCTGGCCGGTTACTTTTCGGAGTGAGAACCAACACTAGGCGCACCCCACAGGGTATATAAACGATGTAAAGCGTTTTGTTTTTTTTTTTTACCGACGTTTATTTTGTGGTTATGGTTGGGAAGAAGAAAAAGAAGAAAAAAAAAAAAAAAAAAAAAAAAAACGAAACACAACCGTGGTTGTGGTTGTGGTTGTGGTTGTGGTTGTGGTTGTGGTTGTGGTTGTGGTTGTGGTTGTGGTTGTGGTTGTGGTTGTGGTTGTGGTTGTGGTTGTGGTTGTGGTTGTGGTTGTGGTTGTGGTTGTGGTTGT